>CP136064.1:20929694-21044605 GCA_032622095.1 Siphonodentalium dalli
CGTATTCCTTGTAAGTTATACTTCAGTACTTGTAACTCTATATATAAAAGAAAATCCTATATCTCTTTTATGTAGAAATCTCTTAATGTATCTACTCCACCCAGGATTATAACAATCCTTCTTTGACCCCTTTTTATTATATGCAACCACAACCTTCATAGTAGTTGAAAATCAACGTCATACATTAGTATATCGTCGTTTTTCGACTACCTTCATAGCAACACCTTCCAGGGGACTCGGCTTCGTTTATTGGCAAATGACACAACTCTTATTATCGTTTCAAATGGACTCTCAGTTTCCTGAACTGAGAGCCATATGTTTATTATAAACATTAAATTCAGATATACGATAATTAATATTTAATTATGTATTTATAATATTTGACAACAAAGGTGAGGGTCACTCAAGGCCCGAGCCCTCTCATGGCCCCTTCTAGTGGCCCCTATCTGAGATGATGGTCCCTGGAAATGTAACGGATGGGAGGGAGGGTGGGAAATTTTATTATCAAATAGTCTAATGAAATTATGAATAAATGTACACGCTTGTTTTCAATGTATAGATCACAATGGGATTGCAATGATACTTCCCTACTCGACGGCTGTTCGAAGCATATCAGCATCATAAGTGTGAAATAATATTATGATCATTTATATTGATATAAATATAATGTGTGTGACTAGATATATGTGTATAGATATGATTTGACAAATAAAATTTGAAATAAACAACAAAATGAAAATAAAACATGACTAAAATCTCTCAATCACATTATCTTCCTATTTAGGGAACATAATACTGTTCACATTATACATGCATTTCCAGAAGGTAGAGCAGAACAAATGAAACAGCAACTCTCACACATACACGTAAGGCTAGTTGGCTACCAGCCTATCAGTTTGAACTTCAGAAACAAAATTTTCTAAATGATACACATTGTCACAGATTGACACAGATACAGTCAGTCGTCATTACAGATTGTGTCACTCTGATATTAGCCATTGGGCCCCCATTACCCATTGCCCCCCCCCCCCCCCCCCCAGCACCACAGTACACGACATGACCCCGTCGGATATCGAGAAACGCTCATTTATACCGCTTACGTGCGTTGGTCACTCGATATTCTGAACTATTTTCTGGAGAAATGTCCGCAGGTTGATCGTTAGCAGGCATATTGTGGCCGTCGGAGAATGCGGGCCGTTATTTAGGGCATCGAAACCTAAAAGTATAATACTCTACTGCCCAAACAAAGTGTTAATTTTCAGTCGATACACGTAACATAACTAACATTGGCTGTCCTGTTATTGCACTAACGTTCGTTGGTATATTCCATGGGCAGTAACTCTAATCTATTAGCTGGCATCGAAACCTAAAAGTATAATACTCTACTGCCCAAACAAAGTGTTAATTTTCAGTCGATACACGTAACATAACTAACATTGGCTGTCCTGTTATTGCACTAACGTTCGTTGGTATATTCCATGGGCAGTAACTCTAATCTATTAGCTGACGAGAAAACACGTGGTCGCGTGTTTATATTTCAAAGCACACAGACGATGAAAATTCAATCAAGAATGATTTAACCACCGGTTATTACAAGTCGTAAATAAATTTGTATTATGTGTATTTTGGCCCGTATATTAAAACACTTATGGGGTGGAATTATGTGCTAATTAAGCCTGATTTATATTGTTGTTTTAAACAGTTTATTTGTATTTCCACACATGACTCGTTTGTTCGTCGTTCTCTGCCATGATTGCCGCGGAAGTTGTGACAACCGAAACTACGGGTTTTCCGAAATTGCTACGGTTGTCATTTCCGGTTTTTCCCGACAACCGAAACCGAACTGATTCCACGGTTAACCGCCCATCTCTAGTAGTTGAGTACATACATGTATAAATTATAACAGTTCCAACATCCTCGCCAGCCTATAGTACTAGTAAGGTCCAAGTTATTAATCAATATATTACAATGTATATCGTCGTCGTTCAAATAATATTTCCACCACCATTGACCTTCCCTTCTATGGAGCACACTAAAGATGCATGGAGTCAATTGCCCTTACCATCCCATGAAGTCAGTTGAGTGGATTGACGTCGTTGATTAAAATTTTAACGTTACTATCTGTTTTCGCACCAAAATTTACCAACAGTTTCCCAACTTCGTGGTCATGGGGTTTGCAACTCCCCGATTAGCTTCATGACCCAATGGAACACTAACAATCATCAGTCAATCCTTAAATACAAGTTCCTTTGGATTTTCTCCCTGTGTCGTAACTCCGCTGCCCTCTGATCGAGGTCTAATCGGAGCAAGCCAAATTCCTTTCTGTGTTCTTCCTTGACGTAAGTCGGTAGACTGTTCATTGTTCTGGTACCAAGTATTCTTTCGCGGGGGACTCGCCCGTAAACCGAGTACCATACAAGGGTAGTACGTGGAGCGCTGTAATTACAGCTGCATATATGACGAAACCTGATGACTGGGGTAAAGTCAAGCGCTTAGAGCCACCTGGGATAAGCGCTATATAAATGATGCGACTTTACTTTACTTTTTACTTTACTAGTAAATTGAGTGTAAACCGCGGCAGTTTTGAATAAGCCATGTGTAACACCGGAATATTATATAACGCTAAATTTCGGTCTAAATATTACATCTGTGACATCTATTACAATTGTTTGAGTTAAAAGTGTGCCTTTAAGACTGTAGTATCACTTGGTCTCAATAATTATTCCCCCAAACAATTAAATATTCCGCTTCCGAGATTTGACTACTTTTTGCATTTACCAAATACATGTAGCTGCTGCTGAAATAAAAAATAATGTGATTTCATTTCAAATTTATAGAACATTCTAAAATAACTGGATGATAACTATACTACTTGCAAGCTTTTATTTTATTCAATTTAATACTTGCAGCAGTGCTTGCAGAGCAACAATGTATCCAAGCAGAGATTCAGAAGGCAGATCTTCCTGAATTTACATCAGATATTGCCGCCGCATTGGAAGCCAAAAAGATTGAGTCAGTATGGGGGAAGATGACGACCCAGTTAGCAACATACTGTTACCAAAAGTGGCCACAAATGGATGAAAAGTCCCATTACGCAGTCATTGGTGAGAAAATGTACAGGAAATGGCCCTGTATTGCACAGGAATCTGGACTCCAACCATGGGTTAGTTTCTATAAATTGTCCCCCGAACAAGCCTTGAAATAATTCTCAATTTCAGAATTACAGCCTGTCACCATGACAGGTGCCAAGAAGTTTCAGCCTGTCATTGGAGTTTGTGAGCCTGTCATGAAAAACATCGATTAAAACAGCCAATCAGGCTGAATCAGTTTATGAAAATGTTAAAAATGGTGCCCTGCACTCTAGTTTTGATTGTTTACAGACTTCAATGATGGTATTGTAAATTTAATATATTATTAGGCTATATTTGGCGATAGAAGCATATTTTGTAGGGGTTTCCTCGACTCAATTGTAATATTTTAGTCCCCTGTAACTGTCTTAACTAATAATCTGGGGGTCGGTGAACAAACTATGCAACTTTAATCAGCAGTGAGTGTTCGTCCGTCTGTGTATCAAACTTTTCGTTTCTGTATGATAACTTTAGTTTCTATTATTAACACATCATAACCAAATTTGGGTTCGGATTTGTTTCCGGTTGATAACTTTAGTACAGTTTAGAGGATTAAGACCAAATTTGGTATGTGACTTTCTGCCAGTAAAACACAGGTCAACTTCGAAATAAATTAAAGCACCAGGGCATAAAATGTAGCACTTCACTGACAAGTTACCTGCGTTATTGCCATTTTTCGACTTAGAAAACCCCAAATTTATGGTGTCCGGATGATAACTTCAATTTGGATGATTTGATCATGATAATAAAAATTGATAATTTGTCCCAAAAACGTAAAGCGGCGATTGACGCTAAACTGGCTTTCAAATAACTCTAGCCAGATCATTTGCTCTTTTTTACAACTTTTGTACCCAAATTTTGCCTCCTTCATTATACATCCTTCATTAATTTCAGTCCTTCCTGGTCAAACAAATATCCCAGAAGATTCGTCACAAGCGACTGGCTGAGAAGCAAAAAGGAGAGAAGAACTCAGTTGGATGCAGCTCTCCCCCACCGCCAAAGAAGGGGCGATTATTCAGGACACATGTACAGCAAGTGCTTGCTAATTCTGATGATACAGAAGCACATTTGGAGGCCCTCACCCTCGAGTTTAAAAAACAGAGGAAGAACCAAAAACCAGACCACATAAAGATGCTGCTCGAGTCCACACAAAACTACAGGCAAGATCTGCTCAAGTGCGATGATAATGGTTCCTTGAATAAAGTTTTGGACAAATTCCCCTGTCTGAGGGACGGGGTTTATGTGAGTAAATTTTAAGATGAGATATTGTTTTAATTGTACCCTCAAGCCCAAGGCTACATGTAAAGTATAGTTCATAAAACTAGTTTAAAACTTCCAAATTATAACATACCAATCGTATGGCAAGGTATTTTTTATTATTTTGTCCATTATAATATTGAGAGCAGGCCTCAAGCTACAGCCCTCTCAATTTTATGGCTTCGGCAATCCGCTACGGCAACCATTGATGTGGGGCCACTTTGCTTCAGCAAATGGCTTCGGCATTGCTGATTGCCGTAGCCAATTAAGAGGGCTGAAGCTAGAGGTTGAAAATAGGGCGAAGTCACTTCTCCCTCGTGAGATTTCAGGGCGACTTTAGACCCAAGTAGAGCGACTTGCCTGAGTTTGTAATAATTAGGCCATATTAGGACGACTTCCACGGTCCCAGGGCGAGAACGTCGCCTTCTAGCTTGAGGCCTGATTGAGAGGGTGAATTTAGTGACGCTACCCTGCACTACCCATTGTTGAATGGACTCGCCCACTGAATATATTTGTTGGGATGTTCAGATAATAAGTTCAACAATTGGCCTGAGGCTGTATGTTGAACTTATTATCTGAACATCCCTACAAATTAATGGGAATCTACTAACTACCCGCCAATGAGTATTCAGTCAAGTAAGGGTTAAATTATGTTTTTGCAAGTGTGTGACATACACAATAAATGAAGACATAAGGCTGAGTGAAATTGCTAGTGAATTGTTAATATAATTGTATTCAGAAGTAATATCTGGTAGCATTTCCCCGGCTAATTGCTTGTAATTGACATATTCATAAGATATACATGTACATGTGTAGTAGAGCCCGGCGAAGCTTCGAGATTCGATTCGATGTCAGTCGGCCGATTCGGCACAAAACGAATCTCAACTACACCTGACTGCGTGTGGTAACTGTGTGTGGTTTTTGCGTTGTCATCGTGAAAATGCGACATAAAAATGTAAATAGAGTTATTCCTCTTGTATAAGAAATCAAGTATTCGGTCCGTTTCATTATTTTGTTTAGCGTTCCGAAAATTTAACACAGATCTACTGTTTGCAACTCTGCCATATAAACTATGAAACTGTGTTGTCGAAATTGACTGGCATCGAGTATATAGACAGAACTGTTATGCTTCCAAAGGTCCAAAACTGATTGGTGAAACATTCTGTTTTCATATACATGTAATGCGTTCATTTTTGTGTAGTTTTGTTGTGCTCAATGAGGGACATTGGCACAGTATTGTTGCAACATTAAATTCTGAATTTTTAAATTGAAACATTGTGTCAATTTAATTTGCGCCAATGGACCGTCCAATCATATCCGGTGTGTTTCAATTGGGCCTATATTTCCTAAGATGTATACCCGCTCCCGATCGTTTATAAATTAGAATGAACGTACATGCCACAGTTTTGTGTTTATCCATTGCCAGTTTTACAATTTCTTACCATACACAATAGTACACATCCGCTCCTAGTTCTGTAGTTTGCAGTGTTTGAGAATGGTCACCGTCACTCAGTGATTAGTTATATTCGATGATATGGGTACGCTATTAGCTAAGTACGAAAATTATACTCATACACGTGGTCGTAACAGCTTAACTATTGAATGTAGTATAGAATCTGTGTTCTTGGTCATTCATAAAGACGCGAACTGGGTCATCACAAGAGTCAACCACAATCAACCTGCTCGAATACCCGAGAACGGACCATGTGACGATTGTTGAGTCAACCAATTAGGCCGACTCGACTTGACACCGTGACACGCGATCCGTTATCGGGTATTCCAATCACCGAGCGCGAGTTGTACCGCTCGCGAAGACCCGGTGACACCGATTCGAATATAATCTTAGCTGTTATTGATGCCTCCACCAAACGAGTCACTAGCCTTAATATAAAATCAATGTTTAACGATCATAATTGTGTCATTTTACATCGAAATCGGGCATATCATGATTCGATTCGGTGTCATATCATTTGGGCCGATTCGAGATTCGATTCGAACGAAAATGGCCGATTCACCAGCCCTAATGTGTAGCTCGCACAGAGCTTTTGGAGATTTATCATTTCTTAAAAGTTAAAATATATTCTTTCAGATCTGCTATGCCTTTGCTGTACAATTTCGGAGTGACAGACTTGTAGCGATGTCATCAAATTTGAAAAAATTCCGGATAGCTGTCCAGGATATCGCCAACATGGATCCCCAGGTTGATATTAAATTGTTCACATGATACCACTTTGCAATTGGCCCATTTAAATATAAATGTTGATGGTTCTTTTAACCACAAAAGTGTCCAGTCGCAAGTATCTCATCAGTATTATGATGTTGTACTCAAACTGCCGTAGCCCGCGATTCCTCCGGCTCTAACAGCTTGGGATATCCACATAGTTTAGCTGCACAATGATATAACTCCAGCTGAGAACGATGGAGCCAATATGACTTTAATTGGCTTTAAATATAGACAAAAATATATTTGTTTACATTTGATTTAATGTTGTCAATATACCGTGAAATGCCATGTAAACAAATGTTCGGTTCCTAACTTTTAAGTCTTTCTTGTCATGTAAACCTCTAATTTACTTCTAATGCGGATGCGTTATATATCACTGCATTCAGGAGACACCATCCGATTTTCATACAAAAAGTACCGAAACATGTGCCCAGCTCGCTGGGCGGAAATGCCACTATAGACGACTAACGGAAGGGATCACCGGCTCTAACAGCAGATCTCATCCCAATATCCCAAGCTGTTAGAGCCGGGGGAATCGCAGGCTAACTGTACCGTTGCTATAATTTGTCATTATTAGTGGGCAAACTCCAAGTGTATATACCAATTAAAGTTGCACAGTTTGTTGAATTGAATTCTGCACTGTATACATACAGATACAGTGATGCCCGCAATAATTGACCTCTTAACCACTACGGAATTATGGGAATTTTTTCAGGATTTAGTCAGAAATGGTAAAGCTCTCGTCAATGAATGGCAACAAGCCATATTTCCGACTAGATCCTGAAACATTTCCCATAATTATTTCGTGGTTAACAGGTCAATTATTGCGGGCATCACTGTAGAGATACTTTGAACATTCAGAAAACATGTGCTTTCATTTGATGATTCTAACAATTTCAGCAGGTCCTGAGCTGATATCTGTGCATTGTTTTGAAGTAAACTTTACATTCACGTTGCCTATAGCATTAGGGTTTCATTTTAAAGCCCGTATCACGGTATGTCCCTTTAAATGTGACAATCTTGGTTGACTTTGTTCTCAAATTGAATACACACCTTTTTTTCAGGACTCGGATTTAAACTTATCTGATGTATTGAAGTATGTGGAACGTGAGGTCCAATACGATCGTGGGCAAAAAGTGTCAAAGTCCATGTCATCGATTGTCGAGATGAAAGAGGTAAACAAATCATCAATATTTCCCTGATTGGTCATTTTGCTAAATATGACATCCATAATTCATAGGTAATTGTAGTTAAAATTCTATTTCCGTTGTATGTTATAGTACTCAAAATGTACGATTAGAAGTGGGCGGTCAATGATGGTGATATTGCTATTAATTAAGATCAAATAAGTAGTTCGTTTCTCAGACACCGCCGCGTCCCGAAAAAAGGTGCGCCTCAGTGCTTTTTATTCCGATTCTATCATAAATAAATAAAAAATGAAAAAACAATTTTCCAATTTTTTCCCCTCTATGTTATTGGCATGTAAAACACATCTACATCACTCAATATGCACCAGATATTATGTGTACTTCAAGCAACCATAAGTGTAAAACATATGCCCATTATGTGGTTGCAGATGAGGTCCATTCACAGCCCAATCTCAGGAATATATATATGTAGTTTTTAATTCCTCACACACTGGTATCCATGCAGAAAATAGTCTTGTGGGAGAAGAAAAATTACTGCATCTTATCTGTTGGAGGACAGACAATATAGAAGACAATCTATTTCAGAAGTGTTTTAGGCTGAATTATTGAGAATGGGGCTCTATCATTGTATAAGGCAGACTTAAACAGGATGAGATCAATACGTGTATACAACACTAACACTGTGGTACAATGGTAGCAGAGAGAAATAAAATAAAAAAACTTAACTGCCTCACGTATACAATTCTTATCGATAACAAATTAAAAATAAAAACCTGCCTCCCTCACGGTTAAATTTGGCCATAAATAATAAAAATAAATATCTGCCTCCCTCCTCATTTTGAAAAAAAAGTGTCTGAGAAACGAACTACTTATTTGATCTGGCCTAAGTTTCGGTAATTTCCGGAAACTGATATTAATAAACTTAATTTATGTTTTTATAAGCGGCGATTATTTTTAGTCGAGTTTTATTAAAAAAAACGAGACTTATGGTTTGGCGAGAGACGGTTGGCGGACGGGCGGGGCGCCATAATCACCTATAACTCTGAAGTTTATTGACGGATCTTAAAACATTTTGTTGTGTGAGTTTATATCTATGACCGCTCCTTGCATACATAAAATCCGTTCGGTCTGATTATAGGGGGCGGAGCTATGGCCGCTAATTAAATCATTTTTGCGAATTTTGAGCTCGTTAGCGCGATAACTCAAACAAATATTAACCGATTTGTTCGAAACTTGCTGTATGACATTTTCACAAGAATATCTTCATCGAGTTCGAAAACCGAGCCGGTCCGATTATAAGGGGCGGAGCTATGACCGCTAATTATTTCATTTTTGCGAATTTTGAGCTCGTTAGCGCGATAACTCAAACAAATATTAACCAAACTTGCTGTATGCCACCTAAAACTCGACCCAGCATCTCTGATGCTACCGCTTGTTTTAAATTATTTAAATGTGTTTAACATGTGTATTTCTAATAAAGGAATCCGGGGACAAAATATATAGTGCCATTAGTAAAGATCCAAATAGTGAGTGAGAGCCCTAGATTCACTCTCAAGGTCCCCCAGACCCCCTCCTAATGGGACGGGGACACCCCCTTCCATACCTACATCACATTATGACCCTGGACACCAATAGGATGGCTCTGGACACCCTTATGATGATTATGGACACCCACCTGGTGGCCCTGGACATAACAGTATGGTCCTGGACACCCACAGGACACCCATCGTGTGGCTTGGTACACCCACAGTATATGACCCTGGACACCAATTGGATGGTCATGGACACCCATCTGATGGCCTTGGACACACACGGGACACCCATAGTGTGGCTTGGAACACCCACAGTATGGACCTGGACACACATAGGATGGCCCTCGACACCCATATGATGACCCAGGGCACCCCCAGTATGGCCCTGGAGACCAATAGGATGGCCCTGGACACCACACAAGACACATTAGATGGATTACTGAAACGTTTCTGGCACATTAATCAATATTACCATGGGAAATTATAACTTGATTTAAATTTCCGTTGAAAAAATAGCAATTTTCAAATAAATAATATGTTATGTGGGCCATTTTGGATTGTGGCCAACTAAATTGGGTCATTATTACATATATAAGGTTTGGTATACTACATGACTGTTTAATAGCAATATATGCCACTATTAAGTATCATTATGACCATATAACTGAATATCTCAAAATTTAAGCGAAATGGGGGAAGTTGGGGTTGGTGGCCATTTTGTTTCTTCCTTGACCTAGATATTTCACAGTCACAGCAGATGGATGACTAAACAGTTGCGTGATTATTAATCCATATTTTCATGGGAAATTCTAGCTTTAGGTAAAAAAAAAACCTGTAATTTTTAAGTAAAAATCTAAAATAGTGGCCATTTTGTGGTGGCCGTTTTGGATTCAGGTTCACTCAATTAAGTCACAATTATGCGGAAAACTATCAGGAAGACGATCGAAGTTGTTTTGTAACGATTGGTTGAATAATTTTGCCACAAAGGCCAAAAACGTAGACTTGGGGTACAATCGGGAGAAATGGCGGCCATCTTGGATTACAAAAAATGCTCAAAGCTGATTTTCGATATGTTCTTCCAGAGACTTTCTCGCTTATTTTGATACCAAATTCGCTTCTATACATTTTTCTTCCAGGTAGGCCCACTATTTTGGGTTCAACGACTAGTCTATAACATGAGTTACCAGGCTACTGAGTTCTGATGAGATAAATTAAATTTACTATTGACACAATAATTTTAACTTTTTTGTTAGCATATTCCTAAATTATTTTACAGGGCATTGCGGATGAAGATATTGAAAGTAGTCTTGAAAGCAACTTACTGGATCCTCCAAGGCTTGTAGCATTCCACGAGGGAGATGTGGTGAAAGGCATGTTCATCCTGGCGGACGGGAATATTATAAAAGCCTTCGGGAGCTCGGTGCATTCTGGTATTAATCAACTGTTGAGTTCATACTATATTTTCGATCTGAACTACCCGCGGTGTTTCGCCATGGTTTTGGCAGCCCTCCAGATTTTTGTGATGGGGGAACCATACTCACACAAAAAGAAAGGGGGTGATGTATCCAAAAAGTTCTTGTTTTTTATTAAAAAACTTCGGCCGATATTTGATAACGTTCAGCTTCCGGAAGATTGATAAAAAGAGAATGTTATAGAAAGCCAAAAGTGACATGCTTGTATGAACAACCAATCAAATGTGCGTAACATGATAATATCATGTACTGTCACAGAATGCAAATTTTACAGAAATGCTCAAGGGCTTTGTGTATTTAAAGGGGCATTTCATACTTTCAAGCGAGACTATGAGTGGCTGTGGATTAACCCATTGTTCATATGTAGGGATTTTTTAGAATATGAACAGGTGGCAGATTCCTATTCACTCATTTATATGGATGTTGAAACTGATGTTGAGATAATAATTTCAACAATGTTGCTTGAACTTAAACTTATTATCTGAAAATTCTACCGCTTGTATATAAGTTTGTTTAAAGAATTTATATTAATTAAAGTTCGCATGCATGTTAAACTTACTTAACTTAACGCATGTTAAACTTAATTTGCCATTGTTAATGTCATGATTCTATTTTAAACTCATTTTGGCAAGTTTGGCAAATTCCATTTGGGCAAATATATTGTAGACATAAACACGCAGTGACAGTTGGCAATAATTTTTGTAAATTGTCACAAGAATTTTGTAAAAAGTGAGATTATGTAGAAGTTAGAACATTGTGAAAATTAACAGATTTCCTTATGTTATGTGTGTAATTGGCCAGACAATTATTCTGAACACAGTGGTATCCACTGAACTGGGACAGATTAATCTGAACTATTAATACCCCACATCAGCCATATGATGGAGGTCAGGATGGGATTAAAGCTTTTTCAACTCAATTCACTGAAGGTTAGATGTGAATTCCTTATGGGTGGCTACAGTTATCTCCAAAACTAAAACACTAACACAATATAGCAGAACCTATTCATTTTTACAATGTTCTACATAATCTTACTTTTTACAAAATTCTTGGACAAAAATATAGCTATAAACTGTCACTGCGTGTTTATGTCTACAATATATTTGACCAAATGGAATTTGCCAAAAGTTCTTCAAATGTGAGTTCTTGTCAAAATAATGTTTTAAATTGTCCCTTAAAAGCATAATTTTTAAATTTTATTAATATAATAAAATAATATGTGGTAAAGCAGTTATGCCCATTCTAATTCTCTTCGATAAAATCTGGGTCATTTCCAGGTAGCTTAAGTAACTTTTCAAGCTGTCAGTCTGAAGCTGGCCCATGCAGTCCGAGTAGGGAAAGTCGAGTAAAAAAAAAACAATTGTCATCTTTTCCGATTGTCAAAAAAATATTTAGGCCTAGTTCTCTTCTGCAGCATACTGTTTTACTTTTTCAATAAACTTCATATATTATCCAGATACGACACAATATACAATTGGTAACTTAAAATTTGTGAGAATAGTGCCGATGAAAAACGTCAACGACGTCATCATTGCACGTCAATCATTTGTGTGAAACTGAAAATGAAACTACGATAGACTTAGGCCAGCCTGTGTGTAATGTTGAATGGGGTTTTCTGATCGTCACCGATTGTGACCGATCAACAATCCCAGCCAAATTGAGAGGATCAGAAATTTGAAATAATTAAATTTTAACCGCGCTTGGGGCCGATACTACGTGAAAACTTAGCTCAGTTAAACTAAAACAGGTTCATTTTACGATTGTTTGGCTCCGTTTAATGTTTTATGCATTTTCATCAGCGCTACTGATATGAATTATGTGTCAATTTTAGTGGACGGCGACTTCGACGACCAAAATAAAAATTATGATTTTTAGTTTTCGAACGCTGCTGGCATCTCTGGAACCTGGGGTACGGTGTTGAACCAAACTTTTTCGAAAACTATAGATATTAGGACACAGAATGGTGCATTTGGTTACAGATTTAGGAAAGAGAAAACCGTTTTGTGGGGGCAAAATTAGATGTACCTATCTTTTTCTACTTTGGAAGTCCTATACCTTCTCAATATTTTAATAATTTTTTGTTTTAATTTTTTTGATACCCATGCAGTAACCCATGTGTTTGCAGTCAGGCAATTTTGATCGATGGCTTAATTTCTTTGAACATTCCATTAGAGCCAACAATATATTTAAGCCCAATTCACACTACTGCCATGCGTGTGTCGCGTCCGATGCGACAGTTATAGATTAGTGATAATAGCATAGCGACATTCGCAACCGTCGCATTGACAATAGATATTTTGACGCAACGCAACTGTTGCATACCTTATATGGAAAACATGTGTAGCGTCAGGCATTGGCAATGTTCGTCAAGTCATTAGCGCGTGTTATCTCCCTTTCCATCGAAATCATTTGTCAACAGATACTTAACCTAAGAAGCGTCGGAGAAATGATTTTGCGGGTTCCACAATTATCCTATTGGGGTACCGATATGAAAGAGATTTATCTGTGCAGAGCTCAGCACTAAACTAAATACAAGTAAAATGTATAATTGTTTTGTTACCGGCTGTCCAGTCCGGAAATCTCTGATTTGTCGATATTCGGACTCTGTGCGACCGTCGTTGCAGTGTGAATGTGTATGTTCGTGTCGGACGCAACGCACACATCGCAGCAGTCTGAATGGGCCTTTATCCTTCTATGGACACTATGTGTGGCATTTTATTTAATAAATTTAGGATGTGTTGCATTTATTAGATAAATAATGAACGCATGTATGATTATTCTGTAAAACGGAATACACTAAGTCTTATGCATGTATGATATCAGGTGCGACATCAGCCCTCGGTCACCTCACATCAGCCTTCGGTCTCAGGCTGATATATATAAGGTTACCTCGGGCAGATCCATCACTGACACACACAACCAAATTGCGGAAATTCCAGCAAACTTTGTCGTTTCGCACCCAAATTTGAAAACTGTCAACATTAACATGGGAGATCTTCATATACCATTTACTCCGACCAATGTCAGAATGTGCCCAGCAGTCTATTTCACGGAAATCATATCCAGATTAACAATTTGAACATTCACAACCACTTGAAAAATGAATTTGAAAACATGACATGAACTGACATTGAATTCGGCGGGTGAATGACATTGTTCGGTGTGAGTAAAGATAAAGTTCCAATTACAATCAATTGACTACGAAACATGTTGTTGAAAATTATATTAAATTAATTGTTATTTCGTATTAATTGTCATCGTACATGTATGTACATGCACATTACCAAGCACAAATATGAATATGAGATATGATAATGAAGTTATCTTTTCTGAATGGGACGGCGACAAAGTGGTTAATAAAGATGGCCTGATTAATGTATACATGCAAATTGTTGAAGTGTTTTATGAAAAGTGACTCAATTCCATATATAGCACCAGAATCCATTGAATTAAACCGCCGAAACATCACAAAAAATGGGCAAATTGTTGAATTTCCGAACTTTGAATACTACATTCCTTTAGAGCAGTCTCTGCACAATTTATTAGAGCTACCTGAGGTATGGCATTATGTACAACATCCCCATTTTTCTTCCAATGAAGATTATATGCAGGATTTTTGTGATGGTGAGTTTTTTCAGACGCATCCCCTTTTCATAGAAAATAAGGCTAGACCAATTTAATAACTTGGATTACGAACCCGCCGATAACAAATTAGGAGAAATTGAATAAAAATAAAAATTGGAGAGAATTTAAAAAAACAAATTAGAAATTTTTTGTGTGAACATAAATATGAAGTTATACCATATCTAAAACATCTGTATCAGTATGATTCAGTAATTTTATGGTACTTTTTGAACAAATACTAACACCCAGCTTTTCATGAGTAACAATATTCACATTGACATTTTCAGGAATTATCTGGCAATAAAAGAGTTTAATATTAAAGCAGTGGTTTAAATAAACATGGGCACAATCTAATCTAAATATTAAGCATGTAGCCTTGTACACTCATATTAAAATAGTAGGAAATGTTCATCTATTGGGTGTAACAGTTAATCACTCTGAACATACCATGGAGTGAGAGGTGCATATGTCATTCTATGCCAACAATTAATGTACATGGCATGCATAATTTTAAATCCATTTTTCATGAGGTTGTGAGATAATAGAGATTTTCAAGGTAGTCTCAATGCATGTTTCCTTGTATGAAGTGTTTGATTGATATAAAAGTTGAGCCATATACTATTAAACAATCAGGAGACTAGTATAAGTATGACTACATGAAATTCGGTCATTCAGTAATTATCCATCCGCGGGTGAGACACCGGATAAAAGTGGTCTAATTGTGTTTTTCCTCTCCATCTTCAGATTTTCATCCTCGATATTCGTAATTCAAGTTATCAAATTGTTCTGACCTAAGAGTGCACTGCAGTTGATTCTGAATACTGATGATCTGGAGATTACAAATCCACTTGGGTCTCACACAAAGAAACAAAAATATCATTATTGTCCCCCGAAAAATATCGGAGGACTATTATAATCAGCATGTCCGTCCCGATGTGTTGTCCGCATGATAACTCGAGTTCCTCCGACCCAATTGAGATGAAACTTGGTATGTATGTGTAGTGACCAAGAATAAAGGCCGAGTTCGACTCGGGGCTCGGTCCGATGATTTATGACAGAGTTATTGCCCTTTTTCACCCATTTTCGACTTCGAAAATCCAACTTTTCATGTTGTCCGCATGATAACTCAAGTTCTTTCCATCCGATTGAGATGAAACTTGGTATCTATGAGTAGTGAGTCAAATGGCTCAACACACAGAGTGGTATCACACAATTATTTCGGGCATTGCTGTATTATTTTATTTTGTGTAAACCGCCATTGTCACTTTAACCCATTGTTGACTGAATGTACTCTCCCACTCAATGAGAAGCATATTTAATGGAATATTCCATTGTTATTTTATAGGGGTGTAATTTTAATATAATCAGACGATGGACAGAAAAATCACCCTTGAGATTTTTCAAAGGATTCCCATTTGTAGGGATGTTCAGATAATAAGTTCAACAAACAGCCTCAGGCTGTTTGTTGAACTTATTATCTGAACATCCCTACAAATGAATTAAAGGGAATCTACTAACTACCCGTCAATGAGTATTCAGTCATGAAAGGGTTAATGCTTATATAAAACTTATGTTGATTGTTGTTGCGACAAACCAAATAAATGATGTCAATTCTATATTTCTATCTATGTTTGTATGTGAATATGTTATTTGTTATGAATATTAAAAGGTATAAAAATCCAATGTGTGATATTTGGTCCCAGATAACATTGGCGTTGTCCAACTTAACATTGGTGCATTGTCCAACTTAACATTGGTGTGGTGTGATTTTATGTGGTCCCAGATAACATTGGCGTTGTCCAACTTAACATTGGTGCGTTGTCCAACTTAACATTGGTGTTGTGTGATTTTAACACATGTGTTCAAAAAATTTGATTTGAACGCGTACATGTGTGCAATATCTGTTACATGTGTTCGTAACATGTGTATGCGTTCAAATATTCTGAACACTTGTGTTAACAATCTGAACACCAGTGTTAGCTTAGCTTTAACGCGATTATGTGTGCAAAATTAAACACTGGTGTTCATTGTTTTAACACATGTGTTCACAATATGAACACTAGTGTTAATTTAAGTATAACACATTTACGTGTGAATTGATTTAACGTTAGTGTTAACTTCTTTAACACTGGAGTACTGACTTTGAACAGATTGACGCGTTTATTATCTGTTACAATTTTTGTGTTAAGATTATTAACACATAGGTTTACAGTGTATAACGCTATTGACCAACATTTTGGGGCATCGTGGAGCCAACAAACTTGATGCAATAAACATGTCAAAAATAGCGAGCTTTAGAAAAAAGCTTTGGAAAAAATGCCATTTTCTCACTCTCCGTTTGGCCTACTTTTTTCAATATCGACCCGAGTAAGTTGTCTATATTAGCGATATTCACCTCCGTCACGGCCTATATATATCTACCAGAGTGAGTTGTCTATCTTAGCGATATTCATCTCCGTCACAGCCTATATATATACCAGAGTGAGTTGTCTACCTTAGCGATATTCACCTCCGTCACAGCCTATATATATCTACCAGAGTGAGTTGTCTATCTTAGCGATATTCACCTCCGTCACAGCCTATATATATCTACCAGAGTGAGTTGTCTATCTTAGCGATATTCATCTCCGTCACAGCCTATTCTACCAGAGTGAGTTGTCTATATTAGCGATATTCACCTCCGCCAGGGCCTATATATATACCAGAGTGAGTTGTCTATATTAGCGATATTCATCTCCGTCACGGCCTATATATATATACCAGAGTGAGTTGTCTACCTTAGCGATATTCATCTCCGTCACGGCCTATATATATATACCAGAGTGAGTTGTCTACCTTAGCTATATTCACCTCCGTCACAGCCTATTCTACCAGAGTGGGTTGTCTATCTTAGCTATATTCACCTCCGTCACAGCCTATTCTACCAGAGTGAGTTGTCTATCTTAGCGATATTCATCTCCGTCACAGCCTATTCTACCAGAGTGAGTTGTCTACCTTAGCTATATTCACCTCCGTCACACCCTATTCTACCAGAGTGAGTTGTCTACCTTAGCGATATTCACCTCCGTCACAGCCTATTCTACCAGAGTGAGTTGTCTACCTTAGCTATATTCACCTCCGTCACAGCCTATTCTACCAGAGTGGGTTGTCTATCTTAGCTATATTCACCTCCGTCACAGCCTATTCTACCAGAGTGGGTTGTCTATCTTAACTATATTCACCTCCGTCACAGCCTATTCTACCAGAGTGAGTTGTCTACCTTAGCTATATTCACCTCCGTCACACCCTATTCTACCAGAGTGGGTTGTCTATCTTAGCTATATTCACCTCCGTCACACCCTATTCTACCAGAGTGGGTTGTCTATCTTAGCTATATTCACCTCCGTCACAGCCTATTCTACCAGAGTGGGTTGTCTATCTTAGCTATATTCACCTCCGTCACAGCCTATTATACCGATTCTGGTATTACGAGAGTTCTGTATTGCTGTCGAAATAATTGTTGTACGTGCATGTTTCTGAATTTCCAAGAATTTTGAAAAAACGGTGGTGTGACAGAGGCGAATATAGGTAAACCTCGGCGAATATGGGTAAAACTCGGTGGTGTGACAGGGGCGAATATGGGTAAAACTCGGTGGTGTGACAGAGGCGAATATGGGTCAAACTCGGTGGTGTGACAGAGGCGAATATATGGGTAAGAATCGGTGGTGTGACAGGCGAATATGGGTAAGACTCGGTGGTGTGACAGAGGCGAATATGGGTAAGAATCGGTGGTGTGACAGGCGAATATGGGTAAAAATCGGTGCTGTGAGAGGCGAATATGGGTAAAATTCAGTGGTGTGACAGAGGCGAATATGAGTAAAAATCAGTGGTGTGGCTGAGGCGAATATGGGTAACACTCTGACCTGTGAATATATGGGTGAGAATCAAGTGGTGTGACAGATGCGAATATGGGTAAGATATATCGGTGCTGTGACAGAGGCAAATATATGGGTAAGAATCGGTGGTGTGAATATAGGTAAAATAGAAACACTGGTGGAGATAGCTACTTAACCCTTTCATGACGAGAGTTGCGCTGCTGCAGCATTAAAGACAATATGGGCAGATATAAGAGAATGCATTGGCACAGAGTTTTCGCAAAAATCCAGGAAGCTCCAGTAATCAAGGGGTTAATTTCAATAAAATCACGGCAAGTGTAAAAACGGACATTTTTTTTATAAAAGAAGCGATAAAAATGCAATGTCCTCTCACGGTCTAGTGTGATGAGTTACAATTCGCACTACTTTAGGCTTGAAGTGAATTGAAGCGCATTAAATTGATTCAATCAATACAGCAATAATATAACAATACAAAAGCAAGCTATCGGGGCACCAAAGCTTCTTCGCTCGATTGATTTTGGTATCGTCGATTGGAGAGGTTAGTAATCGTCGATGGCTAACATCGGTCTGCGAATAAAACGATGTATATTTACTCAAAATACCACCGATCACCTTTAATTGTCTGTGCAGCATTCTTTGTGCGCAAAAATAGCAAGCCGCGAAGCGTCATTTTCAGTTGATGGGAGGTAACTCTATACATGATATTTACCAAAGCGTTAACGATACAAGAAATAAAATCTTCGCTTGTTCAAAATATCCTCAACAAATAGGTGCATAGTGTTCCTAAATATTCACATAGGTTCATATTGGGGTTCTTTTGGCTTATGCCCGTTATTCCGTTGGATAAAGAGCGTACGTCTGGGAGGTCGTGGGTTGGTTTATTCATGACTTTCATGTTATTTGCCAGTCTGTTGTAGTGAAAATAAGCACAATACGTGCTTATTTCATATTGTAATAATCTCATATAGAGCTGTTTTAATAACCAGCGTTTTGGCCCATGTTGAGCGTATTTGACTTTTCAAATAATACCAATATGAGCTTATTTCGCGTAATTTTAAAATAAATCCGTATTGTTCTTATTTTCAATAGAACGGGTAGATCATGCCATGAATCTCTACTCTGGCTACACACTTAGATATCATATTCCACCAGTACAAAACCTGGGAACGTTTTGGTGTTCTGACCTGTTCTGACAGGGAACTTTATAACATTGAACAAAACAGGAAGGGAATATATTTCTTTGTTAATATAACAATAACATGATTTTTGAGGGCGTTATGGTTTATTAACGGCCCAGTTGGAATGATTAACAGCCCAAGGGCCTATTAGCGGCCCGAGACGAAGTCGAAGGACGCTAATAGGCCGATGGCTGTTAATCATTCCAGAGGGCCGTTAATAAACCATAATGCCCGATGAAATCATGTTATTACTATTATTACCACAGTTTTTGACATTTGACCCATTTGAGGATTTAGTGGAATAATGAAGTAGATTAAGAGAGAAATATTTTCAAGAACATTTAAATTTGACATCATTTGACTTGTCAGCCGACACGGACTGACGGAGTCTCGAAAATAGGACATGGGAAAAACCAGCATTGGAGACGAGTAACAACCAATGAGAGGTTGACAGCTAAAATTATCAATGCATACTTACGCTTGATACAATAATTCAATCATACAGCGTTAATTCCAATCATAAAACCACTATAGTGTCGAGAAAATCGGACACATCTTCCCATTATTTTCTTGAAATAAACACGCCAGATCGGAAGTTGAAGGGACGTAACTCTCGCGATAATAAACGAGATCTATAGTTTCCGGGCGGCGGGCCGATAATGAACTAGGCTTTTCATTATCGGCCCGCGGCCCGCTGTTTTGGTAACAATACGCTATTTGGAACGCCCCGAAAAACATTATCAATGGCCTAGAGAACGCCCTATAAAGTGGTAATTATAATTGTTCTCCAATAGTCTACTTCGCAGTAGCCCAGCTAGCGATTTAATGTTTTTGTGAGCTGATATCGCAATACAAATTGTGTTAATTAGCCGGGAGAAATTCCATGATTACAAGCAACGCAAAGCAAAATATTGCTCACAAGTCACTTAAATCGTACAATTTCGAGTTAGGACCTTCACCTACAGTGAAGCACTTTATTAAGGACCAGCTAAGAAATATGTTATCTGTACTCCCTTTTTTACTGTAAGAAAACTTCCGTGTCATAACATCAAAAAGTTCCCAGGTTTTGCACTGGTGGAATATTATCTCTACGGGCGTATAGCTAAAGTAGAGATTCGTTACATGATTTATAGAGAACAGGATTGTTATACTAAACCAGAGATACTTTGTTCTAAGAGCTCTGACTTAACGAAGTAATTGATTACTGTTGTCACGTTCCGGTGATCAAAATCTCGATCAATACATGAAATTCTTTTATACGCACATTATACATTTTCAGAAAACATACTGAACTAAAATATATATCCTCTAAAAGAAAAAAACACAGAAGGGAGACGAACTCTCTTTATTTTTACCATATAAGGAATAACCAAACAAGTAACGCTCTTTATGTTACCATATCAGGAATAACCAAACAAGTAACACTCTTTATGTTACCGTATCAGGAATAACCAAACAAGTAACACTCTTTATGTTACCATATCAGGAATATCCAAACAAGTAACACTCTTTATTTTACCATATCAGGAATACACAAACAAGTAACACTCTTTATGTTACCGTATCAGGAATAACCAAACAAGTAACACTCTTTATGTTACCATATCAGGAATATCCAAACAAGTAACACTCTTTATTTTTACCATATCAGGAATACCCAAACAAGTAACACTCTTTATGTTACCGTATCAGGAATAACCAAACAAGTAACACTCTTTATGTTACCGTATCAGGAATAACCAAACAAGTAACACTCTTTATTTTTACCATATCAGGAATTCCTAAACAAGTAACACTCTTTATGTTATCATATCAGAAATACCCAAACAAGTAACACTCTTTATTTTTACCATATCAGGAATACCCAAACAAGTCCCTTCCTATCTGAATGTGAGTGGTGGATTTATTCACACGTAAAACAACATGTTTGAACCGAGGAGTTCCATAGTTCAATATATTTATGGCTCAAATGTATTCATTTGTTGTATTTATTCTGTTCAGTATAAAATTAGATGGTCCCATAAATGGCCGGATTTGGGGTATACAGTCCCACTTTAATCTATAACGAAAATTCAGAGTAGAGTTACAGCATCTTTAAAACATTAAAACTTGAAAATCCACTGCTGATTCCGAGCTAACGGATGTAGATAAAATATCAGAGGATTGTTAGAATAAATTTAAACTCGGATAACCACGCCTCTTGGTGCCAGAGTAAATGTACTTGTGGGGATTCGTAACGTTCGACGTATTTCGGAGTAGGGGATACTTAATGTTGAAATGGCACGGCAAAGTAATATTTGACATTATCAAATAATGTCGTTAGAAACATATCGAAACGAAACTAATCAAGAGAGACCAATATTGTAGCGGCGGTTCCGGTTCCCAGTTGTACAATTTATATAGCGGCGTATCAATATTTTATTTTGACTGAATTATGAACTGAAAGGGAATGGTTTTTATTAATTCCGTGTGATATCATTATGGATCGCACAGTGATTATTCCATGCGTAAGAATCATTAGTTGTGACTCGGCCGGCGTTCATCAGGGACCTGGCGTGTTCCGTAGCTTATTTTATTACATACACGCACTCGTTATAGTGAAAGCGCTTCATGGAGTAAATTGATGGCTTCGATGCCCCAGAGAGCGTTGCGCCTGTTTGATAATGCACCACAGATCCGCGCGGCGAATACTGTTCACTTCTACCCGCCCCTAGTGCGCCGTGTTTCATCCTACAGTATGATCGCATCGTGATCGCCCAACATGAGCCTTTATTCAATGATAGAGACTGGTGTGAGCTAACGGAGAATAGCTGTGAATGCTAGTATTACGTTTTACAAATGAACAAATTCCTTCAACACGACTCATGAGTTCTCACGAACGCATCCAATACAGAGCATACTGAAGCATTTGAGATCAAATTTAGATTGTCAGCTTCAAACATAATTGTATCAATGTTATATATAGATACCGATATTCTACTGGTTCAGTGAAATATACGTGCGATCACCATCATTCGTATGCAACATAACCTCGTGCAAATATATATGTCCTTTGCCGCCGCCGTGGGGGGGGGGGCGATGGGCCTAGAGTCGTTCGGCCCTTCCCCCCCCCCCCCTCTGTGGGGGAAGCCTCCATATTGGACCTAAATATTCACATAGGATTCATATTGGACTTATTCGATTCTGAATAATACCCGTTAATCCGTTGAATGGCGCGGGCGGCAGTGAAAACACATCATAAAGAGCTGGTATAAGTCGTGTCGACGAAAAAAGGAAGATTCAAATAATGCCGATATGGGCTTATTTGTGTTTTTGAAATAAGTTCAATGTGAGCTTATTTTCAGGATAACAGGCTGTCGTATGAGATTTAGCATGAGTATACGACAACGACAGTCATTAAATTTTGGATTGTACTAAACCAAAACAGTGTTCAAAGTGCCAAGGTTCACATGGTGCAATGGCTCAGTCGTGTCAAAATTAAACGGTGTAAGGCTGAGAAACCTCTATCATAGTTTGATGCAATGAAAAAAGTTGGTGATCAACCATCAATCCAATCAGTCACATATATACTCTGCTGTCGTTTCGACAAAAAGTGTGCTGATGCACTCAGACAGATAACAGCCAAACCATCACCATCCATGTATCACAAGCGACACAACTGGACGAAACTGATATAACTCCTGTCCAAGAACCTGTATCACAGGCCATGGAAACGTCCACTGAAGGTGCAACTGTTTCTCACAAACAATACACAAATGTTGCGCCAGTTACTTAAACACAGTCTATTCGTGTTGATGATATTGTTCCACAACAACAAACAAAAAACAAAAAACGCCTGTTGCTTGGAAACAAAAATCGCCTGTTGCTTCGAAACAAATATATGCAACGTCTCTCCAACGTTTGGATGATCAGAAAGAGTGGTTCATATTTGAACTATCAAACTTTTACCAGACGTTTGATGCGAAACGTTTAACCCTTTACCCAACAGAACGGCCCTGTGCCAATGCATTATCTTATATATGCGAGTCGACCATAGGTCGCCTCGCATATATAAGAGAATGCATTGGCTTAACACATATTAAAAATCATAAAATTGTCAAAGAATGTAGAAAAATATTATAAAAAATGTTAAAAAATGTAAGAAAAAATTATAAAATTGTTAAAGAATGCCAATGCATTCTCTTATATATGCGAGGCGACCTATGGTCGACTCGCATATATAAGACAATGCATTGGCACAGGCATAACTGTAACCATCACAATGTGGTCAATGAACCGGTTCCAATGATATCCATATTTGTATGGTGTTATTGAGACAGACCGAAGATATTTTAGGCTGTTGAAGCTTTATTTGGGCGTTTTTGGCCGCTTTGTTGTGTAAAGGGTTAAAAGCCACCAAACACTATTAATGGATTGAGACTATCGGTTTGGCGAAGGATGACATTCTTCTGTCTCACTCACCCGATCGTCAACTTGACGCATTGATAAAAGCACCTGCGCCATTCATCTAATGTTACAAATACCTTTATGTCACGGCAAAACCTGATGTTAAAAGCTACTATACATATTTCGATGTGCAGACTTGATAATTTCGTTTTATTTATTTTCTATTTATTATATATTATTGTACTACTTGTATACGCTGTATATATAATTGCACGGTAGTCAGTTCTTGAATTTATATTCCTGACTCCAAGTGGAAACATTCCTCATGGGTGCTTTTACTTGAACATAGCTCATTGTTTTAATCTAATCCACAGTCTGGTTGATATACACGGTTGCTTCGCTACGATCTTTTTTTTCTACCTGATACTTTTCTGGTTGCGATATGGCCTAGCGGCTAAAACGACGTTAAAGATACGGGCGGTGGGTATGCTGTTAAAATATTCTCCTCCGTCAAAAACCGCCATAAATAGAAAGAATAGTAAAATATAGACAGACCTTGTTCTTATACCAATCAGAAATATGGCATAAACAGTATGTTATTGTCAAATGATTTCCTTTGTTATGTAAACAAAAGCAAAAAAACGTTACAGAACCTGGCTTTTGTTTAGATCCGTTAGATTTGTTACTGTTTTCCTGATATGGAAATAATAGAGCTCGTTTATATCATTTGTGTGTGATTAACCAATAGAATTGCGTTGTGTTATGTAAACAGAAGCAAAACTTCTGTAACACGAGAAAGCTCTTGTTTACGCACACCATCGTACGTCTTGACGACAATACACTATTTACGCGCTAATTATGTTTGGCATATGAACTAAACTATATATATTTTAATATTCCTTCTGTTGATGGCAATTTGAACAAATGTGAATATTTCTGCAACGAACGCCGCACGTGCCTTTAATTGTGTACACTTCATGGCAATGTGATGTTCGTCGTCGATATTTACTTTGTTAGGGTACGTTCATACACTGGCAAGTTTGTTCGCTATGTTTTTGCGGGCATTTCGTCATAGAAAACCACATGGTACCAGAATATGAACAGAACCGTGCACATAACATTCATCTTTACCAAAGCGAAAGACAAGAGAAGTAACATTTATCTAATTCCACTTGTAACGTGCTATTGGAATTTGCCTTCAAATACCTGTATGATTTTTTCTTGCGATATAATTGCATGATATTTACAGGCAAATTCCAGTAGCATCGTTACCAGTGAAACAACAGAGATTTTATTTCGCACGTAGTTAGCTGTGGCACAGATGCATCTTATATGCTTGTATCCGTTCATATTATGGCACCATATCGTTGTCTACGACAAATTGCCTGCAAACCATACCGTGCAAACTTGCCAGTGTATGAACGTACCCTATACATAAAGCAATAAACCAAAATATGGTATTTGAGATATATATTGTACATACAAAATACATGACAGGTAAATGTATATGTATATTTTACAAAATATATTAAATTAAGGCTCATCCACACCAACACATCTTAATTTCTTTATAGAATACATCGATACTAAAACTATTAAAGGTGAGCTGAGTTTATTGTAATAACTTATCTTTTATTGTGACAATTGCGATGCGTTCTATACAATGTTGAGTACTACATGTAATTGTATTACATTGTTCATTTCATTTCAGTGAATATCTTGGATGCAAGACAATGTCGAATGTTGTTATGGACAGTTCTATTATCACATATTGCAAGAAAGTTTCACGTATGGCGAGGTGGTGGTTTGAACGACACACATGGATTATCTCTGCCGTCAAGAGACACTGGACAGCGGGGTGCCTTTGAATTAATATGTCAAGACCAGCAATGGTCTATGCCATAAACATGTCAGCTATAGCTGCCCAATACATGTGGACCATCAGCTTCACGCGAGATACCCCCAGATGTGAGACATCACCCATCAGGGAGGTCGTTATACAATGGGTTATGACGGACCACTTATTGTATACACCAAAAACGGGTTCGGTCCTCCTATATATTTTCATCAGAGTTATGGACCATTTTCAAATTTGAAATGTATTGGTTTCCAGGCGATAATTTCAGTTAAATTTTATGCCTCGAATGAAATTTTTATGCAGGTCTGAAACCATAAAGTACTTGTCAACTTCGATCTTTGCCACCCGCCCCTATTTATACAAGGGTTACTGACATTTTGCTAACTGCAGTTTCTGATTGTTTATCATCACCAAACTTGGAGTATGGCTGAAATGACTCCAAACAAAATATGTGCATGCTTGAATGTGGGAATTATTCTCACCAGAGTTATGGGCCCTTTTTTACTTAATATATTTTTTTTATTTGATCGGTTTTCGCATGATAACGATTAGTTATGGACTCTTTGTGAGACGCGATTTGAAACAAACCAAAGGGAGTGTTATGGCTGAAGGGGTCACTCTCACCAAAAAAAGTGCTGAAGGGTACACATGTTTTGAAAAAAATATGCTGAAGGGTACACAGGGTTTGTGATCGGCACTAAAGCAATTATTTGATGTGTGTTGCTGAAAGTCTGGCGCCTATCATGCAGCAGTTCTTTTTTCAGTTCATTTTAATTTTCCTTGGAACATATACAATTATTCTGCAACATAAATCATGGCAGCCTTACCTAAATATTCACATATATAGGTCCATATCGGACTTATTTGATTCTGAAATAAGCTCATAATGAACTTACACCCGTTATTCCGCTGAATGACGCGGGTCGCAGTGAACACACATTATAAAGAGCGTTCATCTGGTAAGTCGTGTCGATGAAAAAGTAGATTAAACGGTGCCAATATTAGCTTATTCTATATACGGGTCTATGTTGAACGAAACATTTTACGGCCTAACATCATATAACATATGTAGCGCATATAATATTGTATAATAAGGGTGGATATAAATAGAAGATGGCCGCTGATCGACCGTGTTAACGTATATTCGATCATGGACATCTACGATACAATCAGGACAATCTAAGACTATATCCCTATATAGGGGTCGCCTGGTCAGAAACAGACTATATCCCTATACAGGGGGTCGCCTTGTCAGCAACATACTATATCCCTATATATATAGGGGGTCGCCTGGTCAGCAACAGACTATATCCCTATATATAGGGGGTCGCCTGGTCAGCAACAGACTATATCCTTATATATAGGGGGTCGCCTGCATGGTCAGCAACAGACTATATCCCTATATATAGGGGGTCGCTTGGTCAGCAACAGACTATATCCTTATATATAGGGGGTCGCCTGGTCAGCAACATTTTTCGTTTTTATGCAGCATGTAACAATAAAGAGCGTTAGTTCTAAGACTGATCATGACATGGTAAAATTAAAGAGCTTTAGTTCTAAGACTGATCCTGGCATGGTAAAGATAAAGAGCGTTAGTTCTAAGACTGATCCTGGCATGGTAAAGATAAAGAGCGTATCAAATAGCTCAAGAAGTTGTTGGTTTAGAATCCGTGATAACAGTCCCCCCCCCCCATCCCCAATGCGCGCACTTTACCGCTAAATAGACCTAGATCTTCGTGAACTATAACCAAGAATTAATTAGGACATGTCGCGTTCTGTCGATACCACGTGTTACCGGGTGACGCAGAAGATGACCATAAGTCGCCCGTGTTTGACCCTATCACGGACATCAAGTAGCCTCTTGATACAAGGTGTTCCATAATTGAACATATTAAATCTAGGTGTTTGCGTGTTCAATTTCACGCAACAAATATGTTACCCGCCGCGTATGAATCGTCCTGCCGTCGCATATATATGAGATATATGTGGCAATGACAACGCTTTATCGATTGTGACACTCCAACAGCGTTTTTGAATTTAATTGTTGCAAAAAATCGACATGATACTGATGACTTTGTGTTATCGGCTAATGTAATTGTCATCCAACTCGGTGAAGTATCTGTCACATATGCTCAGTCTCCAAAAACAATGCTTCTTAATCGGTCAGATCTACGTGTTTATAATCTACCTGTCTTACTTATCGCTTATATTGACTTAGGGTCGCCGGAAGAAATGGTAGTGGGCAAACCATATATACATTCTCGGAGGAGAGCTAAACTAAATTCAATATAAAGTAATGCGTATGTCCTGAGTTAATCGGAATATGTGGTAACCAAATATACAACGTAGTTTCGATTAAAGGTACGCAATCGGTTTAAACACCCCTAAAGTACAATTTCTTTATTTGATTCGAGTCGAGGAACATACCCATCAAAGCTCAGAGTGATCAGATATCGATGTTTGAAGTTTGTTATTTCAATTGTTTGTGGCACAGAAACACACCGTCAAAAGGGTGGACTCGGTCATAATTGCGGATGAAGATGGATAACTCTAAAAAAAGTGATAATACGGCCATATTTCGTTGAACAAAATGTTAATAAATAACACGTTTTGGGAAATTTGATACCATAGCTGACAGTGGTTAGCATTATTTTGTTGCAATTAATCGATTCTGATAATTAAAGCGTATTTTGAAGAAATATTGTTGTTGTTGTTGTTGTTGTTGTTGTGTTGTATCTTGATGATATGGGGACCCTCTGATCGGATTGAGTATACCTTTAAATACCGGATTTATTTGAAGCAGTTTACAACACCGTATGCAAGTGATCAATTTTGCTCGTATATATTTTTAAATCACATAAGGGCCGCCCTCAGGCATGGAACGCTGTCTGTGACATCCACGGCACCCAACACATTGAATCATCAACTGAAATATAATAACAGATGTACGTATCTAAAACATACAACCTTACCAAAACACACACAAACACTGTGCTAGTAGAGTGACGTCATTGAAGCTAATTCTATTTTATTAAAAGAACATTGTGTGACAATAACTTATAATCTCAACTATTTACAACTCTATAGTTTGCAGTGTTACTCGGGTTAAAGAGTAAAACTAACACAACTAACTGCATAGCACTTGTTTTGGCTGTATCCGTGTGTGTATGGTTTTAACCCGGGCCCTGGGTCCGCGCTGGACCGAAATTTACGTTTGCCAAATAATTTGCCAAATGAAAATATTTTTTGCCAAATTATTTTAGAATTTGCCAAATGCTATCCCTGAGAGTATCATTTTCTGCAACCTTTCTTATGTTTCGACACTCGCGGTTTGAGAGACTTTTGATCTCGATAGAAAAGCAGTAAGTTAATAATTAATTATATACTAGAGATAATTATACTCGCATCTCAATTGTGGTTTATCATATAACAATAAGCCAATCACCGAACAATATAATGATAGAAGGATTGCTTCATCAGAAGGGCACATCCCATGAAGCTATGTAAAGACAACCATCACCACCACCACCACCACCACCACCACCACCAACACACTAAATACTAGTAGTCACTCTATCCAAACTAACTTTGCCACGGTCAGACATGAGGACTTTTGATGATTTTTTTGTATTCAAGATCATCAAAACAACAAATCGTGGGTGAAGGAGAAGATCTCTCGATCTTTTCGACCATCCCGGTCGCTTCGCAATTGGCCCCTGCATGGAGGAAATTGACTTGATCTTCCACTTCAACAAGTGTCAGTGCTTCCGCCCTGTGTTCGCTATGATATTTTGCATGTGCAATCTTTATCATTGGTGATTGACTACCCATAATGACCTTCGTTTGTGTGCTATCTCCAGACGTTAACAAGGGCAGCATGACATGGAAGTAGAATCAGCCATCAACCAGTAGGGGGCGCTGCATGTTTCGCGCGATCTTTGATCGTTTATCATGCAACCCTTATGAAGTTTTAAAAGTTAATCGAAATGTCATTAAGAATCAAATCACTCATTTTTCAAAATCTCAACATTTATTGCCACGTCGATATCGGGCCCGAAAATTTCAATTAAATGATGGTTGTTCAGACCTTAATGAGGGCAATCGCTGTGTCAGGATGGTCGCCCAGGTCGACATGCTGGACAGAACCAGCGATCTGCCATTCACCATGGAGCGCCCCGCTACGAACCAATCACCGGCCGGACATTTATGATAATTATTTATTATCAGTCAGACATGTCGTAAATATTTTTTGAACAACTTGATCGCATCTTATTAACAATGTAACATCCATAAATTTCATGGCTGTGGTTACTTTCACGAAAACAGCGGCTGTTTCCTCTCAGAGCATGTATTCGAACTATGGGAACTAAATCGAGTAACAAACTGAAATTAGCAGGCTTGCAGGGACGTGGTCAGAGCATCTTGTTTCGGGGCGTCTCCGACTTCGAATGACCAACATTAATTCTCCCCGTTTGGCTCGGTCTGGATTGAGGCGAAACGACCCGCATCACCCCCTGTCCATACGTACCTGCTTCCACTTATATATCGTATACAACATACTCTTTTCCAATTTTAGAAGATTTCAGTATGACTATACGTGGGAAAGGCTTGATCAATTATAGCGGCCTTTTATTTCAATTTATAAAAAGTAAATACATTCATGGAACATGTGAGCAGCATGCATGCTTGAAAACTGAAAAAAATATATAATCGCTAATTACACAGGACTCGATGTGCGAACCACATTTTTGGCGCTCGGCTTTAAGTTTTTCATTGCCTTTCACATATATAATATTTGGTCGCGGTATATTGGAATATTCGGCCGCAAGGGCTTGCCACATTCGAATAGCAAACTGAAAGTATATAGCTGGGAATTATATATTATTTACTAATTACAAGTAATTCGGTCTACATAATCATATACTATTAAGCAATTATTTCATGTGTCTTTTGTTGTCCCGAGGTATCAGAAATGACTATCGAACTGTTCCCAAAAGACACATGAAATAATTGCTTTGTTACCCAATACATTTACTTGTATATAATCAGGTGACAGTGACAATGCGGAAATCGGGTATAATTAAAAAACGAAACCGGAATTTTCCGGAAATAGCCGAAACGTCACAGAAATTGCAAACCATGTAACAGTTCGTTCGGGCCAGTCAACAGTTCGCTCGGAGCCAGTCAACAGTTCGCTCGGGTCGGGCAACAGTTCACTCGTGACGTCACGAAAGCTGACCGTGATCGCAAACCGGGCAACAGTTCATTCAGGGCGGGCAACAGTTCGTTGTGGCGTTACGAACGCGAATTTGGGGTTAACCAGTTAATTCTAAATCCCAATGATTTACAAAGTAAAACTCTACTATTGGGTAACAAATGATTATAATAGACCTAGTTACGTGCACATGCAGGTACTATACTAACAAACTATTACTGTATCCATATCAACTTATATAGCACACGTTTGTAGATTAACAGCAAAAGCGGACATGATGCTGCGTATGATTCCATACCGACCCCCGCCGAACACCCGGAAACATTTGTATACAACTAAACCGCAAACTGTCACCACAGATCGAACAAGCAATGCCAGAAGTATCAATTTCTGCTCGCGGCTCTCCCGATCACCGCGGGACGGTGACATTTTAAAAAGTGTTCATGCGGCAAAAATTGAAAGAGATTGTTTTTGACATTCACGATTTGACACACGAGAATTGTCGAACTTGATTCCCCACCAGGAAGCGTTATAGAAACTGATATTAAAGCCTGCTCGGTCGATGTTCCTCCCAGCGGACGCGCGCTTCATTTTTGTAATTCAGGGAATCCCCAAGAAACGCCTTCTGTGAAGACTCCATGCCGAGGCCGTCTGCTTCGATTAATAAGTAACATCGTATCGTCGTTTATCCCACGGAATCTGTTGTTTTCTCTCCGATAGCAACCATTGTTGAAGTCCGTTTGACACGTCATCGATCGCGCGCATGCGTGGAATGCGTTAAATTAACCGTTTTGGAAACAATCTTCGGATTTTGTCTTGTGATTATCGGCGCAATTATCGTATCAAGTCGTGAAAACAAAATACTAGTAGCCTAATATCTCTGACGGATTAATACGGCACCACCGAGCGATCTCAGAATGCGGTCACGTGTAGATAAGGTATCACGTGACATAGGGATGTCTCAGATTTGATTTGTTTAAAGTGACATCTAATCGCCAAGCATCAAATTAAATGCATGTCACTGTTGCAGGAAGTGTCAGGTTACTTCGAATATGGTTGCTGGTTACTATATATATATATATATGGTTACTACGAACCGGGCGGCTGGTTCGATTGGGACAAGAACCAATCTAATGCGCGAAATACGGTAACAACAGTCTAAGTGTTTGCGTTATGGAATAAAAGTACATATTAATAACAGATTTTCGTATCAAAGTTGATACAATTGCTTAGTAAATGAACATTCCTATCTAGCTGTCGTCTGTCATTGTTTCTGCAACTCTCATATATGTTTATTTACGCGCACCCAATGTCTCTTGTTGAATAGACTGGTTCCTGGTCCAAAAACTGCAAAAATATGAAAACTTAGTAACCCGACCCCTCCAGCCTTACTGTTTCAACGTATGCAGAAAGACTGCGCTTTGTCGATATATAGGTTCGCATATACCGAGATTTCTGTTGGGCGAAAACGGCCATTATCGACCAATAGTTTAACTTTAATGGAACTCCCAATGAAAACAGAGACGGAATTTCAGTTCACTCAGTTGAAGACATATTGTGGATTTATATGTCATTGAATAAAACAAAAATCAGTTATTATTCAAATACCATCCTCACAGGAAGAATAGAGTAAAGAACTAATATTGTCGAAAATTCCAACCCCATTGACTTGCCATTTTAGATAACACAACGGTTTAACTACGCACAAATGTATATATTTACTTCTTTATTTGGGACGCATTATTGTGCATAAACATTGCGGTAATGATTGCGCCAATAATAGTCACTGTGTGTAATTTGTTTATAATAATAACGCTGTTTTCTGACTATTTGGATATCAAATTTATGAAAATAACTTCTTTTGGCGTGATTTCAGTTATAAATATGAGTTTTTAACGATTAATGATTTTTTTTTTCAATTCCACAGCTCTTGTACTAGTTTATTACGTCAGACAAACGTTTACTCTGTTTAAAAAAAATTATATAATCACAACCGCTTTGGGTTAGAGACTTTATTGGTGACGTAGGTGCGTGGCTCTGATGGGGTCATGGGGTATGGATGACTTTATCGGTGACGTAGGTGCGTGGCTCTGATGGGGTATGGGTGATATTATCCTGGTAGCCAGTTACAATCAAGTTGCGTCTATATATGAGTGCAATAATTACGGAAACAAGTTGGGTCTTGAGTGTAATGTCACCAGCCAACGGCTTGCATGCAATCACCGCATACAGCGCGAATGCATCTACGGGTATCCATCAGGGGCGCCGGAAGAGGGTGGGCAGAGGGGCAGCTGACCCCCTGCCCTTGACCAAGGGGGGGGGGGCGAGCGGGGTAGGACTTGCCCTTTTTCTGGAGACAGAAAATGCTTTTTGTGTGTTTAATCTCGTGTTTTTATAGCAAAATGTTACTTTTTTGGTCCAAATACCACCAATTTCAAAAGGAATATTAATTTTTTGTCAATTTTATCACAAAACGGCCATAAAAACCGACATATACCATTAAAATAGGGATTTTTGCCACAATGAATTTATGGTTATTTTCCCGAGTTTGCGGAGAAAATGCCCTTTTTTGCGGAAAATTGTCCTTTTTGTAGGCGCTGCCCCCCTGCCCTTGGATGCTTCCGGCGCCCCTGGTGTCCATATTGCACGCCGAACGAAGGAAATTAGGTCAATCGGGGTAGAAAAAGAGAAAAACATTTTTATTTAAATATTCGTTCTTCGATCGATGAATTTCAAATTGAATCATAGACTGGACATAACACTTAGATTCTCATCGTTGGCTCTCTGCGACTCATCGGGGGTGCTTCAGTTCCCATCGCGACGCACACCACTATCTCTCCACACATCATAGGTGGTTCTCCAGCTCCCATCACGACGTCCTTGACGCTCGGAGAAATCGCGGTGAAGAAGAATACACCTGAATGTGATTATAAAAATAAAATAACATTTTATAACAAAGCAGACGATAGGAAGTCTTTGGTCGTCTGCGTAATACGGTAACAAAAGCAGCGGGATTCGGTCATTTTATCACTGGTTAATGACCCACTCATCAGCCCACTAGAACGAATTCCACAACAATGAGAAGATACAATGTAACAAACTAGGGTTTTATGAGTGCCTGCGCTCTAAGCTTTCAAAGTCATCCAAATTGTTCTTCTGTTCGATTTCTTTTGCTTTGCTATCTCTCAATTCCGCTGTACAATAAAATGTCATTTTTGTTGCTAGAATCACAGATGTTTGAGATTGATGCTTTCTGTTTAGCGTATAAACTACCGGGCCAATTATGGTGTCTTTAGGGCCATTGTACTCCCTGTAATCCAGTTCTCGTAACAATAACTCATAACCTTCGCTAATTTAGTTGTAACCAAAATCCGCTTATCTTGGATTTGAAGAGACATAATATATTCACCCTCTGCGGGCGCATCGCTCGCTCAACGTGGGAAAATATGGAAACTAAATAATTTCATAAGTTGCCGCGTGCATGGGTCACGTGACCACGACAAACAGTATGCCGTGGTCATATACACAGGGATTGGTTCATCACTTTGCAAAGTGATGCATGACCATTATACTTACCAGAACGTTGGTGGCATTACGATTATCATTATCATTACTATACAAATTATAAGATGCAGTATATACCATTAATTACTTCTTAACTTCTGGAAGTCAAACTTAACCATTATTTTTTTTAAGTGACACAATGCACCCTCTGCGAGTGTATGTCGCCCACACAAAATATAGAAACTAAATAATTTCATAAGATGCGATGCATTACAATTACCATGACAATGATAAGTTTCATTAGAATTACTTTGAAAAGTAACGCTTAACCGTGATGCGAAACACTCCGGTAGGGTTATCAAATAGAAATGGAGAATAATCTTGCTCAAAGTATAGTAATTTTTACAAATATTATATCCAAATTGACAACAAACACCGCCATTCTTATATGTTAATTAAATACAGTGACTCTCGATGGCGAAATCGTTTTCGTTAGCTTACCGCAGATAGTTGCGTCCCGAATCGAGAAGTAAATATTTGCAATTGCGCGTAGTTTCCTATGGAGTGGTAAGGTCGAATTGTTTGAAATTTTCGGCGATGTTACTAGATTGCTATATTAACATTGCTATATTAACATAATATGTTCAGCCTCTGCTATACGGGCTCATGTCGCTCGCTCATCGTGGGAGAATATGGAAAGTGTGGTGGGCCACAGGTCTCTGACAAACAGTATAGCCATATATACCAGCTGTGGCATTAATGTTACCGTTATATATAGCACCATGCAGTATGAATTATACCATTACTTTCAAAAGTAAGCATTAATTCTCATTATCTTATTAAGTGCAGATTCGTCTGCGGTTGTTCTGCTAATATCCCGATTGTTACAGTGACGATAAAGAAGCCACCAGAAGTGCAACATTTTTCTGTCAAGGTCAATTTTAGACAGTAATTGTGTTCGCTACAATATGCAGTCATTTTAAACAAAACATGCTAATGACAAAAAAACTCTTATTCTAAATCTAAACGAAAATAAACTAATAACCGCCAAATATATAGATGCAGAATAATCAATCGGTCAATTGTTTATTCTCTCCATCCATATTTTGGAAATTGGGGTATGAAATAGAATTACATGCATTTACATAAATGGTGTAAAAAAATCATAAGTGTGCAGAGCTATATCATGTATATAAACATCAAGTTAGTGGGGATGTGGTTTATATATACATCGAGTCAGTGGGGATGTGGTTTATATATACATCAAGTCAGTGGGGATGTGGTTTATATATACATCAAGTAAGTGGGGAGTTGGTTTATATATACATCAAGTTAGTTGGGAGGTGGTTTATATACTCGTAATATTGTATTTATATATATAGATTGTATTCGATGTCAGCGTTTTCAAACTGTTCAGGTAAGCCATTATCGGTATTTCTCCTAGGAATTTAGCCGAGTGAACAAGCACTGTTTTGTCACTTGTGTTTAATATTGCAACAAGTTTTGACGAGTTGGGTATTCGTGGTATACAATACTTCTTACGGTGGATCTTGCGCGGTATTCATCCCCTATATACATCTCCATTTCCACAAATGTTGCATAATGTTGGGGTTTCTGAGTTCTCCAAAGACGCCTAATTTTGCTGTCCGGCCCGCGCGGTAAACATCGTCTGCATGGGGTGGCATAGATAGATAGATAGATTTATTACTTTTTTCATCGACAAGATAAATGAGCATGAACAAACGGAATTAAACATATAAGTTATGCACATACTCGAAGATACCAACATAAATGAATGTGACATGTCCCGAGTATATATCTTAGTATAATTGTCTAATTAGTTCTTTTGGGTTATCGGGTGTGGTGGGGATGGGTCTTTGGATAATAATCATACACATTGTTAATCATATATAGTACAAATTAGGTCATTCTATTATGTATGGGTATTTCCTGCGTGGGCGATTTTTTTTGTCTGACTCCATCCCCGGACGTTTCAGTATACGGATTAATGTGATCCATCTTAATCGATATATAGGCAAGAATGTCCGGCATTCACCTGCGTCTTCTTACCGTCGGTATAGTTGCACGACAGCGCCTGCTGCGTCTTCTTACCGTCGGTAGTCGCACGACAGCGCCTGACGTTTGAAGTTCGACGTTTTCTCTCTCAACCTGTCTATCGACACATCAAGGATATTGTATTGATATACAGTTAATGGAGGCAAGATACAGTAATGCTCTGAGTAATCGACTTCTTAACGACAGCAGAATTATGGGTAACTTTTCAGGATTTAGTCGGAAATATGGCTTGTTGCCATTCATCGGAAAGTTACCCATAATGCTGCTGTCGTTAAGAAGTCGATTACTCAGAGCATTACTGTATATGGCGGATACATGGGAACATATTTCGGTCCATATGATCTCATTCAGTAGTTACAATTTTATAGACCCTATCGTCAGGCTCAATTTATTCTCATCCTGTGGGGAACTAATGGGCTGCGAAACGAAATGATGCATGATGGGAGTCAATGTTATATCGGGAACATAGCAACCCTTCACCTCCGGGAGTTAAAATGGTGCATGATGGGAGTCAATGTTATGTCGGCGTATACATAGCAACCCTTCATCTCCGGGAGTTAAAATTATGCATGATGGGAGTCAATGTTATATCGGGGACATAGCAACCCTTCGTCTCCGGGAGTTAAAATGATGCATGATGGGAGTCAATGTTATGTCGGTGGACATAGCAACCCTTCATCTCCGGGAGTTAAAATGATGCATTATGGGAGTCAATGTTATGTCGGGGTACATATTAACCCTTCATCTCGGGAGTTAAAATGATGCATGGTGGGAGTCAATGTTATGTCGGGGACACAGCAACCCTTCATCTCCGGGAGTTAAAATGATGCATGATGGGAGTCAATGTTATATTGGGGACATAGCAACCCTTCATCTCCGGGAGTTAAAATGCAACCCTTCATATATCCGAGAGATAAAATGATGCATGGTGGGAGTCAATGTTATGTCGGGGGACATAGCAACCCTTCATCTCCGGGAGTTAAAATGATGCATGATGGGAGTCAATGTCATGTCGGGATACATATTAGGTGACACTCCACAGTTTCTGCAGGGATTGGTGCAAAAATAAGGGGGGCACCAATTCAATGAAAAATAACTGAAATGTGATCCCACAACACATATACAATGTATATATACCTGGGTTGAGCACATACTAGGCTTAAAGCTTTTGGTACAGAATTGTCATTTTAATGGGGGTAGCAAGAGTTATGCCCCTTGATTGTGTGACTGAAAAATGAAATTTTGATGCAAAAATGGCCAAAATAAGCGATTTTGAGGCCCGTGGGACACAAAAACCCGACAATCTATGGTATAGCCGCCTATGTTGTCTGGAAGAACACTGTTTCCTCACAATAATATCAAAAAAATTCAAACTTCTCACCACTGTAATTTTTTTTTAAATATTTTTCATGCAGATGACAAATTTTAGGTGCTAAAAAGTCACGCTGGTGTCTGGAGCCACTGTTTCGCAGAAATCGCTACTACTTCATACTGGTGGGGTCAAGGTCACCTGAAACAATATTTTTCAAAACTCAAAGACATCCTCTAAAAATCCACAAATTCATAACTAACCTTCTCTCAATAAACATACCACACCCATGGTGACAGAAAACACTGGTACTCTATTCTAAGAAATTTACCCCTACTGATAATTCGAAACTGTGGAGTGTCACCTTAAGGGAAATGCAATTTTATTAATCTTTAATAGGGACCACACCTCCATATTCTCTGCATTATACCGCTTAAAATGATATAATACACCCCATGCGTTATTGCAATCACAGGCAGCAAGATTGGGCGGGGATTTACATGCACCCCCATGATTTCACCCCTTTTGGGTCTTTCAGAACCCAATGACGTTATGCTTTACGTAGTGACAAAATGGATATATTCAACCATCATCTATGGCTTGAAAAAGGTCTGAAATGCTAAAATGTTGTATAAAATATATTATGAGATGCATATTTTCCTCAGATATCAAAATAAAACATAATATTTCATACAACAACTATCTTTAATACTCTCCCAAATCTATGGGTTAAAAAATTCCAAGTCTTATTTAGCATTAAGGGAAAGCTTTACAAGGTTATGACATCACATGAACAATATGTTGTCAAGTGAAATATGACCAAGGAAACCTGAATTATTATACTTGTGAATAAGAAAGACTGAATATCTAATCTTGTTGTATACTGTGTAATGTCACAATATCAGCCTTTTCAGCTAAGATTCAAGGAGCATATGATATCATGAAGAAGTACCCATCATCTGAAAAATCACCAATAACCATATACATGAACCACCACCACCCCCCCCCCCCCCCCCCCACTGCTCCAAGTCTCCATATGCCCACCAATTTATATGACTAAAGACAACCTGTATTGGAATATCCATAGAAGAATGGGGTATCTACCATAAAATGTTCATTCTAACTGAACAGATTTGCTAAATAATGGTTTACAGTAACAATATCTGTCAAGTTGACAGATGAAAATGGTGCTATTTGCTGGTCTTGAAGGTGACACTCCACAGTTTCTGCAGGGATTGGTGCAAAAATAAGGGGGGCACCAATTCAATGAAAAATAACTGAAATGTGATCCCACAACACATATACAATGTATATATACCTGGGTTGAGCACATACTAGGCTTAAAGCTTTTGGTACAGAATTGTCATTTTAATGGGGGTAGCAAGAGTTATGCCCCTTGATTGTGTGACTGAAAAATGAAATTTTGATGCAAAAATGGCCAAAATAAGCGATTTTGAGGCCCGTGGGACACAAAAACCCGACAATCTATGGTATAGCCGCATATGTTGTCTGGAAGAACACTGTTTCCTCACAATAATATCAAAAAAATTCAAACTTCTCACCTCTGTAATTTTTTTTTTAATATTTTTCATGCAGATGACAAATTTTAGGTGCTAAAAAGTCACGCTGGTGTCTGGAGCCACTGTTTCGCAGAAATCGCTACTACTTCATACTGGTGGGGTCAAGGTCACCTGAAACAATATTTTTCAAAACTCAAAGACATCCTCTAAAAATCCACAAATTCATAACTAACCTTCTCTCAATAAACATACCACACCCATGGTGACAGAAAACACTGGTACTCTATTCTAAGAAATTTACCCCTACTGATAATTCGAAACTGTGGAGTGTCACCTTAAGGGAAATGCAATTTTATTAATCTTTAATAGGGACCACACCTCCATATTCTCTGCATTATACCGCTTAAAATGATATAATACACCCCATGCGTTATTGCAATCACAGGCAGCAAGATTGGGCGGGGATTTACATGCACCCCCATGATTTCACCCCTTTTGGGTCTTTCAGAACCCAATGACGTTATGCTTTACGTAGTGACAAAATGGATATATTCAACCATCATCTATGGCTTGAAAAAGGTCTGAAATGCTAAAATGTTGTATAAAATATATTATGAGATGCATATTTTCCTCAGATATCAAAATAAAACATAATATTTCATACAACAACTATCTTTAATACTCTCCCCAAATCTATGGGTTAAAAAATTCCAAGTCTTATTTAGCATTAAGGGAAAGCTTTACAAGGTTATGACATCACATGAACAATATGTTGTCAAGTGAAATATGACCAAGGAAACCTGAATTATTATACTTGTGAATAAGAAAGACTGAATATCTAATCTTGTTGTATACTGTGTAATGTCACAATATCAGCCTTTTCAGCTAAGATTCAAGGAGCATATGATATCATGAAGAAGTACCCATCATCTGAAAAATCACCAATAACCATATACATGAACCACCACCACCCCCCCCCCCCCCCCCACTGCTCCAAGTCTCCATATGCCCACCAATTTATATGACTAAAGACAACCTGTATTGGAATATCCATAGAAGAATGGGGTATCTACCATAAAATGTTCATTCTAACTGAACAGATTTGCTAAATAATGGTTTACAGTAACAATATCTGTCAAGTTGACAGATGAAAATGGTGCTATTTGCTGGTCTTGAAGGTGACACTCCACAGTTTCTGCAGGGATTGGTGCAAAAATAAGGGGGGCACCAATTCAATGAAAAATAACTGAAATGTGATCCCACAACACATATACAATGTATATATACCTGGGTTGAGCACATACTAGGCTTAAAGCTTTTGGTACAGAATTGTCATTTTAATGGGGGTAGCAAGAGTTATGCCCCTTGATTGTGTGACTGAAAAATGAAATTTTGATGCAAAAATGGCCAAAATAAGCGATTTTGAGGCCCGTGGGACACAAAAACCCGACAATCTATGGTATAGCCGCATATGTTGTCTGGAAGAACACTGTTTCCTCACAATAATATCAAAAAAATTCAAACTTCTCACCACTGTAATTTTTTTTTTAATATTTTTCATGCAGATGACAAATTTTAGGTGCTAAAAAGTCACGCTGGTGTCTGGAGCCACTGTTTCGCAGAAATCGCTACTACTTCATACTGGTGGGGTCAAGGTCACCTGAAACAATATTTTTCAAAACTCAAAGACATCCTCTAAAAATCCACAAATTCATAACTAACCTTCTCTCAATAAACATACCACACCCATGGTGACAGAAAACACTGGTACTCTATTCTAAGAAATTTACCCCTACTGATAATTCGAAACTGTGGAGTGTCACCTTAACCCTTCATCCCCGGGAGTTAAAATGATGCATGATGGGAGTCAATGTTATATCGGGGACATAGTAACCCTTTGTCTCTGGGAGTTCAAATGATGCATTATGGGAGTCAATGTTATGTCGGGGCACAAATTAACCCTTCGTTTTCGGGAGTTCAACTTTAATATTACGATGTACAACACATAAACAATTCCTATCAGGGAGTTCAAATGATTCAAGGACGAAACCAATGATATTTCGGGCGGACTATTAACCATTCATCTACGAGGGTTTCAAATGATGCTTGGCCGAAGTCAATGTGAAGTCGCATATATGTAGAACATCCGTTTAGCTGCGAGAGTTTCGCTTCAATATTGTGTCAGGGATTACAACATCCCTTATGCTGGCACTCAGATCCAATATTACGAAGCAACTCTCCATCTCCAGAAGCTCAGATCTATAGACAAGCCGCAAAAGATGGTACCGGACATTGGCATAATGAGGTTCACATATGAATTTGGTGACGCTACCCCCGCACAGGGGTCTAATATCACTAAATTCACCACCTGAACGGGGACCTCATTCTGCTTAGGACACATTTTTTCTGGAAAGTATCTATATCATGAAATAGTATTAACAAGTTTTTTTAGTTTCTAAAGAAACTTCTTTAGAAAGTTTCTGTTTCTGTGCCCAAAAGGTGCACATTAACCACCATCTGGGAAACTTAAATCTAAGTCTATATAGGTCTCACATAGCAGATGAGGCCATGCAGAATTAGAGCATTTGTTTCGTGACGCTAGCTTGCTATATGCTATCACTAAATGTACTGACCGGGACCTCGTTCTGCAAATATCTGGCACCATATATGTTGAGGCCTGACTCTATAGTTAAGCATAATGGATATTGATTTTTTTGCGTTCCATGGAGTGTGGATGCAAGTTGGTCTGACATTATGTGTGGAACGCGAAACACTTAAAATGTCAGACAACTGGCATCCATACTCTTATCACTGATATTTTTGTCTGTGTCATTTGACACATAAATTTGTCCTCAGAATTCAGGTCATCTGTCACATATATAGTCATACACCAGGTAAAATGACACACCTGCAAAAAAAGCCTGTGTCGGTCAAATAGGTCATCTGACACATATAATTATGAAAAAATTATCCGAACGTGTCAACCAGTTTGTCCTCAGAATGTGTGTCGCGTGTGTCAGATAACACATTTGGGCCGACACAGGCGTTATCATATGACACACCAAAAATTATCCAAACGTGTCGGCCAATTTATCGGAATATATGGAACGTAACAAAATAAACATCCATTACTTATATTTACTCTCAGCCGAGTCAACTATAGCAGATTAAAAGAGAATTAAGCGCCCATTTCCAACGTTACTCTCGTAGCTCGTTGCAAGTGGCGTCTGCACAAAATGGAAGCAAGTATATATATAAATAGGGGTCAGCGTGCGATGTCATGTGGCGTAATTTCGACCATGCAACCAATGTCCTGCATAAATTTATGACGTTCCACAGCGCGAATGCAGTGTGGGTGTATATAGTGTTTGGGGCATAATAACACTTCGTCTCATGGCGATCTGAATCATAATGCTACTTTAAGAAAACGTTTTAGTTGTGAGAATATAGGATCCAAGTCGAAAAACACATTTGTGCAACAGCCCCAATCCCTGATCAAATGTTAAGGGTCAGACGCACGTTTTGCCAAAATTTCCTGGTATTTCAAAATGTATTTTCTCTAAATCTATCAGGAATATCTTTGTGAAATTTTGTACAAGAGATTATTGTGGTACCATTCATAAGAACCATTGGACATTTGGTTATTATAATCTCATTTACTTTACTTTTATGGCATGAAAAATCTTTAAAATTTCACTGTGTTCAGGTACCGAGAACTACTGTAAAACAGATTTTTTTCGAAAGTGAATTTCATATATACATGATATCATATCTGAAGATCATGAGAGGAGACTTAATTTTTCTTGATTCATGAAATTAAATGATTATTTTCATTCAGAAAGACAACTACCATAAATATTTTTTTATTATTGAGAATTTTCATGCCATGCTTGTTGGTCATTGAAAAATTGGGCTCAGTTGAGTTCTGGGTCATGGGTTCATAACCAAGTTAAATCTGACCACCATATCTCTTAACACTGTGGCCTAATTTCTGTTGATTGCTCCCTGCTTGAGTGGACAGCACCACATTTGAACATTTGTTTTCATTGGGCTGGCATATTTGTGACTGCTTTGTTCTTCATTATAATACATGGGGTATGATGCTATAATATGGAATTAAAAAGCTAACTCAACATTATGATACAAATGAAGCCTCCTCTCATGTAGTCAAGACAATAAGCTATTTGATGGTTGACATGTTGTTTGAAATTATAAATTTTTCTGGCAGTTCTCGGTACCTAAAGGGACAGAAACGAAACAAATATTTTCAACCTCTCAAATGTATTAAAATCCATTATTGTTATTGTCTCTTTATAATTGCTCTGATTCTATATATAATGAAAATTATCATATGTAAAATTCAAGATTTTTCACCAGATAGATCCAGAGAAATTCTTTGTTGAAAATCACTTGCCATTTCTGGCTGGATTTACTGTGATTTATGCAAAACGTGCGTCTCCCCCTTAAGTCGGAAATGATAGGAACCGTTCGATTCCGGTCATTCTTATCAAAATATACATATAGTGTCGTGCATTTCGGGGAAAATAGCATTCAGTCGCTGCAACACAGACCCATGCACGTTCTATATAGGGGAGCAATGAGCATAGAAACCTTTCGTCTTCCAGAATCTATACATGGCTCGCAATGGCAATTATATTCCCAGAAGCTTAAATGTATTTAATTTCATCGCCTGTCCTCCAAAATCCCCCTCAAATCGTTCATTGCTACCTGATGTACTAATCGCCCATAAACGTGTTGTCTCATTGTCTAGTGTTCAAAAGAATTGAAATAGAAATTGTGTAACTCACAAAACTATTAACTGCCGAGTTTGGCGACCAATTAAATTCGCCAATAACTGGTAAATGACATCGCCGCAAAAATGCCGAAATCTCCGATAAATAGGTGCCGTGTCAAATAAATTAAACCATTTGAATAAAGTAGTTGAAGTACCGACAGTGCGGGTGAATACAGATCTCTACTATTTATTGGGTATTAATTAATTAAAATCGAAATTTTAACGAGCACCATTAACTCACAGCTGTCAATCAAATCACTGTCGTCTGCTCAATTGAGCGTCGCCATTAATGGTGATCGCTGAGTCTATACAAATTCGAAACTAACTGACCAGTTGACTTTAAATGGTCAATAAGACACTGAAACCAATTTGCATTATGGGAACGATACCGTCGCAATTTGAACAAATCAAAATGTCATCAGCTGTTGTCTAGCAACGGCGACGCTGGTTCTAATCCCTAGTGTAATATACAGTCATCACGAAGATCCCATGTAAAAATCCAACTTCATAAGATAGAATAAAATATTTTTTTCCCGAATGTTCTTAAAGGGGTGCTGTACACTAAATCCGGTCATGTATGGGATCATCTCCTGTTATACTCAAAATAATATATGCAACAACTAAATGAGTTTGAGCCATGGATGAGTGCAAAATACACTTGTGTACTATATGAACATAAAACACATGGTAATCATAATGATAATGAATTAATGGCTGGAGTCATTAATTCATTTTCATTATAATTGCCATGTTTTTACATCATTCATAGAGAAAATGAGTTTATTTTCAGATTACCAGGTAAAAGCAAAGCGAAAAATATCAGCAATCACAATCATTTGTATATATGGCACAGAGAGGCACATATAATATTTAATTTCCTCCCGTCAGATTCCCTGGAGAGGGGGCGCGGAACAAAATGGGAACAAACTTAAAGGGATACTGTACGCCAAATGTTGTTGTTGGTTTCTATAGTCTCCGAGTCGGAGAATAAGGTAACAATTTTTTCATTATTTGAAAGTCTGTTGAGTACGAAGTAGTGTTACGGATGACAAATTTACCGGAGTGCAAAAATACAAATTGCCGTTGTCGAGTAATTTTTGTACATTTTTCAACCAAATGTATCAAATAAAAGTTATATTATATGCATACTAGTCCCATATACACATTTAAGTTATTGTATCGTCACTAGTCAGTGAGTGGCTTGGGCTTTCTCCCCGTATCATCATAATGTTTTAAACGATCGCGTGTGCCATCCGTTTACCAATCCAGTATCCCTCAATTAATTTGATTACGTCTTGCACACGGAAATTCGTAATTTACTTTACGCCATTTTATGGCTCCAGTCATAAATGAAATTTATATCAAATTATTAACTTTGATTTTAAGATAGCCTATTAACCTGAGCGTTTACAGAATACATCTTTGACTCAAATTACTTATGTTTCTATATATTATCGATATTAGATCGTTGTTATCACCGGAAATTTATTGAAAATGGCGTACAGTACCCCTTTAACATAACCCCTTGGGCTTGTTTTTAATCCCCTATACAATCAGTCCGTCTATATCTATTATTGTATTATTATTGTCTCAACTTATGTATTTTGTTAGGATTGGAATAAAATATGTTTGCATCAAATTCATAAAAGCATTTATAAATTGAAAACGAGTGCGATTTGTCATAATCGAGAACGCTCTTTAGTGTCGTCTGTTTTTAGTAAACGCTCTTCGCCAGAAACTATCATTGAATTTTTTGCTAGGTTGACAAAATTCAAAAAGTGGTAAAACTTCATATTTTGAATGTCGATATCTGACCATCAAAAGTTTTTTTAATAATTTTTCTAACATTTATTTATAATTTTTTATCATTTATTCTTACATTCTATAACAATTTTTGAGAAATTTTTCTTACATTTATTTATAATTTTTTATCATTTATTCTTACATTCTTTGACAATTTTTGATGATTTTTGAGAAAATGTTCTTACATTCTTTAAAAAAATTCTTATATTCAATTTTTTGTTCTTACATTCTTTAACAATTATAAAAAATAATATAAAATGTGTTAGGCCAATACATTCTCTTATATATGCGAGGCTATATATGCGAGGCGACCTATGGTCGACTCGCATATATAAGAGAATGCATTGGCACAGGGTTTTCGCAAAAATTCATGAACTCATCCATGGGTTCGATGTAATTATTCGTTGGTATTGAACAAGTAGAGATTGAGGTTTTATGTTGTCAAATCGCCTGAACATTGTGAGTCGCTTTAAGGTTTCATCCATTAGTACCGATGCCGTTATCGATGGTGACCCGGGAATAACATTCATACTCAGCATGAGACCGGCTCATGTTAGATCACGGAGTGGTCCATCGTATAGCGTCCTCAGTTGGTCATCCACTTCATATTTAATGACGTCATGGAGTGGTCCACCGTATAGCGTCCTCCGTGGTCATCCACTTCACATTTAATGATGGGACATTCGATGTTATTCAATACCAGCGGGTCGAGCTGTGACTTTTATACGATGTAATTAAAATAATTAGTATAATTGACATTGGAAACATATTATTCGCAATAAATTCCAACACTTGACTTTGTAGATGCCAATGGACACGTTAACCGTCTGTCATCGGTGCATGCGTATCAATGTTGCACAGACCCCTCCGATTTCGCTGTGACACCATTTGACATCTTCCATGAGAATTAATAGCAAAGCTTTTCGAGAAAGTAAGTTTTGGGCTAGCTCGGATCCTATGTACCCTAAAAAACAATCATGTAGTTTATAGGCAACACGAAGTCGCACTTCGGGTGCTGGTATTTATACCCATCGGACCATGGTGCCAAACATGGGCAGGACGGAGACCAAATTTAAAAGAAACAAAGAAGGATAACTCTAGAATGCAATATGCAAACAACGTGATGAACATTCATGCCAAAGTCCATTCAGTTCTGCATGATTAAGATATATGTGACCGGACGGACAAAAATATCACTAATTTGAGATGACAAAGACTGATAACTCTAGAATGGAAAATGCTAACAACGCCATTGTTTTTGAAAGCAGTCACGATAACCCATGGCTCGGTTATATGCCCGGACGGATGGACGGACAGACAGCTAGGCATATATTTAGTGTAGCATTTTGGTCATATTCCTTTTAAAGGGAGACTGTGTCTAAATGTTCAGTATTTGAGCGATTTGTTTAATCTGAAGTAATAACAAGAACATTAACAAAACCCCATATGTGAGTGTCAATGGGACCGGACATCGCTTTGCAAGAAAAAATGTGTTTGTAGATCAAAATATATCAACTTTTACTGAGACCTGTGTAAGATATTCGAAAAACTCAATGATGCCAATTTACAGATGAAACAAAACAACCGGAATGCATAATTATTATGTTCACCAATAAGATCTTCTGATTCTTCTGATACTATTTCCAGACGATTATGTCAGATAAAATGTCAGATTTATGTCACCACATGCAGGTATTAATACATTTTTTTTATAAATAGTCAGCGGATGTCTTGAATTCTAGATAAGTTTAGATAAGTTTATTGACAATTACACCCACACGGGGCCGATGTCACAACATAAATAACAATAAATATATATATGATACAATAAGTATACACAATTGTAATCAGAATTAAAATGGAAAAAAATTCATGTTTGTTGTTGAAAATCTGGTGTTTCAGACCTTTTGTGGAAAAAGAGACGGACCATGTTACAGATGATATTGCACGTTTCTGTTTTGTCATTTCGCAGTATGAAAATGAATTTTTGGGCATCAGTCATATTAATAAACTTGTGATTTACTTTACTTCCATGTTCGCAGAATTCCATTTGTGTTAGAACTTTCCAACTGGTACCTCAAGCTTATATATGTCGTATTTCGTTATCGCTTTTTTTCTGCACGGCGTGCGCTTATTTGTAAATATCCCAATCCACAATCCGTTGTGTAATTGTGGTTACGTCGCAAAACCTGAAACTTCTAATATATCGCAATCGCAAGCTGCAAAACAGAGTTCAGTCTCCTCGCTACACTATGTCTGACCGCTGCCGGCATGTGTATTTTCTTAATTAAATCTTACATTTTTTATTGAAGTGTTTTGTCAGTTACAATTCATTCTGACTTGATCTAGACAATTTTCCAATGAATATGGACAGTTTAGTTTCTCAGAATAAAGCAGAATGAATTGTAACCTACATAAGTCTCAAATGAATAAATGTGCAATTTCTTCACATTATGTGTAGGTGTTGGCAGCGGTAAGTCCTGCGTAGGGGACCCGAACTCTGCATGGAGCTTGTCGCAATCGAGGTTTATAGCTTCATAAACTCTACTTAGTATATAATGTTCATGTCTATATCTGCTGTTCTTTGAGTATGCGTGTGTATTCAGTATGCACGCATCCTCGTCTCAAATTAATTCATTTGTGTAGCATATTTGAAGTGGAAGGCGTCTAATAAATGGTCGGATCGCGTACAGCACCATTTAATGCCCTTCACAGACGAGTGTATGTTTACACCCTTTGTCTGTCTCAATAAAACCATACAAATATGGATATCATTGGAACCGGCTCATTGACCACATTGTGATGGTTATAGTTATGCCCTGTGCCAATGCATTCTCTTATATATGCGAGTCGACCATAGGTCGCCTCGCATATATAAGAGAATGCATTGGCCTAAAAAAAATCTGTTTTTAACACTTTTTACCATTTTTTCTTACATTCTTTAACAATTTTATAATTTTTAATGTGTTAAGCCAATGCATTCTCTTATATATGCGAGGCGACCTATGGTCGACTCGCATATATAAGAGAATGCATTGGCACAGGGCCCTTCTGTTGGGTAACGGGTTAATGCCCTTCACAGACGAGTGTATGTTTGCACCCTTTGGGACTCTATTGCTTATACTTCTCGTTTGGGCGCAAGCTGATCAGGGAACGACTGCTGTTATCAACAAATACTGAATCGCTATTAGCCTGAGCTCGATAACATTACCGCTGTTAGAAATAATGTACAGGGGCAGGACCCGAGTCGATCTCCCTCGCAAGGATCCTGCCATTCGAACAGTCACCGTGGCACTTACGATCACAGGTGCGAACACAGCATGTTCGCAACGGGGGTTACATCGAAATAAATGCTTCTGGTTACAAAACGGAACGAATATCGGGTTTCATGCTCCCATTATTGTTACTGACTCTGTGGACTGGAAAGTTGACTGACGTAAAATGAGTTTCATTTTGTTTCACAGACAATTGGTCGCTTTGATGGTCGATCAAACTTATGATGGATTGGGAAAGATGGCTTTGCGTATTATTTAAATTCACCCGTATGAATTGTGGAATGGGTTCAGACTCCACTGAATATTTCATTGCTATTGGTTTATATGCTAATGCAATCTTTGTAATAGTTTTGTGATTTTCGTCCCAATAAATCACAGACCTGACGACAGTAAGTTCATTATTCTCGACTAATCCTCTCGATTCGACTCGATTATTTCTGACTATCCCGTCACAAATGGATACATTTAACGACGTTTTGGGCTCCGTCTACTCTATCCGTCTCCAATTACACGCGGGTGCTTTATTCGTGAAATTTTAAAGAAACATATTCCGAATTAACGCTCCTAAATTACTATTTCTTTGGCCTCGGGGGTAAAAAACAATATTTGATTCGAGTCGAGGAACACACCGATCAAAGCTCAGATATCGATTTTTGAAATCTGTTATTATTCACCACCTGGAATATTTGACAGCCTAGCAAATATTCGACGAGCCGACCAACATACTCTCGATGCAAAATTGCGTTGAATAAAATGTTGATATATAACACGTTTTGGAAAAGAGTTGACAGTGGTTAGCATTAGTTGTTTTTATAATTAATCGATTCTGAAGAATAGTTGCTGTTGTCGTCGTCGTTGTTGTTGTTGTTTTTGTTGTTGTTGTTTAAAATGGAATCTGATGATACGGAGAAATAAGCGAGATCACTGAGTCGCCACCATATTGGATCCAACCAGCCCCCATTCGCGGTTTAAATGCTACAGGTCAAAGTTCTGGAGTAACATTCCATATATGGAGTTTTTGAATATTCAAAAATTCCATATATGGAAATGCTACTCCAGAACTTTGACCTGTAGTACTAAACCCTCGGAACCGGACCTGGTGGACTCAATATATCCGCGGTTTTAGTTACTACAGGTCAAAGCTCTTGAGTAGCATTTCCATATATGGAAGTCATAAATAATTCATGACTTCCATATATGGAATGCTACTCCAGAACTTTGTAGCGCTAAAACAACGGAACCGGGCCTGGTGAATCCAATATTTAGTGACAGGGCGTATATTAAGCAAGATCACTGAGTCGCTACCATGTTGGATCCATACAGCTACATGTCACCAGCATTATAACATTTCAGCAGGACCCACCAGCATCATAGCAATTCAACAGGACCCACGAGCAGCATAGCAATTAAGCAGAACCCACCAGCATCATTGAAATTCAGCAGGACCCACCAGCATCATAGCAATTTAACAGGACCCACCAGCACCATAGACATTCAAGAGGACCCACCAGCACCATAGAAATTATGTAGGATCCACCAGCATCATAGCAATTCAGCAGGACCAACCAGCAGCATAGCAATTCAGCAGGACCCACCAGCATCATAGCAATTCAGCAGGACCCACCAACATCATAGCAATTCAACGGGACCCACCAGCATCATAGCAATTCAACAGGACCCACAGCATCATAGCAATTCAAAAGGACCCACAGCATCATAGCAATTCAAAAGGACCCACCAGCATCATAGCAGTTCAGCAGGACACACCAGCATCATAGCTAAATCCGCTGGACCAACCAGCATCATAGCAATTCAACAGGACCCACCGACATCATAGCAATTCAACACGACCCACCAGCATCATAGCAATTCAACAGGACCCACCAGCAGCATTGAAATTCAGCAGGACCCACCAGCATCATAGCAATTCAACAGGACCCACCAGCATCATAGCAATTCAACATGACCCACCAGCATCATAGCAATTCAACAGGACCCACCAGCATCATATATATTTAACAGGATCCACCAGCATCATAGCAATTCAACAGGACCCACCAGCATCATAGCAATTCAGAGGACTCACCAGCATCATAACAATTCAGCATGACCCACCAGTAGCATAGCAATTCAGCAGCACCCACCATGCAGCAGCATAGCAATTCAGCAAAACTCACCAGCATCATTGAAATTCAGCATAACCCACCAGCGTTATAGCAATTCAGCAGGAGCCACCAGCATCATAGACATTCAACAGGATCCACCAGCGTCATAGCAATTCAGCAGGACCAACCATCATCGTAGCAATTCAGCAGGACCAACCAGCAGCATAGCAATTCAGCAGGATCAATCAGCAGCATAGCAATTCAACAGGACCCACGAGCAGCATAGCAATTAAGCAGAACCCACCAGCATCATTGAAATTCAGCAGGACCCACCAGCATCATAGCAATTTAACAGGACCCACCAGCACCATAGACATTCAAGAGGACCCACCAGCATCATAGAAATTATGTAGGATCCACCAGCATCATAGCAATTCAGCAGGACCAACCAGCAGCATAGCAATTCAGCAGGACCCACCAGCATCATAGCAATTCAGCAGGACCCACCAACATCATAGCAATTCAACGGGACCCACCAGCATCATAGCAATTCAACAGGACCCACAGCATCATAGCAATTCAAAAGGACCCACAGCATCATAGCAATTCAAAAGGACCCACCAGCATCATAGCAGTTCAGCAGGACACACCAGCATCATAGCTAAATCCGCTGGACCAACCAGCATCATAGCAATTCAACAGGACCCACCGACATCATAGCAATTCAACACGACCCACCAGCATCATAGCAATTCAACAGGACCCACCAGCAGCATTGAAATTCAGCAGGACCCACCAGCATCATAGCAATTCAACAGGACCCACCAGCATCATAGCAATTCAACATGACCCACCAGCATCATAGCAATTCAACAGGACCCACCAGCATCATATATATTTAACAGGATCCACCAGCATCATAGCAATTCAACAGGACCCACCAGCATCATAGCAATTCAGAGGACTCACCAGCATCATAACAATTCAGCATGACCCACCAGTAGCATAGCAATTCAGCAGCACCCACCATGCAGCAGCATAGCAATTCAGCAAAACTCACCAGCATCATTGAAATTCAGCATAACCCACCAGCGTTATAGCAATTCAGCAGGAGCCACCAGCATCATAGACATTCAACAGGATCCACCAGCGTCATAGCAATTCAGCAGGACCAACCATCATCGTAGCAATTCAGCAGGACCAACCAGCAGCATAGCAATTCAGCAGGATCAATCAGCAGCATAGCAATTCAACAGGACCCACCAGCATCATAGTAATTCAACAGGACCCACCAGCAGCATAGCAATTCAGCAGGACCCCCCAGCGTCATAACAATTCAGCAGGACCAACCAGCATCGTAGCAATTCAACAGGACACACCAGCATCATAGTAATTCAACGGGACCCACCAGCAGCATAGCAATTCAGCAGGACCCCCCAGCGTCATAACAATTCAGCAGGACCAACCAGCATCGTAGCAATTCAACAGGACCCACCAGCGGCATAGCAATTCAGCAGGATCCACCAGCATCATAGCTAAATCCGCAGGACCCACCAGCATCATAGCAAATTAGCAGCACCCACACACATCATAGCAATTCAGCAGGACCCACCAACATCATAGCAAAACAGCAGGACCCACCAGCATCATAGCAAATTAGCAGCACCCACAAACATCATAGCAATTCAGCAGGACCCACCAACATCAATTACATCATAGCAATACAGCAGCGCCCACCAGCATCATAGCAAATTAGCAGGACCCACAAACATTATAGCAATTCAGCAGGACCCACCAACATCATAGTAATTCAGCAAAACCCACCAGCATCATTGAAATTCAGCATGACCCACCAGCGTCATAGCAATTCAGCAGGACCGACCAGCATCATAGTAATTCAACAGGACCCACCATCGTCATAACAATTCAGCAGGACCACCAACATCATAGCAATTCAACAGGACCCAACAATATCATAGCAAATCAGCATGACCCACCAGCTGTATGGCAAATTATGAGGACCCCTGTTAGGCAGTGTTAGGTACCAACTGGAAACGCCTATCGTAGCAATTCAGCAGGACCAACCAGCAGCATAGCAATTCAGCAGGATCAATCAGCAGCATAGCAATTCAACAGGACCCACCAGCATCATAGTAATTCAACAGGACCCACCAGCAGCATAGCAATTCAGCAGGACCCCCCCAGCGTCATAACAATTCAGCAGGACCAACCAGCATCGTAGCAATTCAACAGGACACACCAGCATCATAGTAATTCAACGGGACCCACCAGCAGCATAGCAATTCAGCAGGACCCCCCAGCGTCATAACAATTCAGCAGGACCAACCAGCATCGTAGCAATTCAACAGGACCCACCAGCAGCATAGCAATTCAGCAGGATCCACCAGCATCATAGCTAAATCCGCAGGACCCACCAGCATCATAGCAAATTAGCAGCACCCACACACATCATAGCAATTCAGCAGGACCCACCAACATCAATTACATCATAGCAATACAGCAGCGCCCACCAGCATCATAGCAAATTAGCAGGACCCACAAACATTATAGCAATTCAGCAGGACCCACCAACATCATGGTAATTCAGCAAAACCCACCAGCATCATTGAAATTCAGCATGACCCACCAGCGTCATAGCAATTCAGCAGGACCGACCAGCATCATAGTAATTCAACAGGACCCACCAGCGTCATAACAATTCAGCAGGACCACCAACATCATAGCAATTCAACAGGACCCAACAATATCATAGCAAATCAGCATGACCCACCAGCTGTATAGCAAATTATGAGGACCACTGTTAGGCAGTGTTAGGTACCAACTGGAAACGCCTATTAAAGTTGAGGGAAGGTGCAAAATGGGTGATTACAGATAACATTCAACCACGCGCTCCCATATATAACGGCAGAATGTTTTCAACTGAAACAAACTGGAATCCTCGTCAGTGTAAATTCATTAATAGTCTGAATAATGAACTCGTTGTCCACCAGATACACAGTTTACAATAAATATAAGAACAATATTAAATGTATTAACTAACACTCCAGTCTGAAGCGTCAATAAACAATTCCGCGATTGAATCGGATGAGAAGTTGTTGAGTGGCAGCGAAATCGATCTAGGGGGAGTAACCCAAATCCAATAAAGATAACTTCTTAAATAAAGGGGCGACCCAATTGGTATTCGATCTGGGTTTTTTTTAACCATTCCAATTTATTCTTTTGAGTTGCAGAATCAAGTTTAGCGTAGAGAAAGGGGGTAACTGATATTCCAGTCTGAAATGCCTAATTATGGTGATAGAATCGCGGTATTCCAGTCTGAATGCCTAATTCTGGTGATAGAATCGCGGATGATAATGTTATTTTCGATCTAGGGGGAGTAACCCAAATCTGACAGAGATGTGGTATCAGTGTTCATTGTTGGGACATAATTCTCCAGAATTAATGGAATTAATAACTCGCATTGTATGGTGGCACAGAAAGACGTACGCAAGTCATACAATAATTTAGAATGAAAGTGTCATTGACGTTGTAGCTCAAATTTGAGAGGGTATAATGTCATACATTACAGCCAATGTAGCGATAACCAATCTGGTAATACAAGAGGTCAACCGAAGAGCCATATGAAGTTTGGGATCAATGGGGGGGGGGGGGTGGGTGGTGGGCGGAAAAACGTTCCGGATACGTAGCCGGGTGGTGGGTCATCATCAGCTTAAACTTTTTTTCCCGCAGGCTGGACATATTTTTCCTCGTGCCTTGTTATTTCAGAATGTCTGTTGGCAATATTTTAATTTATTTAAATCAAGAAAAATATAAATAAAATTGTGTCTTTTAATTTAGGGTCCATCTGAACCAGGGTCCGTGTGAGCTATAGTCAGGGTCCGTATCAGCAAGCATTCTGATCATTTGGTTGAAAACTTATCTACAGTGGTCACCCCGAGTATCCATATGAAGTTTGGTGCCGATCGGACTAAGAGTGTCGTCAGTAGTGTGTGAATTAGTCATGTAAAGAGTAAACTCCAATATGGCTGCCGGTAGCCATGTTTTTCATCGAAAATCGTTCAAACTCGACAGCTCCCATTTAGGGGTGATCCTAAACATGCTGTAACTTTTAAAAACAATTCTCAAATAAATGCTGGCTGCAGGATGTGCTGATCGATTCAACTTTGAAATCCAAGATGATTGCTGCTGGCAGCCATGTTTTAACGAATTTGATGTTTGGTGACGTTCGGGCGAGAGATATTGACATGTAGGGTGCACGTGCTAAAGGAAATTGTTGACGGATCACGCACGGACGGAAGACGGACGCCAACCCATAGCAATTGATCAAAATTGACTTCGTCAATTTGATCTGAAAATCAGGTCCCTACTCTTCAATATTGAACAATGGAGATGACTTGTTTAATAAGCAACGACCTTGTCGGCATTCGATTTTTTTGGTGATGAAGTTTTAGCAAACGCGTCAAATATATACGCGTAGCCTCGCGACCTGGTATATATATTAACCTGTGTACCCTTCGGTATTTTTTTTAATGAGTGACCCCTTTAGCTATATTAAGCGTACGACCAGAAGCTGCACCTCGGTGATGGCATACCCCAAAGGTGTCAAATTGATACATAGGCAGTATGGAACCAAAATTTAAAATAAACAAAGGACAAATAACTCTAAAAGGGAAATTCGACACTTCATTGAAAGTCCTTGATATCTTATATAACCCATGGCCGAGATACTACGGCGGACGGACCAAAAACATTCAGTATTTCTGGGAAAACAAATAGGGTTAACTATAGAACAGAAAATGCAAACGTCGTCATTTTGGACACACCTTTGAAAGCACTACCAACGGTGACTCTCCATTCCAAATCTTATTTAGATCCGGTGAACCATGGCTGAGATATATGCGCGGACGGACAAAAACCAAGATTTCCAGATATTTCCAGGTAAACAAACGATACTCTATAGAATGGAAACGAAAATCAACGTCATTGTCAAGCTGCAAAACAGAGTTCAGTCCCCTCGCTACGCGATGTCTGAACGCTACCGGCACGTGTATTTTCTATTTTGCTTAATTGAATCTAACACATTTTATTGAAGTGTTTTGCCAGTTACAATTCATGCTGGCTTGATCTAGACCATTTTCAAAAGAATATGGACTGTTCATTTTTTTTCCAGAATAATGCAGAATGAATTGTAACCTACAAACATATCAAATAAATAAAATGTACGATTTCTTAACATTACGTGTAGGTGCAGCTATTGGGCAGTGGTATAAGTCCTGCATATGGGGGGGGGGGGGGGCTGAACTCTGCTTGGAGCGTGCGTCATTGTGTTCCTTTTTAAAACAGTCAGGACAAACACCGCTAACGAAATTTCAGATTCATATCAGATAAGATAATCCGTGGCTGAGATCTATCTCCTGACTATTTCCAGATGAATAAAGTCAAAGAGGTATAACTCTAGAACTAAAAATGTGAAGGTCATTTGCCCCTTTTGAATATATATGCCCTATCACTAACTCGCGGCCATTTTGGATCCACCAGGTCCGGTTCCGGCATATACTCACGATGACAAACATTCGTACCAAATTTCCTTCAGATCCGTTAGTTAACCATGCACAGCTAAGTGGACAAAGTCAAACCAGTATACACTCTGTCACTAACTCGCGACCATGTTGCATGGATCAACCAGGTCCGGTTCCGTGGTATTAGTGCCACATGTCAAAGTTTTGGAGTAGCATTCCATATATGGAAAGTCATGAATAATTAAAAAGCTCCATATATGGAAATGCTACTCCAAAACTTTGACCGTAGCACTAAAACCACGGCACCCGGACTGGAAGAATCTCTGAAACCACGGAACGGAGCTGGATGAATTCATTACGGCCGCGACCCAGTGATATCGCTTATAACGGCACCCCCCCCCCCCCCCCCATTTTCTTCGAAATGTGGGGATATAAAATTCAACAATTACGGGGATCGCAAATCCGCTTTTAACAGGATTGCCCCTGTTTAGTCCCCGCTGGACGGCTTATGGTGGTCAAATCATGTAAATCAGTGGAGGAGGCCGGGTTGCTCAACTTAATTGCTCCCAAAACTTCTATATTATACATGATGATGTGGGATGGAAAAAGCTTACCCCCGTGTCCGGACCAACTATATCCACCCACCCCACCGACTCCCGGGGAGGTCACTAAAAGAACTAATCTTTCGTAGCCTTGTATAGCGAAATTTATGTTCCAGAATGAAAAATTAGGCCAACAAAGTCCACAAACAAAGGGTGGTAACAGTTTCTGGTGAGAACATGAGTATATGGAAGCCAAATTTCAAATTTTGTAAGGCTCAATTTTTAGCATTTGGGGAGATGTTAAATATATGTTGAGGAATCAGAGACGTGGCGACAGGGGGTGGGTTTTGGGGGGGGGGGGGGTGTCTCACCCCCCCTAACTTTGGTCAATATTTTCAACTGTTGGTAATTTCATACCTGACACAACATTAGTTGGAAATTTCACACCAACAGTTGGTTGAAAATGTTCTTGTAGTTTATTGGGGGGAATTTATTGTTTTTGGACCAATATTTGCATAATTACCTTCTTTTGGTAAAAATATTGGACTGAAATGGCCATCAGTTGGAAATTTTCCAACCTTATAGGGGGTGTCAGGTTGGAAATTTCCAACACTTGGAAAGCTTGTGTGTTGGTCCCTCCCCCGTGGCCAGTCAAATACTGCTAGTTAATTTAAGAAAACAATATTGTCCTACATTTGGTCAAAATTGTCATTGGAATTGACATCAGTTGGAAATGTTCCAACCTAAGTCGTGGTGTCAGGTTTGAAATTTCCAACTCTATGAATGCTTGAGGCTAGTCTAGATGCTAGGAATTTGCGAATTTATTGTTCAGATTTCAAAATTTTCGCACACCTGGTCGAACCATGGTCGGGCCCCTGTGTGTCCTGATCCCTCCCCGTGGCCAATAAAAAACTGCTAATGAGTTTAAGAAAACATTATTTTGCTACATTTGGTTACAATTGTTGACTGAAATGGTCATCGGTTGGAAAATTTCCAAACTAAGGGAGAGTATGAGGTTTGAAATTTCCAACACTAGGAAAGCTTGAGGTCAGTCTAGATGCTAGGATTTTGCGATTTTCTTGTTTAGTTTTCAAACTTGCCCGTAGTCGCGTGCATTTGTCTGTAGTTAGACCACTATAGATGTTAGGATTTGTGAAATTTTCAGGTTCAAAATATATGAATATTACCATACCGGGTAGACAAAACCATGGTGTATAAATAGGCTATTAGGCTTGTGAACACTTAGCTGCAAGGAGGGAATGAAATTATGCAAAACCTTTGGTCTGATTCGAGGAGTGAGTGTTTTTTTTTTATTCAAGGGGGGTGTGTGTGTAAATGGAATTATGCAAAACCTTGTCTCTGGTCTGATTCAAGGGGGGTGCAGTTGGAATTACCGAGGTGGACACCCCTCCCAACAGAGACCCTCTAGCCATGTCCCTGTGAGGAATGAACACAGTATGCCTCGTTGATAACTACATTTTTCGTATACAGGCCTATATAAAAAGTCTGGATCCGATTCAATGACTTTTATGTCTTCCGTGGAATATAATTATAGTCTACATACAACTTTTTATTTTATTTATCGACTTATTTCATTCCCGAAACAAGAAATTACCATTCGACCTATATATCGAGTGGTTGCCGTTGAAAGTTTAGGAATCAGATCAGGCGTTTGTGTAGATCATGCCAAGAATCTCTACCATGGCTAACGCCCGTATAGAGATCATATTCCACCAGTACAAAACATGGGAACTATTTTAAGTTTTGACAGGGAACCTTATAAAATCGAAAAAATAGGAATATATTTCTTTGTTATTATCTTTTTCTTAATAATGTACTGTAGGTGAAGGTCCCAACTCTAATTTTCACGATTTAAGTGAACTTGTGAGCGATTTTGCTTTGCGTTTCTTTCAATTATAGAATTTATCCTAAATAATTAGTTGCATGTTTATTGCGATATCGGCTCACAAAAGTAAGAGTAAAGCATTCAATTTTGAGTTGGGACCTTCACCTACAGTGAAGTACATTATTAACGAACATATACTAAGAAATATATTCCACCTGTCAAAACTTCTATATATGTCACGAATCTCAACATAGCTATACGCCCGTCAAGATCATACTCAACCAGTTCAAAACCTGGTAACTTACGATGTTCTGACAGTGAAGTTAATAACATTTAAACAAGAGCATACGCCCATGGTAATAAGAAATGAAAGTGTCAATGACACTGTATCTCAACTTGGAATTGGAATTATTTCATGTGTTAGTCAATGGACCAATTGGGAATGCGGAAAGTTGAAAGGTCTCAGTAATACTAGATTATCAACATGAAGAAATATATATGAAGTAAAAAAAAAAAGATGGTTGCTGGCAGCTATGTTTTCCAATGAAAATCAAAAACATTTGACAGCTTCCATCTAGTAGATCAAGATTAATATGAAGTTTGGTGATGATCGGATGAGGGAAGTGGACTATAGTGTTGCCTACGGATTTAGTCATGCAAAGAGTCAAATCCAAGACAGCTGCCAGAGGACATGTTTTATGGCCAGACATCAATGACAAATATCATGATGATCCAACCAAAGATACGACCTGTAGGCCTTGCCCAACGATTTAGTCATGCAAAGAGTAAAATCCAAGATGGCTGCTGGCAGCCATGTTTTTGGCCAAATGACACCAAAATGACTCGTTCCCATCTACATGTCAATATTAACATCCATGACAAATTTCATGATGATCAGACAAACAGTAGACTGTAGACCGTGCTAATGGATTAAATTTGAAATCCAAGATGGCTGCTGGCAGCCATGTTTTTTGGCCGAATGACCCCAAAATGACTTGTTCCCATCTACATGTCATTGTTAACATCCATGATAAATTTCATGATGATCAGAAGAACAGTACGACCTGTAGCCCGTGCTAATGGATTGAATTTTGAAATCTAAGATGGCCGCTGGCGGTCATATTTTTTTGCCGAATGACCCCAAAATGACTCGTTCCCATCTACATGTCAACAGCCATGACAAATTTGATAATGATCTGACCAAAGGTTCGACCTGTAGCCCGTGCTAAAGTAAAGTAAAGTTTAACTAAAAACGGTTGTACAAAAACAGTGCAGGTAATATATTTCTTGGTTAATACCTTTTCCTTTCAAATGTATTTCACAGCAGGTGAAGATCCCAACTTGAAATTATATGATGTATGCGACTGATTTACATCACTCATGGAATTTCTCCTTGGTTATCAATTCAATGTTTTAAGACATATTATAAACTTGTTCAGGTGCATGAAACTGATAAGTTAGTACTCAGGCACTATGCCAACTGTGGGAATGTTGCATTCTACTAACATGGCCGAAAATCTCAAAGAAATCGACCATACCTTGCACTCCATAGATATCATCATCTGATGTACGCTCAATTGTAAATATTTACATCTCAATTCAGGATGCAACAATCGGCGATAAACTAACATAAATGATTTCACCATCGAGAGTCATTGCATTTAATTAATATATAAGAATGATGGTGTGCTGGAAATTTGGATTAATATTCATAAAAATAATTACTTTGAGCAACGTTATTCTCCATTTCTATTTGATCACCCTACCAGAGTGTTTCACATCACTTTAATGCGATATCAACTCAAAAAATCATGCAATATCGAGTTGGGACCACCCCCACTTTGAAATAGATTAACAAAGTATTAACAAAGAAATATACTCACTGTTATAAAGTTCCCCATGAGAACATAAAGATGGATTATCTCTTTAAATAACAAATTTGAAATAGTTGTGTGGGTATAAAATAATAACAATGAATTGACGACCCTTGTCCGGAAAGGCTTCTATCAATTAATATTGATTTTATTTTGAATATTTTATTGGGACCGTTTATTTGTCCATTTTTAGAACAGACCATTTGGGTGATGCCATATAGCGATAGAGCATTAGGCTGTTCCTATGGCTACGTACCGAACGTCAAATGTCCAAGATTGATTGATTGTATTGTTTTATTCCATAGTTATGAGCGATAATGAGTATAATTAATGTTTATTTGTGACAAAACAAGAGATGGACTGTCGTCCGGTGCATACCGCCTAGTGTGGGCACATCTATAACTTATGATGGCTAGACTCAGACAATTGGACCCAGAAATCAGCATTTTCATATAAACAAAGATGAATAACTATAGAACAAAAAACCAAAACAAACATTTGAATGTGCCATTAAATGTCCTCATAGTGGTGAACATCCATACAAAATTTTATTGAGATCCGAGCATTACTGTTCAAGTTATGAGCTGAACAGACATCGGATGGATCAAACAGCCAACATTTCCAGATAAACAAAGATGAATTACTCTAGAATGGAAAAGCAGAACAGAACAATGGAACCCCCTATTGAATGTCCTCATAGCAGTGAACATCTATACCAAATTCCATTGAGATCCCAGGACAACTGTTGAAGTTACGACATGAACAGACACCAGACGGACCAAAAAGCCAACATTTCCAGATGAACAAATATGAATAACTCTAGAATGGAAAAGCGGAACAAAAGGATGGAACCCTCTTTTTAATGTCCTCATAGTAGTGAACATCCATACCAAATCCCATTGAGATCCCAGTACAACTGTCGAAGTTACGACATGAACAGACACCAGACGAACCAAAAAGCCAACATTTCCAGATGAACAAAGATGTATAACTCTAGAATGGAAAATCCGAACAAAACGATGGAACCCTCTATTGAATGCCCTCATAGTAGTGAACATCCATACAAAATTTCATTGAGATCCGAGCATTACTGTTCAGGTTATGACATGAACAGACACCAGATGGACAAAAAATCCAACATTTCGAGATAAACAAAGATGAATAACTCTAGAATGGAAAATCCGAACAAAACGATGGAACCCTCTTTTTAATGTCCTCATAGTTGTGAACATCCACACCAAATTTGGTTGAAATCCCAGCACAACTGTTGAAGTTACGACATGAACAGACACCAGACGGACCAAAAAGCCACTATTTCCAGATAAACAAAGATGAATAACTCTAGAATGGAAAATCCAAACAAAACGATGGAACCCTCTATTTAATGTCCTCATAATAGTGAACATCCATACCTAATTTCATTGAGATCCGAGCACTACTGTTCATGTTATGACACGAACAGACATCGGACGGACGTACGGACTCACGCACGGACGGACAGGTGCAAAACAGTATACCCCCCTTTTTTTTTTAAAAGGGGGTATAATTATACAATAAAATTTCTGGTCTCTATTAACAGTAACCACTATTGTTCGTTAGCTAAACATACATGTTTACAAAGAGATAATCCACCTTTAAGAAAGTTCCCATGTTTTGAATGGGCGGAATACGATCACTGCAGGCGTAGCCATGTACAATGTACATGCAGAGTATAGATTAAAATGGCATGCTCTGCGGATCCATTTGAACACTCATATAGGATAAAATAGTGGTTAGGTACCATCGGCATGGGGGAAGTAAACGACTCATAAATCAATATATATGATCATATTTTATTTTGAGATCAGAATACGGCTCAGGCAATTCAACATATAGATCTTAGTACTTCATAGCTCAAAAATGCAGCAAACACTAAACATTTCCAAAGGCCAATTTCAATTTCACATTCATTATAATATTAAGTATACTTAGTAGGGCTGCAATGATTCTTCGAGATTTCAATGCATACCGACTTTTTCTATGCATTGCATTGCGAATTCACCGTTTCATATCGGATACCTGCATGTGATACATCAGACATGAAAGTGGTAAAATAAATAAGTCAGATAAACTGCCATGCTAGCATGCTATGAGATGGCAAACATCGACAGTTGAAAAGATTCCGATATAATCCGTATTATGACCGCTATCTAATAAGACTTCCCCTGCAGTATGGCATCACTGCCTACATTTCATGGACATTCTGTTATTTTCGCGCAAAGATGTTTCATTATAAAGATATTTTAATTCTATTCTCTTTGAGAATATGTCGATTTAGTCATTTTTGAGTTGTTTATCCGTGTTCAAATTACAGTAATCTATAAATTTGTCAACACCATGTAACGCAAAGAATACAACACTATTTAAAGCTATGGGGTGGTGGAAACTGGAACTCCATCCTGCCTTGGATATCTAACACAACCATCTGGCTTGTCATGAGTGCTGGTTGGCTGATAAGGACGTAATATTTTTTGAAAGAAACATGATTCCCGGTGATTTGTTTCATCCAGTCAAACGCATCTCTGAGACTGGAAATCCTTCTGCTTTGGCCTCAACTGATATGGGAAACCTAGGATCTGATTGAAGTCCCCAGTTGAAGTTGGTGATGTTCACCCATTAGTCACCTCGATTATGCATTTTATCTTCTGCACAATTAGGGGATTTACATACTTCCCAGAAGGGGAAAATTAACTAAAAACAATGTTACTTTGAGAATATAGATACTTCCCTGAATATGAGGCCTAAGCAGAATGAGGTTCCCAGATGGATAGCAGCACTAAATTCACCCTCTGGAGACTTCATTCTGCAATGCATGGTACTCACCAACCTCGAAAGCATGTGATTCAGAGAGCGAAGAGAGGTTTAATTACACTGTTGCATATGAAAGGTTTGATGCCCTCAAATTGGTATCACCCTTGAACCATCGCAGAGAACCCATTTCTTATGACACGGACATAACATTTTTAAAAAAATGAACATGATTCCCGGCTACATGTTTCAGACTATCTAACATGTAGCTCTTCTAGATACATGTAAAGCTATGCTCTAATTAATCAACCCCTTTAACCCTTTGAGTGCCAGGGGCCGATCTCATCGGCCCTAAACCTACAAAATAAGTCTGTTAAAGAATATAAGAATAAATTATTAAAATTGTAAAAAAAAATCGGACCTGGCACTCAAAGGGTTAACAAGAATGTAGGGCATTAATTGTACCACCATTCAACCACAGTCAAGTGGTTGACATGCGGCAACCCCTGGTAGTAAATCTTACTGTGGTACTAGTAATAATTTTTTGCAACCGGTGTACTCCAGATTAATTTTTCACATGGCCGCCTTTCACCCAGTCCAGTTTTTCGTGAGCACCATGAACTTCATTAACTATACACAAAAAAGTATTTCAATTAATAAACTTTTTAAAGTTGAATTAACATTCAAAGTTGGTCGCTGATCGGATTTCACAACTGCATCATCAATGCAGCATCACGCCAATCCAGAAATATACACTCTGTGGTGGTTATAATGCTGATCTGATCAACGCAGTCGAGTAACACAGTAACATCGGTCAACGTCGTTAAAGTTATGTGAAACACTCCGGTAGGGTGATCAACAGAAATTGAGAATAATCTTGCTCAAAGTAGTTATTTTTTACGAATATTAATCCAAATTGACAATACACACTGCCATAATTATATATTAATTGAATACAATGACTCTCGATGGCAAAATCATTTGTGTTAGTTTATTGCTGATATTTGAATCCCGAATCGATATGTAAATGTTTACAATTGAGCGTAGTGCAGACGATGTTTTCTTGGGAGTGGTATGGTAGATTTCTTCGAAATTTTTTACGATGTTAGTTGAATGCTACATTCCCCATGATAACTTAGTACCCAGGCTCAAAGCCATCAATTTCAGACACCCGAATAAGTCCATAATATGTCTTAACCCTTTACCCAACAAACCGGCCAAATAAAGCTTCAACAGCCTAAAATATCTTGGGTCTGTCTCAATAAAACCATACAAATATGGATATCATAGGAACCGGCTCATTGACCACATTGTGATGGTTACAGTTATGCCCTGTGCCAATGCATTCTCTTATATATGCGAGTCGACCATAGGTCGCCTCGCATATATAAGAGAATGCATTGGCCTAAAAAAAAAAACTTTTTTTAACACTTTTTACCATTTTTTCTTACATTCTTTAACAATTTTATAATTTTTAATGTGTTAAGCCAATGCATTCTCTATATATGCGAGGCGACCTATGGTCGACTCGCATATATAAGATAATGCATTGGCACAGGGCCGTTCTGTTGGGTAAAGGGTTAAGGGGGGTAGATTAATTAGAGCATAGCTATAGTCTGGTTTCACATGAAATCAAGTTATCTTCATGTCACGGCAAACACAAACAATAGCCGGACCTCAAAATATGGAGCCAGACATTTGCAGAACAAGGTGCCCATCATTCCTTGAAATAGTGTGTGTCATTTACATTATCAGAGGGTAAATTTAGTGACACAATCCCGCACAGCAGGTTCGCATCACCAAATTCACCTTCTGGGGACCTCATTGTGCTTAGGCCTCATCATCTGAGAAGTATCTATAGTCTCAATATAACATTGTTTTTAGTTACTTCTGTTCAGTTCTAAATCCCCCAATTTGCAAAAGATAAAATGCACAATCAAGGTGACTAATGGATGAACATCACTGGGGAACTTCAATCTGATCCTAGGTTTCCCATAGCAGGCCTAAGCAGAATGAGGTTCCCAAATGGTGAATTTGGCGACAATAGTCCAGCATCCAGGATAGTTTCATTAATTCACCCTTTGTCGGCTGGCGTCACCAAATTCACCCTCTTGGGACCTCATTCTGCTTAGGACTCATTTTCTCTGGAACGTATCTTCATTATCAAATTAAAAAGTTTTTTTAGTTTCTGTAGAAACCTCTTTCGAAAGTTTCTTTTTATAGTTTAGTTTCCTCTTATATCCCCAAATTGGCAGATGACACAATGTATAATCGAGGTGCCCAATGGGTGCACATCACAACTTTCACCATCTGGGAACTTATCTGTGTCTATGACTACCATAGCGGATGAGGCCCCAGGGGATGAATTTGGCAAAGTTAGCATCACTAAATTCACCTTCTGGGGACCCCATTCTGCAAATGTCCCGCACCATATTTAGAGGTGTCGCCGATACGAACAATAGACATCACTCAAAACTGTGTACAATTATATTGTACCAGTAACTGAGACAATTTTGATGAATACTGTCAATTTGTGATAAGTTTAATGATGCCATGAATTTCTCCTCTGGCTAATGCCCGTAGAGATCACATTCCACCAGTACAAACCCTTGGAACTTTTTGAAGGTTTGACAGGGAACCAAGCCTTGAAATAGGGTGTCTGTCATTTGCAGAATGAGGTCCCCAGAGGGTGAATTTAGTGATGCTACCCCACATAGTGGGCTAGCATCACTATATTCACACTCTGGGAACCTCATTGCAGAATGAGGTCCCCAGAGGGTGAATTTAGTGATGCTACCACACATAGTGGGCTAGCATCACTATATTCACCCTCTGGGAACCTCATTCTGCAAATGACAGACACACTTTTTCAAGGTTTGACAGGGAACCTTATTCAGTCGAAAACATAATGCGGGGATTATATTTCTTAGTTATTACATTTGTATCTGTTTCTTAATAATGTACTTCACTGTATATGAAAGTCCCAACTCGAAATTGCATGCTTTTCTGTGACTTATGTAAGTCGCGATCACAATAAACATTCAATTAATTACGAGGAGAAATTCCACAATTGTAAGAAACGCAAAGCAAAATCACTCACAAAGTCATTTAATCGTAAAATTTCGAGTTGGGACATTCACCTACAGTGAAGTACATTATTAAGAAACTGATAATAATAAAGAAATATATCCCCCCCCCCCCCCCCCCCCTCACCATGTTAATTTTTCAACTTTATAATGTTCTCCATCAAAACTTCAAAAAGTTCCAAGGGTTTTTGTATTGGTGGAATATGATCTCTACGGGCATTAGCCATAGTAGAGATTCATGGCATGATCTACATGTAGCTAATTTTATGCCAGGAATATTATGAACTCATACGAGTAAAGGTGAAGAATGTTTGGGACTGGATCAAGTCGGAGTTCAGTGTGCCTGTCATTTGCATAATGAGGTCCCCAGAGGGTGAATTTAGTGAGTCTATCCCACATAGCGGGCTAGCATAATTAAATTCACCCTCTGGGGACCTCATTCTGTTTAGGCTTCATCTTCTCTGGAAAGTTTCTTTATTATCAAATTTCTATAGAAATTTCTCCACAAAGGTTCTATTTCTTTTTTAGTTTAGTTTCCCAAATTGGCAGATGACACATTACATAATCGAGGTTCCCAATGGGTGTACATCACAGTATTCACCATTTGAGAACTGTACTCGGAGTCTATGTCTCCCATAGCAGCTGAAGCCATGCAGGATGAGGTCCCCAGGGGGTAAATTTAGTTATGCTAGCCTGCTATGCGGGGTAGTGTCACTAAATTCACCCTCTGGGGACCTCATTCTGCAAACGACAGGCACACTAAACTCAGGCTTGCTCTGGATACTCAATCTCCAGAAAATACTCGGCAAACATCGCTGTCAAAAAAAAACTAAATAGGGTCGTCATACTATACCCGGGTAACACTGAAACAACCCAGCTTTGCATCAATAAGATATTTATATATCCAATGAGATGATTCGGTTTCAACAATGATGAACCAATGAAAATCGCTGATATAACAATGGGTTAATCAAGTAAAGTCTACTCAAGTGGAAACAAGTGAAAAATTGTGTTAAAACAAATAGGACTATGATAAAGCATTGAAGCCTATCATATCATGATTACACAATGTGACGAACTTTATCTGGGAAACACTGGGGGATATGTGGAATGCAAGACGAATGGCAGAACAGCATGTACGAACACAGCCTAAATGTTTCCACGTTTCACTCAGTTCTAATTAAAACAAGCTACAAGTTAAAGATGCATAATCCGAATTATTGCTCACAAATTACTATTTCCATGACTTTGGGTGTAAAAAATATTTTATTCAAGTCGAGGAACCGACTCATCAAAGCTCAAGAGTGATCAGATAACCATTTTTGAAATCTATTATTTTTCAGCATCAATCATTTTTAAGTGGCCCAGCAAAAGTCGATGAGAAGACGGTCTCGGACCAAATTGCGGATGAAGATGGATAACTCTAAAATAAAGTGGCTTTTTTGTGTCAGATATTTGACAAACCATCAAAATTTTGCTGAACAAAATGGTGATAAATAACAAGTTTTGGGCAATTTTATACTATAGTTGACCATGGTTAGCATTATTTTTGGTCAATTAATCGATTCTTGATAATTGATGTTGTTGTTGGAATCTGATGATATAGGGACCATCGAATCGGATTGAGTACCTTTAATTGAATGATTTAGTGTTCTCATTAACATTAGACACTCGAACAAGCTGCTCGTAACAGAGTCTTAAGGATTTCACAATCATTCACATTACCAACACTATAAATAGATTCTGAATTCAATCCCTGCAGTACAACATCATAGTTTTACAGACATCTTCTTTCGATTTCGTTTTTGAAAATAACAAAGCCAGGTGTTAACTGTTGATTTTTTTGGAAAAAACTTAATTCTAATTAATTAATATTATTGATCAATTCGGGACTCTTCATAAGACACCTATTAGTGTTGAATAAGTTGTCATAATCATATAGAACTTTTTTCAGAAAAGTTGGATGAAAGTCTCATATTTTAAAACTTATTCTCTATATATTAACGTGGCCTAAACGTTGCCAGTGGGAAATTATCAATGTGACAGAAAATGTATTGGCTATTATTAGCTTGTGGCAATTGACATGCCGCTCTATAAGAATTCTGCCAATCGGCTGTTTGACTTCATCGTTAAATATTGTAATTTGAAGAGATCAATGCAATGTTTCTTGAAGGTAATGGATTTCCCCGCTATTTTGTTTATACTCTGCAACGCGTAGCTTGTTCAAGAGTAATTTTAATTAGAACTGGTATTCACTGTATAAAATCAAATTCGCCGACCGCACCATTTTTTTCTTCCGAAAAGTTAGATGACTTTAGGTATTCTCTATATATTGGCCTAAACGGTGGCCTAAATGTTGCCAGTTTTCACTGCATGTTTCCACATCCTGTTTAATATTTGAGTATCCAAAGTCCTTATAATGTAGCATCAGGGTTAACATGGACAGCACTTTGTAATGTAGAAATATTTACACACTCTCCTCATGAGAAGAGAGTCCCAATAACAATTGTGTTAAAATCAACATGAAATGAGGAACTATGTAACAATATCATCAAATTCAAATGAGACAGCTCCCCACAATAACATGGGAACCGACAGCTCCCCACAATAACATGGGAATCCGACAGCTCCCCATAATAACATGGGAAGATGGAATCCATGTGGAACCAGGGCACTTTATAATATCACTCACAAGTCATTACACATTTAGATTATGGTCAATTCTTTTTCTTTTTATATCAGTTTAAAAAAGACCATCGTAAAACCTTTTTTTCAATGTAACAAGTATTCATGCCAAAATATAACAACAAAGATATCACTGTTTGACATTCACAAATTAATGGAAGTTACGGTTCATTATTCCACTGCCATGATAGTTACTGTCACTGATCATGTAACCACATAGGCATATTGCCCATCAAATTTGCAACATGATAAAACGAATGAAAGCGAGGTGTTTGAACCCTTCTTTACAAAATTGCTCTCCAATTCAGTGATAAAAGTATACATTGAAATGGTCTTTTATTCACAAGGGATGGTTTGGACATGCAAAATCTCATGATTGGATAGTTATTGACAACGAAAATAAGAACAAAGTGAATCTATTTTTTACATGTATTTGTTGATGGATGTTTCAGTTATTTGTTCAAATGAACCAGGAGTCCCTTTATTAAAATCTGAAAGAATGGCAATGGAGCTGCACTGTTAGAGAAGATCTATCATTTTTAGAAAATATGAATCAACATGTCATGTGGACATCAACGGCGAGATGTACGAATATTTTGTATTATACACATGTGTATCCAACGGATATACAGTATCAAACGGATATACAGACGCAAAACTTGGTCTTTTGCAACATTAAGACATTGCCGTTGTATCCTCATATTGCGTTTTTGGGCAATCGGTCTCCGCATCAGTTGACAACACAATCATCGTGTTGTATACTGTGTGATTAGAATGCAGGGGGCGTACACAGAATGTTAGAAAATGGTTACCCTATCAACCAATCATGCCATAGCAGACGGTATGGCCAGCGGTGGATACACACACAATGGTTCAATACACAGCAATACTACACATGTGCATTGCTTGAGTATATGCTGTGGATACAAGCAGGAGTATAACACACTAGCTTCGTACATCTCATCAATACCAAATAGGAATACACTGTTCAAGAAAATATATTTTAAGCTACGAGTTTCATACCACACTCATTCTCTCAGATAACTATCCATATATACAACAGGTTCTATGTTATTCCACGTACTCTTATAACCAACATGGGGCAACAAATATCTCAATCAGAGAAGGTAAACAGGGCTATGGATAATGCAGTACTAAAGAGCTATGGATAATACAGGATTAAAGTGCTATGGATAATACAGGATTAAAGGGTTATGGATAATCCAGGATTAAAGGGCTATGGATAAGCAGGACTCCAGGGATATGGATAAACAGGACCTTAAGGGCTATGGATAATCTGGACCTTAAGGGCTATGGATAAGCCAGGACTCCGGGGATATGGATAAACAGGACCTAAAGGTCTATGTCTAAACCGGACCTTAATGGCTATGGATAATCTGGACCTTAAGGGCTATACATAATCTGGACCTTAAGAGCTATGGATAAGCCAGGACTCCAGGGATATGGATAAACCGGATCTTAAGGGCTATGGCTAAAACAGATCTTAAGGGCTATGGATAATCTGGACCGTAAGGGCTATGGATAATCTGGACCTTAAGGGCTAAGGCTAAACCGGACATTAAGGGCTATGAATAATCTGGACCTTAAGGGTTATGGATAATCCAGGACTCCAGGGATATGGATAAACAGGACATAAAGGTCCATGGCTAAACCAGACCTTAAGGGCTGTGGATAATCCAGGACTAACAAGCTATGGATAATCCAGGGCTAACGAGCTATAAACCTCGCCTAAAGAGCGATGAACACATCTTACGATGCATGAATATCACACAGCATCGCCTCATTAATACAGAACAAACATCAATGTGATGATTCAATATCAAATTAGTTCGCTGTTCTAATTTAGCAGTGCAATTCAGTTGAGGTGCAAATAATTGGCTCACTCTCAATGAAAGAAGACAACGAATCATGACTAACTACTGCGGTCAAGCCATTAAGGCATATTGCTCATCAAGCCTGAGTTTAATATGCCTGCCATTAACAGAATGAGGTCCCCAGAGGGTGAATTTAGAGATGCTACCCCCGCATAGTGGGCTAGCATCACCAAATTCAACTTCTGGGTACCTCAAACTGCATGGCCTCATCTGCTATGAGAGACATACTCAGATTGAAGATCCCAAATGGTGAATATTATGATGTACACCCATTGGGAACCTCAATTATGCAATGTGTCATCTCAAGATATTTGAAGAAGTTTCTATAGAAATTTCCAGAGAAGATGAGGCCTAAGCAGAATGAGGTCTCCAGAGGGTAAGTTTAGTGATGCTAGCCCGCTATGCAAGATAGTGTTCCTAAAATCACCCTCTGGGGACCTCATTCTACAAATGACAGGCACCTTATTCTCAGGCCTGACTGTAGTTAATATAATATCATGTTAATCTTTTCTATACTAACTACTCATTGATGAGTAGTTATCCCTTAAGAAATGTGTGGTAATTAGTTCAACAAACAGGTCATTTGTTGAACTTCTAATCTGAACATTACCCTCTGATAATTTGGACTCCTTCAACACTTTAATTATCAGTAGTCTTGCTTATTTTCATGAAAACCCCTCCAGATAAATAATAGACCATTCCCATGTATACTTTTATAACTGAGAGGGAGAATCCATTTAATATAGACAGGGTCAGAAATAATTGTTGATGTACCTATATTCCAATACAATAGATATATCGAGAGTACTTATTTTTCGATTAAAGATGTTATTTTTAAACAATGCGTTTTTGTTTTTTTAAACTAGTGGAATGGTACCCTGAAAAATATCATATAAATCAAAACATAACTGAGTCTATATCATAGGGATGAGTTTACTGCATAAATATTTCTGAACATTGTCTGAGGAAAATAAAATCCAATTTTCTGAAAATTCCATGATGCATAGACATACTGAAACAGCTGATAAATCCTAACATAGTTTTAAGTCTACACATGCTGAGGAAATAGCATTTATGACCACACTTTTAACCCATCCATGACGGGAGCTTTCTGAAATTTTAGGAAAACCCTGTGCCAATGCATTCTTTTTTATATGCGAGTATCCCATAGGGAGTCTCACATATAAAAGAGAATATATTGGCCTAACAATATTTACCTTGACTTTGTAAGCCAGTGAATTTTGTTATATATGAGAGGCTCCCTATGAGATACTGGCATATATAAGAGAATGCACTGGCACTTTGATGCTGCTCAAAGTCAGCTCCTGTCATGAAAGGGATAATAATAATAAACACTCCCATTTGGAGCCTCACGAGTCATCAGTGCATTGTTCTCGGTCTGGGGTTCCATAAATGGTTAACACTCATATACTCTTCATATGTTCAAATATCACAAATTTATATGCTAATAAACGGTATAGAAATTCTAGAAAATATGGTTTTGTTGTGAATATCTACAAATGATGGAATGAATTGCAAAATTAAAAAACATAGCACAAAGTAGTCAACAGGAAAATTGATGCTTCATAGAAGGCCTGTCCTTCCCATGAGGAAACACAGCAAAAACATTTATTTGCTCCCGCAATTCAGAAGACGGGTTTAAATATGGCACCATAACATAATCGAAAGTTGGGATGTCATTGCAGGATAGACCCCATGTCCATTTACACTTTCATATGCCCATAATTGAACTGAGATTGGAAAGGATACAAATAAACCTTAAAATAGTTCAATATTGAACCAACGTTTGCAGTCACCATAAGAATTTTGACAAGAGGGACGAGTGCATATTTTAGCACCCGTGAATTGAAAATTATGAGTGCATAGAGGTGCGAGAGAAATCACTGCCGTCTCCTGGGAAGGACTGGAAGGCTGATGTTGGGGGTGGTGGTGTATATTGAACTTCAGTCATTGTTAATTCTCCCTGATTACAGTCCACTTCTCAATAACCGAAAGGAGAAATGACTTCTCCCAATTTGGAACAACTTGGCTGGTCCCTGTTAGCCGCATAAAATTCATGTCGACAGTGAGACAATATTATCACTTTTACCAAATCTGTGGTGGCACAGTATTCTTATCGCCATTGCATCATCATCATCACCCATTAACTATCATGCGCTTATGTCTTATATTTGGCAGAATGAAGTTTAATTTACAAAATATGACCTGAATAAAATGATATTTTTGGATGATTTTTGCTATTATGGAAGATATAGATATGAATTTGGTGATGGCTGTATGAATGACAACAGTTATGGATAAGCTACACACATGTTCCCTTCGTCCATACCAGTTTGGATTATTGAAATTTAAAATCACTAAATCACTAAAAGGTGCTTTTTTTTTAACAGTATGGCCATGCAAATAACACCAAACAGTTTGGCCACACAAATTATAAGACCAAACAGTATGGCCACACAAATAACACCCAACAGACAGTATGGCCACACAAATAACACCCAACAGTATGGCCACACAAATAAGACCTAACAGTATGGCCACACAAATAAGACCTAACAGTATGGCCACACTAAGTCAAATTGACATTTCTCAGGGCAAAATCCAGCAAGTTCAACCTTTTTATTCATGTTCAAACTGTAGGGAAAATCGGTATGAAATAATTATGGTACGTTTATTACCCATTTCAAAATTCAAACTTGACCTGTATTTTGTGCTAGTAAACCTAATTACCAACTTTAAGTCCATTCAGTTTGGACTTACTAAGTTATCATCCAGAAATGAAAAAAAAAAATGAATGGACGGACGGACGGACAGACCAATAATATAATACGTTTTTTTTTTAAATGGGTGTATAAAAAACGCAACCACGCTGCGTTTTCAAAAGTGTTTGGCCCGAGAAATGGTAAATTAACTTGGTATGGCCGATTACGAAAAAACAAAGCAATGCTTGCACCAGTTATTTCTCTAGATTCTCTCACTTTCTCTAGCTTTCAAATGAATCCACTAGATTCACGGTGGGGAATCACGTGGTTTTGTGGTTGGTGAGTATCACGCATCATACATGGTGGGGAATCACGTGGTTTTGAGGTTGGTGAGTTCCACGCATTCAAAATGTGCAATGCACAAACACATAATATACAGGGAACTGACATAAACACAGGATGTTGACCATTGTGAGCATATGCTAGTTTATTTTTAAAACAAGTTCATATCTTATTTGTTCGGAAATACTCAGTAGTTTTCCATCATATTCTGACCAAAGTTGCCAGGCAGGGGTTCGTGGAATACACAAGTCCAAGAACATCTAGGAGAATCCTTCGACTGACAACTTTGGTCAGAATGTTAGGTGCAAACAACTGTGAATTTGGACACAAATGAGGTATCAGCTTGTTTGGAAAACAGTATAGCATGCATGTATGCTCATAGCTGCCAAAAATACTATTTAGTATATCATTATCCTAGTTTATTGCCTTTTTCGTTTCTGGTCGCGTTTTAGAATTTTGAATGCTTGATACTCATCCACTGTAAACCACGTGGTTCCTGACCATGATAGATTGAAGATGTTACTGTAAACCACGTGGTTCCTGACCATGATAGATTGAAGATGTTACTGTAAACCACGTGGTTCCCGACCATGATAGATTGAAGATGTTACTGTAAACCACGTGGTTCCTGACCATGATAGATTGAAGATGTTACTGTAAACCACGTGGTTCCCGACCATGATAGATTGAAGATGTTACTGTAAACCACGTGGTTCCTGACCATGATAGATTGAAGATGTTACTGTAAACCACGTGGTTCCCGACCATGATAGATTGAAGATGTTACTGTAAACCACGTGGTTCCTGACCATGATAGATTGAAGATGTTACTGTAAACCACGTGGTTCCTGACCATGATAGATTGAAGATGTTACTGTAAACCACGTGGTTCCCGACCATGATAGATTGAAGATGTTACTGTAAACCACGTGGTTCCTGACCATGATAGATTGAAGATGTTACTGTAAACCACGTGGTTCCCGACCATGATAGATTGAAGATGTTACTGTAAACCACGTGGTTCCTGACCATGATAGATTGAAGATGTTACTGTAAACCACGTGGTTCCTGACCATGATAGATTGAAGATGTTACTGTAAACCACGTGGTTCCCGACCATGATAGATTGAAGATGTTACTGTAAACCACGTGGTTCCCGACCATGATAGATTGAAGATGTTACTGTAAACCACGTGGTTCCTGACCATGATAGATTGAAGATGTTACTGTAAACCACGTGGTTCCTGACCATGATAGATTGAAGATGTTACTGTAAACCACGTGGTTCCCGACCATGATAGATTGAAGATGTTACTGTAAACCACGTGGTTCCTGACCATGATAGATTGAAGATGTTACTGTAAACCACGTGGTTCCTGACCATGATAGATTGAAGATGTTACTGTAAACCACGTGGTTCCTGACCATGATAGATTGAAGATGTTACTGTAAACCACGTGGTTCCTGACCATGATAGATTGAAGATGTTACTGTAAACCACGTGGTTCCTGACCATGATAGATTGAAGATGTTACTGTAAACCACGTGGTTCCTGACCATGATAGATTGAAGATGTTACTGTAAACCACGTGGTTCCCGACCATGATAGATTGAAGATGTTACTGTAAACCACGTGGTTCCTGACCATGATAGATTGAAGATGTTGCTTCATTTATGAGATTTAACCCTTTACCCAACAGAAGGGCCCTGTGCCAATGCATTCTCTTATATATGCGAGTCGACCATAGGTCGCCTCGCATATATAAGAGAATGCATTGGCTTAACACATTAAAAATTATAAAATTGTTAAATAATGTAAGAAAAAATGGTAAAAAGTGTTTAAAAAAGATTTTTTTTAGGCCAATGCATTCTCTTATATATGCGAGGCGACCTATGGTCGACTCGCATATATAAGAGAATGCATTGGCACAGGGTATAACTGTAACCATCACAATGTGGTCAATGAGCCGGTTCCAATGATATCCATATTTGTATGGTTTTATTGAGACAGACCCAAGATAATTTAGGCTGTTGCAGCTTTATTTGGCCGGTTTTGGCCGGTTTGTTGGGTAAAGGGTTAAATAATTTAAGACGAGGATAAACATGGTCTGTGTCGGATGAGTAGTTATGTTGATGATTACGATTCTAACGAATATCTCATAATGAATAATGAACATGTGGTGCGTACCTGATGGGTACGCTTCTAACGAATATCTCGTAATGAACATGTGGTGCGTACCTGATGGGTACGGTTCTAATGAATATCTCGTAATGAACATGTGCTGTGTATCTGATGAGGACGCTTCTAATGAATATCTCATAATGAACATGTGGTGCGTATCTGATGAGGATGCTTCTAATGAATATCTCGTAATGAACATGAATTTAGCTCATGATTTACTGTACAATAATGGTTATGAACATGTTTGGTTTTTTGTCTTTTTTGAATGGGCAGGCCCTGTTTAAACAATTGAAAGTTGATCAAAATGAGTGCAAATACAATTTCATCCACTCTATTTTCAATACTATTTAGCCTTCCAAGTTTCAAAAAGCTCATGCTTTTAAATTTTACAAGTAGGAGTTTATCTGGGGTAGTACTCTAAAGTTGAAGAAACGTCGGGGGGAAATGTCAACATAAAAGTTTAAAGTAATCAGTTATATTTCCAAATTCAAATATATTTTGTTGATATTCTCCAAAGAGATACAATTATAGCATTTCTCGATATAATTAAACAGTATAAACAAATTGGTGCCAACTGCAAACTTGTATAAATTGTTTCATAATTAATGTTTTTGATTCGGCACCGATGTTTATACAGTGTAATCATATCAGGAAACAAACATACCTTTATAACATACTAAATTGACCAGTATCTTAACGTACTAAATTGACCAGTATCTTAACATACTAAATTGACCAGTATCATATTCTCAAACTGGGGCTGTCCGGGTGATGAATTTATAAATGAATATGATAACATGATTGGCATTCTCAACAGGACCAACAAATCATACAACCAGATATCTTTCCGAGCACTTACGGTATGGAAGAGGAGACAGCGGCATGTCAGTATGTGGTGGATTATCACTAAAATTTACTAACTCTTAGAAAGTCTGTAAATAGTGTGTCTTGTCATATGCAGAATGAGGTCCCCATAGTGTGAATTTAGTGATGCTAGCCCGCTATAGCATAATAAAATTCACCTTCTGGGGACCTCATACTGATGCCTTATCTTCTGGGAAAGTATTTATAGCCTCAAATTAACATCGTTTTTAGTTATTTTTGCATAATCGAGGTGACTAATGGGTGAACATCACAAAATTCATCTGGGGAACTTCAATCTGATCCTATGTCTCCCATAGCAGTTGAGGGCTAAGCAGAATGAGGTTCCCAGAGGGTGAATTTGGTGATGCTAGCTGCCGTGGGGTACAGTATCCAGTAAGACTTCCAGATACGGTACCGATAACTGAATTGAGATGGGAAAGGATCTAAATAAACCTTCAAATAGTATTGAATAAACGATTAAGTCACAATACGCATTTCAATGTTCGGAAAGAGTGCAAAATGTAGCACATGAAAATTATGAATGCATATGTGTGCGAGAGCAATTGCTCCCATCTCCTGATAAGGACTGGTGTTATACGAGACAGATAAAATAAAAATTTTAAAGTAGTATTATGGTATTTTTATAATACCAATTAGTTAGAGAAATGGTCAGTAAAATGTTAAAAATATGGAATTGTTGAGAAAATAAAACATCTTTTTATTTATAAATTTCATCATAACAGCACAACGTCACTATAAATGTCAAAATATTCACCGATATTCCCAAAGGTATATTGAGTCGGGTCTCAATTTCACAATTATAAATTTCAATGATAATTCACTCGTAGCCAACAAGCAGAGAGGCACACATGTTCTATCATAACAAGTCCAAGCATCACAAAATTCACCCTCTGGGGATCTCATTCTGCATGGTCTCATCTGCTATGGGAGACATAGACTCAGATTGAAGTTCCCAAATGGTGAATATTGTCTTGTACACCCATTGGGAACCTCGATTATTCAATGTGTCTTCTGCCAATTTGGGGATATAGAGAAACTAAATTAAAAAAGAAATAGAATCTATGTGAAGAATATTCTGTAGAAATTTGATAATAAAGAAACTTTCCAGAGAAGACGAGGCCTAAGCAGAATGAGGTCCCCAGAGGGTGAATTTGGTGATGCTAACTCGCATTGCAGGATAGCGACACTAAATTCACCCTCTGGGGACCTCATTCTGCAAATGTCAGGCTCGTTATAATCAGACTTGAACAAGTCCACAAAAGACATGGTCCAAATTTAGGGGTTATAACGAGGAGGCCGATATCGATCGGCAGATGTTTAACCCATCCCATTTTAAGATTGCAACAAATAAACAAAATAGAATTTGAAGAACACGTATGCCTCTGGATATATGAATTTGAGAACATGTACGCCTGATATATGAATTTGAGAACATGTATGCCTCTTGATATATGAAAGACATGATTTAAGACTGAGGTAAGCACAATGAACACGAACTAATATCTTCTCCATGATAATGAAAAAATGTGTTTTTCCCTGGCATAGAAATAGGAAATAATAATACATTTGTTTAATAACAGGAAAAAGTGCCAGGTGACCTTTGACTTCTGGGTCATCATCTGTTTACATTCCGTACACTACGTCTCAAAATACAATGGCTTCCAATATTTTTCCAACAAACTATAATGAATAAAAGTTTGAAAAAGGTGTCATTAAATATATGATTAAATACACCAAAGGGTCTTTATTTATCTGGGACTATTTCTTTACACAGGCATACAACGCATAGTTAGGTGAAACATCGCATGCCTAACAGAAGCCGATGTTAGTTTCAGGTCCAATTTGTTGATTTAAGTATGGTTTATCGAGGTTTTGGATCATGTAAGAAATAGAATCTACAACTCATCCCCAGTTTATAGCAGAATTTACAAAACTCTTCCAGTAAATCAGGTCTGGACCTCTTCTAAGGCTCGGTCCAGACCAAATTTACTAGACTTGTTTTGTAAATTCCGCTATAAACTGGGGACTCATTGTACATTAATGCCCTAATTAATCGATTTCTTAACCCTTTGAGTGCCAGGTTGATTTTTGCATCAACCCATATACCCTGTGCCAATGCATTCTCTTTTGTTTTTTTTACAATTTTTTACAATTTTAATAATTTATTCTTATATTCTTTAACAGACTTATTTTGTAGGTTTAGGGCCGATGACATCGGCCCCTGGCACTCAAAGGGTTAACCACAGCAGAATTATGGATCATTTTTCAGGATTTAGCTGGAGATATGGCTTGTTGCCATTCATCGGAAAGCTCTCAGTAAATGGGGGAGAATCAGTACAGAAAGAGATAAAATCTAATTATTTCCAGGTCAGGGAAATTACACAACAAAGAGAATTATAACAAAACTAGCTCATGTCAATAGGACTTGATCGATCAGAATCACTGTCTGAGAAGTTATCCGATGGCGTTTCTGTTGCTGCCCGTGAGTACATGTCTGAGTATGATGACTGTCTCGAGAGTTTGCCCGTTGTCATGGCTACCTCCACATCAGTGTTATCACTGATCGAGTGCTGCATGTTGACTGGAGCTATGAGTGGCGTTTGAGGAGTGATCGGTTTGTACCTGAAACAAGACCCATGTTTAGCAAGATTTTGCATCTCGGGTGCTGGAATATCAACATGGTGCCAAATTAACCCTTCCATGACTGGAGCTTCCTGAAATGTTGCGAAAACCCTGTACCAATGAATTATCTTATATATGCGAGGCTCCCTATGAGAGACTTGCATATATAAGAGAATGCACTGGCACAGGATCTTTAATGCTGCACAAGCGCAGCTCCTGTCATGAAAGGGTTAAAAAACATGGGCATGATGGAAATCCAAATTAAAAATAATAATAAATAATTGTCCAACTATTAAAATATCTCTTATCCGATTAATCAACTTTGGTGGACTAATTCAATCATTGTTCCCCCATTCAGGGTCCGCGCTAGACCAAAATCTATTTTTGCCAAATGAATATAGTTTTTGCCAAATTATTTTAGCATTTTCCAAATGCTATCTTTGATAGTATCATTTTATGCAACCTTAAGTCTGATGTTTCGACACTCGCAGTTTAAACGACTTTTGATATCGATAGATAACAGTTAAAAATTAATTATACTCGCATCTCTTTTGTGGTTTATCATACAACAATAAGCCAATCACCAGACAATACAATGGTATCAGAAGGGCATATCACAGGAGGCTTAGCTATGTAAACACCACCGCACGAAATACTAGTAACCGCTCCATGCAACCATCGGTACTAATGCTATGAGATTAACTGCATCTTAATAGAGGTGTTAACTTTTGCTAAACATTATAAAACACCACTAATATAATATGTTGTAAGAGTTTCCTGAAATGAATGGTATTGATTGACCAATATTTCTTGAGGAATTAAAAAGTTACTTGCCAAAACTTTTGCCAAATGAAAATAATTTTGCGAAATGTCAATTATTTTTGCCATTGGCAAATTTGGCAAGTGGCAGCGCGAACCCTGCCCCCATTTCATTCACTGTCCATTGGAAATGATCGGCAGGATTTGGTGGAAACGTGATGTCACATATCCTGGCCATCGTTAACTTCGAGGTCCCATCTCTGGATGCAGCTAATCTCGAAGTCACTCAAATTTGAGCAATTTTTAAGCACTTATTGAGGACGGGGTTAAAGAGTTTTAATGACTATCGTAACCTGCAATAAATGCATAAATCTACATAAGTTTACAGTGTTCAACAAAATGGTGAAATGAACTCCCGTCTATCTCCTTCCTGCATAGTGAACACTCTTCGTTATACTTATTTCCTTTTACAGCTCTAATCCATGCATACTTTTCCCCCCAAATGTGATTAAAAATGTATTTTCCGGCAGGTGTTTTCAGGAAGGAAATGTGTTAAACTGCAGTATTGGTTGCCCATGTTGAAAAGCAACTGCATACACTGATGGCATAAATCTATATAAGCACTTTTAAAAGAGTGGGTCGAAATTTAAGCACTTTTCATTTTTGCATACGGACCCTGATTCATGGAACCGTGGCTGAGATATCTGTGCGGATGGACAAAAAACAAAAATTTCTAAATAAACAAAGAAGTATAACTCTAGAAATCGTGAACATCATTGGCCCCTCTTATGGAAGCAGTCATGATGGTGAACCTCCAAACCAAATTTCATTCTGACAATGCCTTGTGGTCCTACATCCCTCCAATAAGTGACCCCACATCCCTCCAATAAGTGAACCCACATCCCTCCAATAAGTGACCCCACATCCCTCCAATAAGTGACTTGGGGGGTATAATAACAAATGGCTGTGTCGCCCCACATCCCTCCAATAAGTGAACCCACATCCCTCCAATAAGTGAACCCACATCCCTCCAATAAGTGAACCCACATCCCTCCAATAAGTGACCCCACATCCCTCCAATAAGTGAACCCACATCCCTCCAATAAGTGAACCCACATCCCTCCAATAAGTGAACCCACATCCCTCCAATAAGTGAACCCACATCCGTCCAATAAGTGACTTGGGGGGTATAATAACAAATGGCTGTGTCGCCCCACATCCCTCCTATAAGTGGCCACACATCCCTGCAATAAGTGGCCACACACCCCTCCAATAAGTGGCCCCACATCTGTCCAATAAGTGGCTTGGAAGTATAATAATAAATGGCCTTGTGACCCCATATCCATCAAATGGCCTCACATTCCTCGAATAAGGGACCCACATCCCTCGAATAAGTGGCCACACATCCCTCGAATATTTGGCTTTTGCAAGACATCAAGTTTTTAGAAAGATTAAAACTGAATTGTATGAGTAGAAATAATAAAAGTAATAATTTGAAAACCGAAATAATTGGCGAAAATGCATTAATTTCAACATAAATTCACAACTGACCTGTCTTTTCATCTTCTCACATGGAATTTGAGATCTACCCATTGCTGTATGGTGCGAAATATACTCCAATTAAAATCGTAATAATATGTTTTATTACATGATCCTACCCTTATTCCATTCAATAAACCCATTCTATAAATTGTGATATTAAACGTTCGTTTAATAACAGGAAATAGTCCCAGGTGACCTTTGACTTCCGGTTTGTCGACCTGTTAACATTCCGTACGCTACGTCTCAAAATACTATGGCTTCCAATATTTTTCCAACAAACTATTACGAATGAAGAGTTTGAAGAGTTATGTCATTAAATATACGCCATTAAATGCGCTAAAAAGTCTGTATTTATCTGGGACTATTTCGTTACGCGGGAAAATGACGAATAGTTACGTGAAACGTCATCGCATGCCTTATAGAAGCCGACGTTAATTTCGCGTCACATTTGTCGATTTAAGTATGTTTTGTCGGTGTTTTGGGTCATGTAATAAATAGAATCTACAACTCGTCCCCAGTTGATAGCGGAAATTACAAAACTCGTCCAGTAAATTAGGTCTGGAATTCGCCAAAGGCTCGGTCCAGACCTAATTTACTGGACTCGTTTTGTAAATTCCGCTATAAACTGGGGACTCGTTGTAGATCCTCTATCTATGTAAATCAGCTGTACTAATTTCAGCAACATCGTGAATTCATGATTTAGCATCCTAGATATAAGTTTGATTCAGTGCATGCACAGACCTGCATGATAAGAGCATAGAGAAATCATGGCTGATTTTGCCAATGGATTATTTTTCTGCCTGACAATATTGTCCATAGACCTCCATGTGACCTATAACTGAATCTGCTCAATAGAAAGCTGTTTGCCACACGTTTCCAATAAGGTTGCTTTTACAAGACTTTTTAGAAACAGGGAAAGCTATATTTCTTAAAGAAATAACTATATTAGAAATGGGGGGGGGGGGGGGGGGGGGGACTGGCTCCGTACATTTGCTTAAAATAAATCATCTTTTCTTATCGAAATTACCATGTTACAATCAGAATGGAAAACTGGAAGCCTTTAGTGGAACAAAGTCTTAATCGTTTAGAATATTGCTAACTTTTAAATACTAATCTGTTTAAAATCGCCCATGGTTTTAATTGAAACTGGTAACAGACTGTTGCGTGGAATTCTTTAGGTTCAAATTTCTCTCAGAATGACTTTAACTACAAATATACAATTGTGTTTTTTTTAGAATTTGCCATCTTTCTTTATCCTAGTAGTGCATGCTGTTCTTTTATTGTATTTATAATTTATCAGATATTTTATGAAACAGTAAACAGCACTTATGAACACAACTCTTGTGAAATAGGTGCTCTACCAATGTCAATAATAATGAATAGAAGGATTATTACCTTGACTGTGCCGTCCCCACACAGGACACACCTGGTGCTATGCCAGGTCGGACTATGCTGCCTGTTGATAGCTTACTGTTCGCCATTTCTGTTTAAAAAAAAAAATTACGATCCAGTCAGAATCCCAGACATCAAGTTACATTTTTATGTTAACATTCTGATATTTGACTTAACTATTGGCTTTCTCCATGTTTTTTTTAGACATATCAAAACAAAAATTTCAGTAGTTCCTAGTGCGGACAAAGTTGCGTACACTCACGGACAGACAGACAAGCTGATTCCCATATACCCCCCCCCCATTATCTCCTGACAAACTTCTGTTGACTGCTTTCAATGAGTCACATTTATTGAATCTGTACAGAAGAGATACGCAATCTTTAATGGAGAATTAATTCTACAATATTTAGTGGCCCATTCTATCATCATTATATCATCAGAAATATTTAAATAAATGGGTAAAAATGTTCAGATAATTTAATACATAGCAACAACATAATTTGGAAATGACTTTGAGACCATTCTAACAGCTTTCTAATTTCCAAAGTCCCAATTTGAAATGACTTGGGGACAACTTTAACAGCTTTCTAACTTACCGATGTAATTTTGAAATGACTTTGGGACCATTTAAAATTTGTACCAGCTTTCTAACTTACCAACGACTTAATTTTTAAATTACTTTGGAACCATATTAACAGCTTTCTAACTTACAAATGATGTAATATTGAAATGACTTGGGGCCAATTTTAACAGCTTTATAACTTGCCAACGACGTCATTTTTAAATGACTTGAGTACAATTTAAACAGCTTTCTAACATACAAACAACGTATTAATATTGAAAGGACTTGGGGACCATTTTAACTCTTTCAACCACGGTTGACATAATTTATGTCCATCCCAGGGATATACAAATGATTTTATTTGTTAGCGACTTGTATATCCTTTGGGCGATATTTGGTATCAATACTAATTGATTGGTGCGTACGCATACCTAACATGTATGCCATTAAAAGATTTTTCAGGCCTAAATATAGATAGCACATGTATGACGTCAGAATTACTATTTTGGGGTTTCCTAAAAATTGTTGACACAATATCGTCGACAGGTGTGGTGTTTTGAGTCACATTTGGTTTATTATTGCTTATCACAAACACAATACTGATAACATTATGATTACGTTTATGAAATAAAGATGATAATGACCTTTCTAACGATGTTAATTTGTGGTATCCGTCATATGTGCTATTTTTGACGCAATGTTATGAAATTCACCATGCCGCAACCATGTGACTTCAATCATAATAGTTGTGCGTGCATGTTATAAACATGACATTGACATTCATAATCATTTTGGGAACCCGATCAGGATATTGGCTGTTGTTTTATTTGGAATGTTACTCATAATTCCTCAGCATGCTGACAAGTAAATCCATGTAGGCCTAAAATTGCTAAATGTGGGGATATATGTCAATTCAGTCAAATAACGTCTTTTTGGGCATACAAGATTAGTACTGGTCTGCTCGGGTTTGATAAGGCATTTAGGTTCAATGAACCGATTGGTAAAACATTTGAAACATGATGTATTCATGCATGGTGTATTCACAACCATGTATATATGCCACACTTGCATGCCACACATTGGTATGTGAAGTTGTTATCCCAGATACAGGCGATATGCAACTATAGTATATACTGGGGTTCAATGTCCCTTCTCGATTCTCACCTGTACACACCTGATATATCATTCATTTTGATGTGATTCCACCAACTGGTATAAAACACAAATTGAAGATCACTTACTAACGATCATAAAACATGCAGTTTGCCATACCCGACATCACTCTAAAGGTAGTATTGAACAAATACATCAGGGAGACATCATTTTACTTAGGTAAGCTGATAATGCAGGGTTCTGGGACATCTGCATCCGTATTTTCATCCCTGAAAACAAGCCTTGAAATAGGGTGTCTGTCATTTGCAGAATGAGGTCCCCAGAGGGTGAATTTGGTGATGCTAGCCCGCTATGCGGGGTAGCATCACTAAATTCACCCTCTGGGGACCTCATTCTGCAAATGACAGACACCCTATTTCAAGGCTTGTTTTCAGGGATGAAAGTGTTAACAGCTTTCTAACTTACCAACGACGTAATTTTGAAATGACTTGGGGACCATTTTAACAGCTTTCTCAAGGTCTTCGTTGCTGCATTCACCTTTCTCGAGGCCTAAAGCCATCCCCATCCGCTTCAACACTTCAATATCATCATGTACTTCAAATGTGTTGTCAAAATTAAATAAATATTCATGTCTGAAAAGGAAAAAATCAAACATGAATGGATTCCACATGTCACTGTCGATAGATTGTCTAGGCACAAATAGAGCAATTGTCATAACTTTTTCCTTATATAGTAAAGAGAGTTGAGATTGCAAAATTTTAAAGCAGATACCGTCACACCAAACAAACGTTGATGTCCATGAAACTGTTTATAATTAAACATCACTGTATCAATCCATATTGTATAACTTCGATATTTCTATTTATTACGCACCTCTTGGTATTTTTTTGTAGATAAGTTTGACATAATGGCGTCATGCACGAAAACCCCAACCCGTTACTTTGCGTACTACAATAATTCAACCCCGTTTTGTGTTGAATAGGTGACTATTTAGCATGGAAATGATTCAGAAATAATTGATGCTAAAGAATAGTTACTAATGGTGTATAATAAACACAGAAATACACAGGTGTGTGAAGGAGGTGAACATTATCGCACTCTTTTGTTATGCCGCAAGTTACAACACAAGTCTGACGGCTTGCGTAACAACATGCCACAACAAACTAAAGTGATAACGTACACCACACACGCTCCCTACATCAACTAAGACTAAGATGTACTATTTAAAATGTGAAGCGGTTCCTTAATCCATGTTTCCTAAATCATATCCTAGAAAACTTATCTCATCAAATTTGTTGAAGGCATAATTCAAAACACTACTTACTTCTCATTAGATATACTACAATCTATCACTATTTTCTTGCTTGTGTTGACAATAATATATGGTAAGTGGATAGCAGAATTGAGAGAACTACTTACTTATCATTAGATATACTACAATCTATCACCGTTTTCTTGCTTGTGTTCACAATAATATATGGTAAGTGGATAGCAGAATTTGGAGCCGGGGCACCCTGTCGTTTCTCTAATTCTCTATTTCTTTGTACGAGGTTTTTAAAGGCAATTTGCTGAAAAAGAAATTTTTAATCCAGATCTGTACTTGAGGAGTGAGGAGTCAATTAGTTTTATTTAATTTAGTTTTTAGAAATATATTTTCCATCCAAAATCAAGTCACCTAATTCTGAGGTATGAACAAACCTTTGAAAACAAGTAGTAGCTATAACTCAGAAAGGATGTCAGCTATACTATACATGCAAATTAGTGGCATTAATTCTTTCACATATAAAGCTAAATAACTGATATTTATGTGGGGGGTGGAATAAATTGGTCACCTCAGGTTCAGCTCAAATCGAACTTCAGTCTGAGCTACGCATTCAATATTCTGAAACATACTGATGTTTCCTAAGTATTACCATCGCTATGCATGGCTTTCCTCACAATATGACTTCAATGCCCACGCTTCACAATGAAAATTCCAAGTGACTCTTCTGATTGGCTGCAGCCAAGGCCTGCCGCAAATGTCCGCAATTTTAGTTGGCCGGCACAGTGATACTTTCCGAAAGTAATGGGATTCACTACTATGTTTTTCAGACTGTGTACCTATTGATAAGTTTAAGTTCACATAAGTGCAGGCCCCACGCTAGGAGGCGACTCGGGCGAGAATTTCGCCCTCGGATGTCCGCACGGCGAAAACGAAGTCGCCTTCCAAATTTGACAAAACTAGCTTAGGATTTACGGTAATTTTACCGGTGAAAATTAGACTCGTTTCTGCTCGTTTTGCAAAAAAAAAAATATATAGCCTCAACTGTTCCAACGAGGCATTTTATTCATAAATTATACCCTATCCACATATTCTAATCAGATTGGGTGCTTTTGGAAATGGCAAATTGCGCTGAGCAACAAAGTTTATGATGAGCTACTGGTTCCTTTTAAGGAGACTGGAATTTAGACCTTACTTAATTTGTTCCGTCGGGTCATTTTGTAACCGCAAATTGTATAGCCATACATGGTTTCCACTGCTCATGCAGTAGCCAAAGTGAACAAATAATACTGTCTTTGAAATTAAACTAAAACATATCTATGAATTTTCACTTTTACAAAAGTAGTTTGTGTCAGATTCCGTTTCCCAATCCAACTTTTTACTTTTTGGAATTGCATTTTATTTTGTTTACAAACAAGAACATGTGCTTGCTTACTATTAAACACAGAGGTTTGAATGTGCGTTGGAAGTACTTAATTTAATGTTCTTAGTTAAATCAAAGATCTATATAATAAACTATTTACTATCCAAACTCATTTAAAAGGATTAATTTGTGTCAAAACTATGCGTTTGCAAATTACAATTGTTGTCAATCTATCGCTCAGACCACGTGCTCCGCGTATATACCGGTACGTCTGTTAACGGTTGCAAATTAATTGCATGTAGGCCTACTTCGTTACAATGCAGGTATTTAAATAACCTGCTGGTGCATATTATAAGCTCAACTGGTCTCTGTTATATAAGAACACATTAACCACTATTGTGACACGGCTATCAAACTCGTCAAGTTTATTGCTTTAATCGGATTATCATCAGACAACACTGACGGTCGTGATGATGGTATTCAACAATAAACTCTTTAGAAACAAAATTAAAAGCTTTTACACTTCCTTAAAGTGATGGAAATGGAGAATAATGTTGTTCAAAGTAGTTATTTTTACAAATATTATATCTAAATTGACAACACACACCGACATTCTTATATATTATTTAAATGCAGTGACTGCCGATGGTGAAATCGTTTTCGTTAGTTTATCGCCGATAGAAGCGTCCCGATTCGAGTAGTAAATATTTACAATTTAGCGTAGTTCAGACAATGTCTTCTGTGGAGTGTTACAGTCGATTTGCTTGAGATTTTCGGGAATGTTAGTAGAAAGCTACATTCCTCCAGTTGGCATAGCACCTGAATACTAACTTATCAGTTTCACGCACCCGCACAAGTACATAATATGTCTTTAATTAGTCCTTATTGTTTATTTTAATGGACACCCACATTACAGCAGTGGCCAAAAGCCATTTCCAAAAATTTAAATTTATAATAACAATCAGATATTAAAAGTTATGAAGTAGACAATTAATTTCTTCAGATAAAAGTCAACAGTTTAAAAAAAAATTAAAGTTATAAATTTAGTTAAAATTTTAGATTATCGATCTATACAGGTGCTATACTTGTGTTGTATCTTGCTAAATATGTTTTATCTTGTTGTTTTATCTTATTTATTGATGTGCAGATAAATAAAGCGAATTTTGAAAATTAGTAAGTATTTTTGTTTATAAGTCTCCCTATTCTGGCTCAAGTCTCCCTAAAATCTGCAGAGGGAGACTTCATTTCTCCCTGTTTTCAATACCTAGCTTGGGCCCTGCATAAGTGTATGAACTTGATAATAAATACGAACCTGAATAATCAGATCATGTTTCAGACTGTGTACCTATTGATAAGTTTAAAGGATTACTATCCTCATGAAACAACAAAACTCTATCGGAAAGCCACCCCTATTGTGATCACAATGATCCAAGTCCCATAAAAATCGCGTAATAAATAAGCCGAGAAATAAATAAATAATACCACCACCGGTTGTCGGCTATCTCCGTCGCAAAACCTCGCATGACGTCAAGCGAGGTAAACTAATTAAAAACAGGAAATCGGAGTCGGAGTTAATTATGTCTACCTATATGGCGATGGAAAATCCGGAATCGACATCAGCGCGTGAGTGTAATGGAATTGCTGCGGGGCATATCAATAGCATTGTGTACACATGGTGAATTGTCATCGCGCGGTGAGTTATCTTCACTTGTGATTTGTCTTAAGTGCTGTTTGGAACGTTACGGTATTGTTTTGACAAAAAATATAGAGGGACGATTGAGCGGGGTAGATAACAGTTTCGTATAAAGCTTATAAAAACATGAGCCGGCATGTGAACTTTATTCGGGTGCGTGTTCGCGATGTTGTTTTAATTTTCCGTATATATGCCCCGAGTGTCCCGTATTTACAATCATTCATTCATTCTATATAGTGACTCTCAGTTAGGCATATGCTGTATTCATTTCCAAACGATGTTCGTTTACGTGACATTTGGCAGGATTTCTGTGGGAAACCCGTTGCGCAAAATCAGAAACCGATTACATATACCAAATAAAGAGCGTTTAATTTGACGAGTCAGTCATGGTTACGAATACATACAATTGCAGTTAAAGTGGGGAGTATGTTGATGAATAATTCACGATAACAACTATTCTAAGTCGAGTCCCCATTTCCTTCACCATGGCTCAATAAAGAGCGTTCCATGTTAAGAGTTTTCCTAATATGGTACGAATAAAAAGAGTTTAATAAAGCGGAAATTGCTATGACAATGATGGAAGGATATATAAAGCATGCATATCGGAAGTTCATGTACAATGTACATGTATTGACCTGTATTGTTGTAATCAGTAAACAATCACTAGAACAACTGTTCTAAGTCGAGTCCCTTTACCTTGACGCAATAAAGAGCGTTCTCTGTTACGATATATTGCGAATAAAGAGCACTTGAATATGTGATTCCATATTAAACCGGATTATTATCCCTCCTTCAAAAAGTGTTATATATGATTGGATGTTTAAACGATCCACGGCGAACATTTATATATTTTATAACCCTATTGTTATGCGTAATTGACACAGAGGTCGATTTATGACCTGGATATTCAATAGACCGCATCGCTAGAGTGCTAATTTTATAGGCCAATAACCATGCATAGATGCAGTGAATTTCCATCAGTGACAGTCGGCTAGATTGTTTTGGGGTGGGGGAAGCAATATTCCGAAATATATATAAACACCATATTGCCCAAATATATACATGATTCATAACCAAGGAAAAATGAACTTATCATATCATATTGGTAATGAATGACTTGATTATAATTGATTAAATCCGACAGCAATAAACCAATTTTGTGTTGTTTTACCGCGTTACGATAAATTAAAACGAAACGCTCTTTATTGACACACGACTAATGGCATCTGGAAATTGGAATGTTTACGAGATGATAATTGCCTAATAACTGTGCAAGTCTTCGCGTATATATGCAATCTTGATATGCATATATAATATAACTTGGACTATTCCAGTAACGAAACAATATATATAAACACGAGCACGCGTTTATATAGATAAATGCGCGCAAAACTGAATAATATACGGGCATGGCTTTATAGTAACAACACATCGCGATACATATAATAATAGTAATAATAACACGATAAAGACATTTAATTACGAGAAAGGCAATGTTTTCGGCGAAGTTTTGCATTCGCAGTGTGATAACGCGACAATTTTCAAAGGCTGCGATCGACTACATGCAAACTTAAAATACCGCCGTCGCGTATCTATGCGTTGTCAATGAGTTACCACGTGATCGATCACTTGCTATGCTTCTGTTTACATGTGACAATCACGTGATCGGGCTGATGATCACGTGACTTCGTCTACAACAAAATCTTCGGCTAATTTCGGAATTTTTTTTAATCGTTATAAAAATAACGATTGGCGGCCGAATATTAGATTATATGCGCCCAATGGACATTTTATATATACTTTATCGGTATATTGAAAGAAAATAATATTGTTTTTTCAGGACCGTATTCCTTTAAGTGTATGAACTTGATAATAAATACGAACCTGAATAATCAGATCATGCAGCTGTTGAGTCTTGTGTCGAATTCTCGTTTCTCTCGACTGTTTTTCAGACTGTAAAGCATTTGGAGAAAATTTAAATGACAAATATAACAAATATATACCAGAAAAATTAAATGAAATAGCCTACAAAAAATATATATGCAGCAAATTCATAATGCAATAAGGGAAAATTAAACCAAAATGAACATCCATACCAAATTTCATTGAGATCCCAGCACAACTGTTGAAGTTACGACATGAATAGACACCAGACGGACCAAAAAGCCAACATTTCCAGATAAACAAAGATGAATAACTCTAGAATAGAAAATCCTAACAAAACGATGAAACCCTCTATTTAACGTCCTCATAGTAGTGAACATCCATACCTAATTTCATTGAGATCCGAGCACTACTGTTCAAGTTATGATAATTCTGATGAGCATCAGAAACATGATTCTTAGTTTGATTCTCGTAAACACAGTTGATTCGCTGTAGAACAGCTATATTTTGATTCTCGCAAAAGTTTATGGATTTTAAGGCCTGAAATGGATCAACTGTTATTAGAACAGCACAATGTACTCAAGCCTTGAAATAGCGTGTCTGTCAATTGCAGAATGAGGTCCCCCAGAGGGTGAATTTAGTGACGCTACCCCACACAGCGGGCTAGCATCACTAAATTTACCCTCTGGGAACCTCATTCTGATTAGGCCTTAGCAGAATGAGGTTCCCAGAGGGTGAATTTGGTGATGCTAGCCCACTGTGCGGGGTAGTAGAGCTGAAACGGATAGACGGATATACCAATGATGATAATGATATATTACAGATCTTTAATATATAGTTTTGTTACTCATTTTACCGATACCCATACTATTGTTACTCATGGCAAATCATGGCAAATAAGCGATCCCCCCTGCCATTCACAAATTTCACTTGCTGATTCCCCATTACAAGAGCCAGCAAAAGAACAGTGAATGCGTGTTTTTGAATATCGTTAAATGCTGTGAATAAGGTCTTTATTTCAGCTACTATTTCTCACCTAGGTTTGTCCCTGGAGCATGGCATAATGTCGACATAATTAGTGTGAGAGAAGTCCGCTAGAAATTAGCGGTTAAACGGTTAAAATCCGGCTAACCCCAATGGTTAACCGGTTAGAAGAATGGGTCAACCGTTTCAGCTCTACGGGGTAGCATCACTAAATTCACCCTCTGGGGACCTCATTCTGCAAATGACAGACACCCTATTTCAAGGATTGTGTAACCATTCAATTACTGACATATCGATATATCAGAATAGGTAGAGGCACTGGGTCAGTATGATGTGTTCATATGTGAGTGAACAATATATAATTTCTTATTGAAATGGCCATGTTACGATCGAAATGACACATTGAGATGTCCCTCAACTCAAGAATAAGCATTTGTTCACACCCTGACATGGGCGAAAATCAGGACCGATTTTCAAGCTTCATCTGAGTTGAGGGACATTTTAATGTGCTCTTCTGATTGTAACATGGCCACTTCGATAAGAAGTAATATTTTGATTCCTCATATATGAAGCAATGAACACATTGTACAGTCTCTTAAAATTTTACAATATTTCCGTCTCTGGAGATCTCATTCATAATGAGTTAGTGCATTGATGGGATTCCCACCATTTCATTGGAGAGTAACTAAGCACGTGCATGATTTCATTAGTTTAGCCTTGAAATAGGGTGTCTGTCATTTGCAGAATGAGGTCCCCAGAGGGTGAATTTGGTGATGCTAGCCCACTATGCAGGGTAGCATCACTAAATTCACCCTCTGGGGACCTCATTCTGCAAATGACAGACACCCTATTTCAAGGTTTGTTTATGGCATAACATCACTTCACATATCAGAGGTCAATGACGTGTTGGCAAGTTTCCCACAATTTGGAAAACTCAACTATTGTTGGAAAACTGAATACAGGCGATATATCCATTACTCATCGCAATAGAGACATCATCTTCGAGTTTTTATCATTATACTGAGCCAGTGCCTCCACACATTCTAATAAAACAAATTAACGATTACCAACCTCTAAATTTTGGCACTCCTGAGCACTATTAGTTGGCAGACCTATCCACTTAATTTCTTTCTTCTCTTTAGAAATTATGTTCATAGCCATGAGAACATTTAAAGCATCGTATACTCGCCGCCGAATGTTCTTTTGATCATACGCTTGAAAGCCAAAACCCTGTGGAATAGAGAAAATTGGTGATGTAACGATACAGTGGTTTGATTTGATTCGATTTTCATAACATCTGAACACATAAATACACATACACAATCAACAACATTGCCGCACATAAAGTATAATATATAATTTACAAATTAATTATCTCCAATGGGGGGGCCTGCTGGTATTTTTATACATTTAGTATCATGGATTGATGTATATTTCTATACCTTTATACATTTAGTATCATGGATTGATGTATATTTTTATACCTTTATACATTTAGTATCGTGGATTGATGTATATTTCTATACCTTTATACATTTAGTACCATGGATTGATGTATATTTTTATACCTTTATACATTTAGTATCATGGATTGATGTATATTTTTATACCTTTATACATTTAGTATCGTGAATTGATGTATATTTTTATACCTTTATACATTTAGTATCATGGATTGATGTATATTTTTATACCTTTATACATTTAGTATCGTGGATTGATACTGACATGTGACCAGATGTTACCGGGGATAACATGAAAATCGAACTTAGGTTCATTTATTTCCATCATGGTCCCCAGGTTACATGACAAGGCCAATCCACATGCGAGAACTGCCACCCAATGATAAAATAGTATATGTATATAATATAAAATATATGACTTTATGGGGTTATCGGTAAAAGCTGATAACCGATATTTTCAATAGAATTATCAGCCGATCCGATACAGGTAAGTCTTGTATGCGACAAAATTTTGGGAGAAATATTTCCGTATCAATTTGTCTTTTAAATTGGAAAGTATTATCGGCAAAGAATGGATACGCTGGACCGAAAAATGGTTTAGTTTACATCATTCCCAAAACCCTGGCAAAATGATTTAAATAACATTCCATTGCATTTGAAAGATTTCCTCAATATTTGTTTGACTCCCTTATGAAATCACTCCATAATCGATTTGAGTCAATTTCAATTTGTAAACAAATTTGATCTTTCAGAAGTTGATCTTGTGTTTAATAAGAACATCCGCATTATAAATTTTTGACATTTTCTTTGCCCGGGACAGCTGATACAAATCCCGCCCATACAGCACTCCGATTGCTTCGGATGGCTCCTCCATCTTCAGTCATCGTATACCAGAACGTCAATCAATTTGAATCAAAATTCACACACGCAGTTAAATGTTGTTAACACGTGATCTTTCTGGCTCGAGACAATAAAACATTGTCGTAAGTTTCCAGGCCTCAGTGATTTAGCAAGCTTGATGTACCGCTAAACTGGTAAACCTATTATGTTGTGTCCTACAGTATGTTTTGCAAACTGTATTTGGGTCATGAGTGTACTATCAGTCTCCTGTCGATGTTGTCATCATGGGTATATCACCGTATGTGAGGGAGGGCTGACAGGTGTATAAAATAGTAGCGATTTTTCCTGTCATTTATTTAATATTAAAGTAGGAATTGGTGTCCCAACATTCACAAAGGACATGACATATATCGGTTGTCCATATCGGTTGAGAGACTAAATTTTTCCGATGCCCATATTTTGCCAACACCACATATATCTGCCCGATCAGTTAGCAAATACTGATAATCGGTACATCAATAGAGAATATTTATTGGCTTACTGTTCAAATATCCAGTTTCAAAAACACCTACCCTAGATTTCAACCACACCTATCGTTGATGTTAACCAGACCTGCCCTAGATATCAACCATACCTAACTAGATGTCTGATTGTCAGCCACCTCAGTCCTGGGAATTAGCATCAGCAATCGGCAGTACAGAGGCAAAAGCCGACGTGAAATGAATTTGCTTCGGCATTTTTTTTAGCCCAGGCATATAAATGAAGACATGTTCAATTAGTTAGTGAAATGGATGTTTGTTGAAACACTAGCAATGCCATGATCTGTTTTAAACTTGTGTTTTATATTAATTCCACACAGTGAACCTAAACATGCCTGTAAATTATCAAAACAATTTAGAGGATAACCTCAGTCTAATTGACAGACCAAAAAATCATGCTATAGACAATAGAATCTGCGAAAGAGCTGCTCAACTGAATATGATTGACAGTTTACAAACAATCCATAAGACTTCCTCCTATAGTAATTGTACTCCTCGACATGAAGATACATATTTCGAGAAGAAATAAACCAAGCAATCCAAAGGAATCCATGAAATCAATCGATTCAAATTCTATATCATGCCAATTTGCCATCTGATATGTATAAATTATATTTCGCAAGTTTCATAGCCAATTTGGGCCAAGGTATTATACAACTGACAGGCCATGGACAGTGCATTGCATCAGTGGCCAAGGCAACGAACTTCATAGCATAGTGAATGTCAGTTCAATGTTTACAACGTCATGTCTGCTGTCATCAAGTTGAGCTCGACTTAGTCAAGTTGAAATAATTAAATGACTTTTTCTGAAATATGAAAAACAAATTTCATAATCACCTGATCAGCGGAGTTTGAAAGATTTCTTGGATCTGTGAACTCAGAGACCAGTTCATCTGCTACTTCGTTGTACGATGTCACAGTTTTTTGTTGAACTTTTTCACAAACTTTCATGGAGAAATGTCTCAATCCCTTGCCTCCCTTTTCTCCCCTTTTGTTTCGTTTGCTGAAAAAAAAAAATATAGCGAAATATGAATAAAAAAAATTATTTCGCCAGAATGCTCATAGACAGGCTTGAATAAATGATGCCGGACATTTGCAAAATGAGGTGCCCAGAGGGTGAATTTAATGACTCTCCCATGCACAGCAGGCTAACATTACCAAATTCATCCTCTGGGGATCGCATTCTGCATGGCATCATATACTATGATAGGACTTGAATATTGTGATGTGCACCTATAGTGAACCTTGATTATACATTGTGTTCACTGCCAATTTGGAGAAACTAAACTAAAAAAGTAAAACAAACTTTATAAAGAAACTAAAAAAAACATGTTAATTTTCTAATAAAGATACTTTCCAGAGAAAATGAGACCTAAGCAGAATGAGGTCCCCAGAAGGTGAATTTAATTATGCTAGCCTGTTGTGCTGAGTAGGGTAACAAAATTCACCCTCTGGGGACCTCATTCTGCAAATGTCCGGCACCATATTTTCAGGCCTGAAACATTAAAAATCAAACATGAAAGATGGCGAGTTCTGCATAGGCGCACATGTGCTACATAATAATAAACATCGTGGCAGCATATCAGCATCCAAACTCCATGCATGGTTTACCTCCCTTGGTGACATGGTAAGACTGCTGGTATCGGCGACATTTTACCCACATTTGGTGGACTTCCACGATATTAAAATGTACACAAAACGAGCAGAGCAAAATGCTGCCCTTATCAAGCAGACAAAATATCGAACAAAATTTGTGTGGTTTCGTACCTTGAGTTTGGAAAGTCCCACTAGAACCAAAGAACTATATTTTGAAATATTGTGATTTGGTTCTCTGATTATCAACACAAAAGTCTGAACGTACATGGACGACAATGTGCCGACAAAACTCATGGCAGAAGAGTTCTAATTTGCTCCAATTTTGAAGAGTTGTTTGCAAAAAATCGTCAACAAAACTACAGCTCTGATCTTCCATTCTGTCATTAAGTTTTTAGTGCGGGAATTGTTCTCAAAACACATAGGAAGTTTGACTTTGGGGCCATAGGTTTTCGCCATTTTGTTTGGAAAACCCCGTGCTCAATATAGAAACCTCAGACTAGTTACCCAGCCAGTGACAGAGTCAGAAAGGAAGTATATGACTGGTGCGCTCTGGTAGAGATTGGTCAACATCATCAAAGGGTCGTTACAGTAGTAACGTGAGTTACTAATTGCAATGTTCATTGCTATAGTGAATTGAGGGGGCAGACACTTGTTTCAGGTTGTTAGACCAGTTCTCTTAGCATGGGTGGGTATAATAAATTAGAATGGGGGTCTCCCTGGCCTACCTGTCTGTGAAATCAGCTTCGAGTGTGATTTCCGCTGTGAGTGGTGCCACTCGTTTCCTGTTGTTAGACCAGTTCTCTGCATTCGTCACTAGGGACACTGGTTTCGGACTACCCTGGTAACCCTGCTGTGCATGATGTGGCAGCATCACCTGTCAAGATGAAAATGGAGTAAAGACACATGGCCCGAACGTCTGAACCTCACCCTCAGTGGTTACAAGTTTACCATTCCAAAACATACAAATTGATCATCACCTGTTGTCAAGATGAAAACGGAGTAAAGACATGCCCAAAAGTCTGAACCTCACCCTCAGTGGTTTCAAGTTTACCATTCCAAAAGATACAAATTTATCATCACCTGTTGTCAAGATGAAAACGGAGTAAATACATGCCCCAAAGGTCTGAACCTCACCCTCAGTGGTTACAAGTTTACCATTCAAAAACATAAAAAATTATCATCACCTGTTGTCAAGATGAAAATGGAGTAAAGATGGCCCAAAAGTCTAAACCTCACCCTCAGTGGTTATAAGTTTCCATTGCAAAATATACAAAACTAGCAGATTAGCCCGCCACTGGCGGGATTGGTCCCATGGCTTTGTTCGATCCATTAATTTTTGTTTTTCAAGGTAACCCCGTACAGGCACGCCGACAGCATGCTATCATTTGCGGGGTACCAGTTTCAAGGTCATGTTGGGTGGACAAAAATATTCCCCATGCCGAGTTGACCATACATAACAAATTTCACATCGATGTCACCTCTGACGACCAAGATATCGCCCAAGGTCATTTGTGGGTACCCGTTTCAAGGTGAAGGTCACCTCAGGCGGACAAACTGATCCGACGAAAGTACGAAATTTCGTCTCGATATCCCCAGTTTCCGAGACGGTCGATTGAGCCGTATTTATACTCGTGTGTATAAACGCTCTTTAACTACGACACCGCAGATACGAATGCTCCTTAATCATTAACCCATCAATTCCAACGACGGTGGCAGGGCGAAGGAGTGCTCGGACGTTCTCAGAAGCGGTGCGATGGCACTTCTCGTGGCTTTTTACCATTAGATAGCAAGTTCGGGCTCAATTGGTCGAGCCGTTTTCGAGTCTTGTTGTCGTATTGGCGAGCCCCTGCGACGCGCGCTTCGCGCAGACGAGATCTCGGAAACGGGTGGAGCTATCGACTTGAAATTTGGTATGTGAATGTATCTTGCCCCGGATACGAATTTTATCGGGTTGCCGAGCCCGTGCGACGCCAGCTTCGCGCATGCGCAGACCAGATCTCGGAAACGGGTGGAGCTATCGACTTGAAATTTGGTATGTGAATGTATCTTGCCCCGGATACGAATTTTATCCGGTCGCCGAGCCCGTGAGACGCCAGCTTCGCGCATGCGCAGACCAGATCTCGGAAACGGGTGGAGCTATAGACTTGAAATTTGGTTTTTGAATAGCCCGGACAACGTCGGGCTCATCGGCTAGTATATATATATACGGAAGTCTCAAAATATATAGTAGATCAGGCCAAAAAAAAAAAAGGGTTTTGTTTCACGGGCACCGGCGCGTCGACTTTTAACCCCCGCGTCGGTGCTTTTTATTGGTATTTTGACCCCAGAAAATATAAAATAGACCTATTTCCACGAAATACCACGAAAATAGGTAACAGCAAATACAACTCGCGATTTTACATCAAGTAAGCTTTAATATTCTGTCTTGTTTATTACCTATGTAAAGGTGTCATACAACTGGATTCAGAGTGTGAGTATTCCACAAACAAATCTGGGGAAATTGCCAGAAAAGGAGTTTATTTATATGCAAAAAAGTATTCGATTGGTTGTTTAGAAAGTTGGAATCAATTTTCTGGATTAAATGGTACATGACAAAAAGCGACATAGCACTCAATTTCATACATTTGAGCTGGGCCATGTACCAGAATACTAACCTAAATCACGCTCTACCTGTTTGGAACTCTAAAATAATTCTATATTTGCAAATTTGGTATTGAAAACATCAAATGACTAAGTTTACAATAAATGATCCGGATCCGATTCTCAAAGTTAGTTTTTTTTTGGTCATCACCACCAACGTTTGTTTCCTGGGGGGTGAGGTGATAATTGTTTATTGGGTTGGCTTTTGAGACAGATATTAAATTGTATTGTGCAACAAAAATGCACTTTTGCACAGAAAATGTATTAAATAGTAAGAAATAATTTGCTGTGGAACAAATTGCATCTGTGCTGCACAATTTGACAAAGCCAGCAATTCATAAAACCTTTCTTAATTACCCCCAACAGTCAATAGCTAGCCTGTTTGTTAGTTTTGTAAGTTTTCCAGTATGAGGTATATGGCTTGTGGAAAATAAAATAAAAAATAAAAATAAAACCCTCCCTCCCTCATCGTTTTGAAAAAAAAATTGCCCGTGAAACAAAACTCTTCTTTTTTTGGCCTTAGTCCTTCGATTTACAGGTGCTAATAGTAAATTTTGCACTCGTCCCTCTTGCTTAATTTGGTGACTGCGAACTTCGAATCAATGTTGGAACTATTTGAAAGTTTACATAGATCCTGTCCCGTCTCTATTAAATTATAGTAATGCCCAAAGTAATTGACCACTTAACCACAGCAGAATTATGGGTAATTTTTCAGGATTTAGTCGGAAATATGGCTTGTTGCCATTCATCAGAAAGCTCTTGCCGAGAGCTTTCCGATGAATGGCAACAGGCCGTATTTCCAACTAAATCCTGAAAAATTACCCATAATTCTGCTGTGGTTAAGTGGTCAATTACTTTGGGCATTACTGTATGGGAATGTGAAAGTGTAACTGGACATGTCTATCCCAAAATGCCATTTTGTTTCAGACAAAATTATCATCATTTTATCTTTTGTTGATCTTTGAGGAGATTTTACCTGTTGTTGAGTTTTGAGAGGAGAATTTACATGTTGAGCTTTGAGAGGAGATTTGACCTGTTGAGCTTTGAGCAGATTGTACCTGTTGTTGAGTTTTGAGGAGATTTTACATGTTGTTGAGCTTGGAGAGGAGACTTTTGAGAGGAGATTTTGCCTGTTGATCTGACAGGAGATTTGACCTGTTATTGAGTTTTGAGAACAGATTTTTGAGAGGAGATTGTATCTGTTGTTGAGCTTTGAGGAGATTTTTGAGAGATTTTACTTTTTGTTGAGATTTGAAGGAGATTTTTGAGGAGATTTCAGCTGTTGTTGAGTTTTGAGAGATTTTTGAGGAGATTTTACCTGTTGTTGAGTTTTGAGAGATTTCTGAGAGATTTTGCCTGTTTTGAGAAGAGTCTTTCGAGAGGAGATTTTACCTACCTGTTGTTGAGCTTTAAGAGGAGACATCTTTGCAGGGGATCCTATAGGAACTGCAATCAGCTGCACAGCTGTAAATAGAGGTATTATCTATATATATATAAAAGAGTCCTCGAAATTGGCCACAGCAATAATCAATGCTGTGGGAACATTTGGATCTAACATGCCACATCATTAAATTTGCCATGTGACATTTTTCCTAATTTCGAGGGCTGTACAAAAGAGTAGGAACTGTATATCTGTCTGTTCGTGATTTTTATCCTAGACCCTTGGACCTATTGCAAGCAAATATGATGTTGTGAACTAGCTAAGGTAATAAATATTTAGGGTAGGAAGATAAACTAGGTAATTTTCAATGAAAATGAATGAATAACTATAGAATGAAAAACCTAAACAAAACTCCATTGAATGTCCTCATACAATACCAAATTTTATTGAGATCCGAACACTAGTTTCCAGATAAACAAAGATCAATAACACTAGAATGGAAAACGATGTATGTACAGATGCACGAATGGACAGGTGAAAACCAGTACCGTATACACTTCCATATATTTTGCGAATGCTTTCTCTTATATATGCAAGTCTCCCATAGGGAGCCTCGCATATATAAGATAATACAGTGGCCTCACAAAATTTACCTTGACCTTTTAAGCCAGCAAATTCTTTTATATACGTGAGGCTCACTATGGGAGTTGAACAAAATATTTGAGGGCAGTCTCTTTTTACTTCCACCTTCGCTTTGTTGTGGCTCAAGAAGAAATAGTTAACACTTTCATGACGGGAGCTGTACTGGAGCAGCATTAAAGATCCTGTGCCAGTGCATTCTCTTATATATGCGAGACTCCCACAGGGGAACCTCGCATATATAACTGAATGCACTGCCTTACAAGGTCAAGGTAAATATTGTTAGTCCAATGTATTCTCTTTATATATATGTGATGCTCCATTTGGGAGACTCGCATATATAAGAGAATTTATTGGCATCGGGTTTTCACAAAATTTCAGGAAGCTCCAGTCATGGAAGCGTTTAAAAAAAAGACAAATATATTAAATCGTACTGGACACATATTTTTATAAACTTACGAGCTTTTGTGGCAATCATTTGATCTTTGAATCCAGCAACGTCCCCGTTAGCATCGAGCAAGCCTACTTCCTTGGCCATCGATTCGAGGCCAGTGTCTTTGTAGAATTTCACAATGTCTTCTCGCAGCTCTGTTCCACCCATTACCAATTTACTCGGAGTTTCTGGTGTATACTTTGTTGGGCTACCTTGTACTGAAAACAAAAGAACAAGGTGAAACATATAAACTCTACAGAAATACCTGATGTAAATGTCATGCACATACATGTATGTGTACAAGGGCAGCAACAATCTTCTAATATCACGATGTGATAAAAATCGTTAAGCAGACATCAGAAAAATTGTCAAGCAGGTGTCAGAATCTACTTCAACCATAAGCTCCAATGAATACTGTTATGAGTTCAATTTAATTATATGTTCGGGTAAAGACAAAAGTGACTTACATGTAATTTGATTTGAGAAAGTGCTTACATATACCGGTAGGCTAATTGTGAAGTCTGTAACTTAATTTGATTGAAATATTTTAAGATACATGTATACCTCTTCTGCATTCCGGGGTAAAGTTAATCCCCTTGCAGCAACAACTACCCCGGTTGACACAAAAAGTGTACACTGTGAGTCTGTGACCGAGGTATACTTGACGTTTGTCAAGAGTTTAAACTGCAGTTGAGCTACGCAGCCGAACGGCAAGTACACCGCAGCTGAATGGCAACTACTACACCGCGGCCAAATGGCATGTACACAGGGGTTAGATTGCTGGTATTTATTGTCTTTTTGTTTAGTTTAAAACAAGTATTTTATATATGCAGATAAGTATTTTTAATAGAAGGAATTTTAATAAAAAAAACAAGTATTTTATATACGCAGGTAAGTATTTTTAATAGAAGGAATTTTAATAATATAAAATTGTCTGTATATAATCTCGACTTCAGTCATTATGCCTAACTACAATTATATTTTACCCCAATTTTTCATCCATAACGCAGATTTTAAATAGAACTCTGTTGGCAATTAAAAATAAAGTCATGCATCTCGTGCTATCACATTGGCATACAGCTGTCAATCATCCAGGATTAGTTTGGGAGATTTTATTCTGCATTCTATCTGGTTGGCTGCGGGAGGAGCTTACCGATATTTTTTTTCTAAGGTGGTCTACTTTGACACACATACCGGTAACCGAGAAATGAGTAATTTATTTCCCTTCTTGGCAGTTCTTTGCGTAAATGTGTCAACATAATATGCACTGGAGCATGTAGTTTTGGATAAATTCCAAACTACGATATGACCGTATGAATATTAGTTGAGCTGGATGTTGGCAGCTTAGAATAATTCTATAGAACATTTCTGCCTTTAACCAATCTTTGTAAACATACTCTCAGATTCATATGGATACTGTTTTATGTGTGTATTTGGCCTTTGACTTGCTTCCAAAAATGTGAGATTTATGACATTGCTTATAACATTTTATTAGTTTTTTTCATCGAGTGACAATTTTTTACCCCAATGAGCGATAAATAAAAGTGTAATATGCCCGATCCATGTGGCAAATCTAAGTCACGAACTTCGAGTACCAGAATTTGAAAATGGGAGGCATTTATTCGATTTTGTCTTCATCCCTATTGACCCATGTGACGCTTTTATCCAATGGATGTATACACCATGCAATATTTTATTTTGTTATATATCCACAGTACTTTCATGATTATTGCCACAAAAAAGTGAATAAAACCCCTGGTTGGGAACTTATTGTACGCGATTATTCTTGAGCGCATCTGTATCAGGGACCAGCCGAGAGGGTGAGGTGGGCGAAGAAATCTCCCTATTCGTGCTCACTTCGCCCTAATTTTGAAGTCAGGCAAAGTTTAAGTCGCCTGAAATTTCCGAAGTTGACCGACGAAAATCGGAAAATATTCATCCTAATTTACTGCCAACATTGATTGAACCCAGTTATCCATGGACAGGGTCTTATAAAACACAATAATTCTTATTAACATCTATATTAATCCGATTTAGGAGCATATTCACACCTGAGAGTTGATTGCAGACAACTGTGAATACATCGTAAGGCCAAAATTAATAAATTGTTTGTTTGTCCACACCCCTACCCAAAACATTTCAGGTGGGTAGGTAGGTAGGGATTTTTTTTTTTTTTGCAAGGTGGAATGGCATACTAAGGGTCCCCTCCATGGTGCAGGCCGAGGATATCAATATTAATAAATAGTCGCTGAGGGATTAATTTGATAACAAATTAAAAATTTAATAGTGTGGAAAAACACAACAAGAACAATAAATAATTATGCTGTTCAGTCACAGTTGCTGGATTTTAATAATATAAAATTGTCTGTATATAATCTCGACTTCAGTCATTATGCCTAACTACAATTATATTTTACCCCAATTTTTCATCCATAACGCAAACAGAGTTTGTTTGTCCACACCCCTACCCAAAACATTTCAGGTGGGTAGGTAGGTAGGGATTTTTTTTTTTTTGCAAGGTGGAATGGCATACTAAGGGTCCCCTCCATGGTGCAGGCCGAGGATATCAATATTAATAAATAGTCGCTGAGGGATTAATTTGATAACAAATTAAAAATTTAATAGTGTGGAAAAACACAACAAGAACAATAAATAATTATGCTGTTCAGTCACAGTTGCTGGAGTTTCTGACCGAAAATGGGCTTCTCAGACAACATACCACTACTGAGATATAACAATAATAATGAAGTAGTGTAAGCACCCCGCGACAATCCGTCATGTCGGAGCGGTGTAACTAATGGCTCAATGCCACTCATGTCGGATTGTCGCACGGTCATGATGGTGCTTACACAACTTGTCAATATTATTGTAAATGTTATACCCTGCTGGACAAAACAAGTGTCCAGTGTCACCGCGGTGTATTTGCCGTTCAGCCGCGGTGTCAAGAGTTTGCAACTGCAGTTGAGCACCGCGGCCGAACGGCATGTACACTGCGGCCAAATGGCAAGCACATCTTGGCCGAAAGGCAACTACAACGCGACCAAATGGCATGCACACCGTGGTTAGATTTCTGGTTTGTATCGTCTTTTTTCAGTTTAATGAATTTACACCGCGGCAACTACACCATGGCTGAATGGAAAGTACACCGCGGCCCAACTGTAGTTAGCCGGTGGAGCTGCGGTGTAGTTGCATTTCGGCCGCAGTGGCAACGCTAGTGGACACTTGTTTTGTCCAGCAGGGTATCTCAGTACCGGTATGTTGTCAGAAAAGCTCATTTTATGTCAGAAACTACAGCAACTGTGGACATGTTCAATAACTAAATTTTCTGAGAACAAGAACATGTTTCATAAACTTCAATCCTGTTATTTAAATGAGAATTTGTATAGGAGATGAAATTATTTGATTGGATTCCTCTTTGGAATTTCTTTGCCCTTATCAAGGCAGGCATTGCAAACAGGCAGCACGACACAATATTGTTTTGATAATTCCTTGTCTGTCACCACTCCCGACGCTGCACAGTAGGCGCATATATCTTTCACGACATTACCGCTATACTTAAAGTAATTGACCACCAATAATGTGGTGTCACCCCGTTAATATGGCGGTACTGATACCGCTTGTTAACGCGAACAAGTATGTGTGAGTAAATACCTCCCCTAAAAGAGTTCCATGAAAATCACCGCGGTATTCAACAAAATTAATGCGGTGCCCGCTAAAAGACCACGGTATCATTATCGCCCAATACGGTAACTCCACGCCATGACCGTCTCGATACCGCTACCGTTTATTACCGGTATCACCGCGGTCATGACCGGGGTATCACCCCATTTTTCTGGTCAATTACTTTGAGAATAGCGGTACATCCCGCACTGTAATATGGGAATTCCATTGGCGCAGAACAGTATAATTGAAGTCGCACAAAAATCTTTGCAAATACCTCGCAAACATTCCTCCCAGGTTTCATCAGAATTCACCTCACTGATTTTATTGTGAATTAACAAAAAATTCTGTGATGCTCCTGTGGCATTTCCGATCTGAACAACCGTACAACATAACGTTTTCAGGTCTATTTTTATTTTTTTCGGTTCAGACGCCATAATGGCCGCCGGTAGTGCTCGAATGACATTCGCAGCGGAGACATTAAAACGCGGAGTGAAAACGAACAACAAACCCGAACGAAACCGGAATTAACAATTTTTTATTTTTTTTTAGCAATCTGAATAAAAGAATTTCCAGTCAGGCGTTAAAATCAAGTCGGTCGGGGCTAGGACAAACAAATACCTTTTTAATTATGGCCTAAGGTGTCTAGTGACTTATGATTTTGAGATTATCACACCTGAAGATTACAACTCATGCATAAGTAACACAATCTTAACCATTACATTTTAACCTCACATATTACTGTCTCACAACCAAGATTAGGTTTTATATTTATTTTAACCCACACGTGGGGTGCTCCTCATAAATAAAGGAGGGATATTCCAACTAGTGATGTACCAATTATCGGTATCGGCTATCGGATCGGGCCGATATATGTGGTATCGGCAAGATATCGGTATCGGCAAAATTTAGTCTCCCGACCGATATCGACAACCGATACATGTTGCGTCCTTTGTGAACGTTGTTACACCAATTCCGACTTTTAATATTAAATAAATGACGAGAATTTCCAGAAGAAATAGCGACTATTTTACCCACGGGTCAGCCCTCCATCACATACGGTGATATACCATGATGACAACATCGACAGGAGACTGCTGGTACACTCATAACCCAAATAAACATTTCAAAAGGTACCGTAGTTCCGTACGCTTAATAATTAAAGTTAAAACATATATTAAAATTACTTGCGAGTGCCGACTAGCACATGTTGAAAGCGAATAACTGACACCCCTTGCATTAGCGTGAGAATGGAATCTTCCTATGACTGAATCAGACTAATGTAACGGTATCATTTAGTGATGTATTCATGGGGCTGTGGAATTAATTCCATGCCACGTGCGACAGTAAGTTGTCACATAAACTCACATTGTTATTATTTTCCCAAGGCGGGTACCGGGCGGCAAGATCAAACGATTATTTGCATGCATTTGATGTCTTAGAGTAGGAATCACTAATATGCCACGTGTTGACAGATGACACAGTAAACTAAAAATCACAGTGTTTATAAATAGACGAGTTACACTTGACCAGTTTGCATTAAAGTCGCCGCAGTTGTGACTCGCTATTCCTCAATATATAGAAACATCACGTGTTAACGTGCGTGTTTAAAGTGCTTTTAATTCAAATTGATTGACGTTCTGGTATAGTTCTCGTCTAGTCCAATAAAGTATTTGATTTGATTTGGTACACGATGACTGAAGATGTGGAGGTGACTAACTTGTTTGATGGAACCATCCGAACCAATCAGAGTGCTCTATGGGCGGGATTTGTATCTGCTGTCATGGACAGAGAAAATGTCAACAATTGCAACATTGCAGGTGTTATTAAATGCAAGTTCAACTTCTGAAAAAGATTTGAGTTTGGCAAATTGAAATTGAAATTGACTCAAATGGATTATGGACTGATTCCGTAAGTATCGGAATCAAACAAATATTGAGGAAATCTTTTGAATGCAACGAAATATTAAATCGTTTTGCCAGAGTTTTTGGGGGATGTAAACTAAACTTTTTTGCGACCAGGTTATCGGTTCTTTCCCGACAATACATTGCAATTTGAAAGACAAATTGATATGGAGATTTGTTCACGTACAAGACTTATCGGTATCTGTATTGGATCGGCCGATAATTCTACTGAAAATATCGGCTATCGGCTTTTACCGATAACCCCCGTATCGTTACATCACTAGTTCCAACACAACAACAACATACACCTTACCATGTGTCAGTCCATCACCCCTTTGTTAAAGTTTGTAAAGGCCAGAACAACTTTGAAAACAAATTCATTTGTGTAACTGTAACATGTTAATATATGTACCCAGCTTTGGCACTTTTAATGAGTGAGAATATTAAAGATTTCGTTTCGTTTAGCAATTTTTTTTGTTATTCATAAGCAATGTTTAAAAAATTTTTGGAATTCATAAGCTAAAAATGCTGTTCACCTAAACTTATTAGATAAATTGGTACCATTCTCTCACAATTATGTTTGGACATACAATGTAGTTCTTAGATTGATGATTTGAACATAATTATTCCATATTTGAACCATTGTTTCATCATTTTAATTTAGATATTAGATATCTCCTATTTTCGTTAGGCCAAAAGGAAGAATACCTGAGTTTAGGGTAACATGAGGGAAAAAAACAGGGGCGGGGCGGGCGGGCGGGGTACTTCATTTTATTTTATTTTTTCATTTTATTTTTCACGGGGAATAGTATTTAAGTATTCGTGCCTTCTAATCGTCTGCCAGTGTCATTCGTATATAGCTTGGGCAAGTCATTGTCACACTAATCAATGTCATGGTAGCTTTAATCAGTTTAATGGTGTTGCAGAAGTTCAATGACAGGTATACAGCATTATATTAAATGATATTATATATAAGATAAGTGTCTAGTGTTGGAAATTAAACGGTTTATGTTCACGCTGAAGCTCGGATATTACAGGCCAAATCCTACGAGTGGACATAACACTTTTCAATTTCCCACACAAGACACTTACGATATTTTGTTTACCCACCGACTCGAATACTAAGAAATTTTGCGAAATATTCAACTCAGAAGGTGAATTTAACAAGAGTTCCTCCATTGGAAATGGCACATATATACATGCGTCAACGCCAACGTGACGTACCCTGCTTGACAAAACAACTGTCCACCTAACCGCGGTGCAGTTAGCGTTGCCATCGCGCTGAAATGCAACTACACCGCGGCTCCACCGGCTAACTACAGTTGGGCCGCGGTGTACTTGCCGTTCGGCCATGGTGTAGTTGTCGCGGTGTACGTTCAATAAACTGAAAAAAGATGATACAAACCAGAAATCTAACCACGGTGTACATGCCATTCAGCTGCGGTGTAGTTGCCTTTCGGCCGCAGTCTACTTGCTGTTGGGCCACGGTGTACTTGCCGTTCGGCCGCGGTGCTCAACTGCAGTTACAAACTCTGACACTGCGGCCGAACGGCAAATACACCGCGGTGCCAATGGACACTTGTTTTGTCCAGCAGGGTACATAACTGTGTCATAACATAATAAATATGTAAAGCGGTGGTGGCATTAACACCTGTAAAACAAAGTAAGCACCAAGAACAATATATATGTGCATTGATTACCCTATGACTGTTGCATTCCGATCATTGCGACACAGAAGATGTTGATTCATCGGGTCCGGATTTCTGTAGAACTAATGAATATTTAATGAGAAATTGTTCTACTAGGAAAAAATTAAGTTCTACCAGGCACATACCACTCCTACTGCATGGGTACATACAGACTCATGTTACGTCAGACTTATAATTTTCAGGGTGGATGCGGTTAGAGGTGGATAAACTATAATAATGGAATTTTGAGCTTTGGGTCGATTTCAAAAGCGGAACGTCGAAATACCAAGCAGTACCAAGCAGAACCAAGCTGAAGAAAACTAAGGCGGAAAATGACACTTAAAGCATGTTTTGTGGTGTATAATGGAGAAATAAACCATAATAATGCAACATGACGTGGTTTTATTTGACTTTTGATGACACAGCGAGCGTAAAACTAGAAAACAGTGGGGCGATCGCGAAAAACTTCAGCTTGGTATTTCGTCATTTACAGGTACATGTACTGCTTGGTTTATCAGCGATAGGTGATAATTAATTTTCGGGAACATATGGCACTGCGCGGTAGAGCCTTTGTTGCTGATTAATTATCGATGTGCGATCGCGGCTTACTCTGGCTTACCGAAAATATTTCAGGGATGTTTTGACAGTGATATTCAAGCAAGGTTTCACAGGTTTCATAGAAACCAAAATGGTTGAATAAACAATATATAAGTGATGATTAAATGAGTTGATGGTGTCATATCCATGCCTATATAGAGGTCTCATATTTTCTAATTCGCCATTCTGGTCATTGATCTGAGTAAATTACAACATGCCTTCAAAGTCAATACTTTATCCATGTGGTGTATGTGCCGAGGAATGTCATGAGATTCGCAGCATCGGCTGCGATCTTTCTGATCGTTGGTTCCATTTGGACTGTGAACAGCTGAAGATAAGTGATTTTAATTTTGCTCATTGTGTCTGTACAGGTCATTTCCACCAGAATTCCACCATCACCAAGAGATGTTATGTCGCCAACTTAAACACGACGTAGAATCGCCAGATAACAAACATATGAAGATATCGCCTGATTGGATGTTGGCCAGACACATACATGTCCAATATATAAGTGATGATTAAATGAGTTGATGGTGTCATATCCATGCCTATATAGAGGTCTCATATTTTCTAATTCGCCATTCTGGTCATTGATCTGAGTAAATTACAACATGCCTTCAAAGTCAATACTTTATCCATGTGGTGTATGTGCCGAGGAATGTCATGAGATTCGCAGCATCGGCTGCGATCTTTCTGATCGTTGGTTCCATTTGGACTGTGAACAGCTGAAGATAAGTGATTTTAATTTTGCTCATTGTGTCTGTACAGGTCATTTCCACCAGAATTCCACCATCACCAAGAGATGTTATGTCGCCAACTTAAACACGACGTAGAATCGCCAGATAACAAACATATGAAGATATCGCCTGATTGGATGTTGGCCAGACACATACATGTCCTGATGTCCTGGCAGATATTAATTATCACCTATCAGCGGATAAACTAATCCATGAGACAGAAGTTTGTGTTCGCGTTATACAAAACATCTAACAAAACACTCAGTATTGAACCAAACTCCACCAAACTTCGTACAGTAATAGTTTGAACGTGAATATATATACCAGATAAAGGATGAGGGGAGTTTAAACAAGTCGATTATTAGTCTTTTCGCGAACCAAGCAATTCAATTATCACCTATCGCTGATAAACCAAGCAGTACCTGTAAACGACGAAATACCAAGCTGAAGTTTTTCGCGATCGCCCCACTGTTTTCTAGTTTTACGCTCGCTGTGTCATCAAAAGTCAAATAAAACCACGTTATGTTGCATTATGGTTTATTTCTTCATTATACACCACAAAACATGCTTTAAGTGACATTTTCCGCCTTAGTTTTCTTCTGCTTGGTTCTGCTTGGTACTGCTTGGTATTTCGACACACCCTTCAAAAGTGTCAGAATTATTTTTAATCCGACATTTTATTACTATGTCCTTTTCTGTCAGTTCAGAATCCGTGTGGTACCGGTTCACGCACGACAACATGTCTGTGCTATAGTTGACAGGCGCCATGATGTTTCTATTCTGACGCATATGAACGCATTTGTGAAGTTTAATAGCTAAAACTCAGGATCTATCCGCACACGGAAGTGTTTCCGCCATATTCAATCGCCATGCGCAATCGGCAAAATATCCGGTTACTTTCGATTTGCTAGTTAATACATATTCCGGCACAAGTTTCGCGTGTTTTCTGGTTTCCGCTTTCGAGAAATCGGCGAGGTTTGCCGAACAATGACGAGGGAATACGAATATACTACAACAACAATGGCGGCACTTCCGTTTTTCGTGAATTGACGATATTTGCAAGGAAATGGTTTACTTGTTTAAGCTAATTCCGTAGTCGCGAATTCCTAATTACAAAAAAATAAATTGAAGTCGGAGGAAATTTTTGAAAAACGATGAGATGGAATTTGGCGGCAGGTTTTGAGTAGGGGCGGGCGGGTTACCCTAAACACAGGTAATTCTTCGTTATGGCCTTATATAGGTGAGATTAAATTTTTTAAAGGCCACTTCGCCGTATTGAATGCCCACTTTACCTTATTTTTGTGACAGGGAGAAGTCATTTTGCCCTGAAAATCTAGGCTGGTCCGTGATCTGTATCGGGGGGGGGGGGGGGGGGGGGGGGGGGGGTAAATTTAGCATGCCATGAACTTCACGCAACTTTGAAGTTGCCGACATTGTTTCGGCTGTCAATTTATAAACTCCACCCATCGCATGGTGTCGCGCCGCATTGATTGGCATTACACAAAAATAAAATTTAGTGATTCATCTTATACATGCATCTGGGGAATTTTTAATAAGATCCTTTTGGTTGTACTATTTTTTCAACTTTTGGTGCGATAATCGCTAATAGGTACCGTATCTCAAAAGCAGTGACCCTCTCCAGACCGTTGTGGATACCATATACTGCTGGTAATAGTACCGTGGTCCAGTCCTTCGATTTTGAGGCGCGCAATTGCGCTTGCGCTCCTTGGGACGCGCGGATCTAAAAACCAGCGAGTTATTAAATGCGCACGCCGAAAATTTCAAATGCCCGCCTCGGAATTTGCAACCAGTGAACGAGATTTTAACAAACAACACGCCGACAAGACTATTCACCATGTATATTTCTCAGCAGTGATGACGTTGATTACGAACCTGGTAGCAAAGATCAAAGCAGTGTCTTTTGCACTCAATAATTGGGGTGACACCTCATCATAACTGCTGCACGTGCGAGTTCCCACAAAAAGAGTGTCAATTCTTTGGCGGCCTCGTTTGATGTTTCGGCATGCGGGATTCGCCGATTCATTTGATTAATACTAGATTAGGGTTTAACTGTAATACTGTATCTCATCATTCATGTCGGATAGTGACTCAACAAGATCTCATGACGATACGCAGGAAAGTCGGAGGGTTTGTGTAATATTGTGAGCGAAAGGACACCCCTTTCGTACTAACACCAGCTCCTGCCTTCGGCTATTCAATTCGGAATGGATGCTATACTAATCAAAATTTTAAAAAGTATAATTTGCTCCCTGGCAATCTGATTTCGGTGAATCTGATTGCGGTAACGAATCGGATTCCACTTCTGAGTTTGAAGCTTTAATCGAGTCTGATGAGCATGCGCTCTCAGACGCGGAAGTCAACTAATTACCGTGATCAGATTCACCGGGATTGCCGGATTGTTGATGTTATTATCATGTGGACTATTGTACAATATAAACATATGTTTTTATTTCTGTTTGTTGACACACTTGGAATTATACGTTTGTATCATTATACTTGCGTTTGCCTTTATTCAGTAATCATTTCATCGATGTTAATTTGAATTGTGCTCCCTCAAAAAAGGCGGCGCGCAAATCCCAAAAGCTCCGAGCGATATATCGCGCACCTACGTTTTCCAAATTCGAAGGACTGGTGGTCATTCTGACCAATGTACACGCCTTGTTAAAGAACGCTACTTGAGTCACCAACGGGTTATAAAGTTACTCAGCCGTGGTAAATAGTATGTGCCTTTAATGTTGTTGCGTACATACTACATATGTATATTAACTCAGTTATAAAACATAACTCACTAACATGTATCTTATAGCCACATCGTAATCATTTCATTTCGCCTGCTTGGTTCAATTCCATTTGCGTGGTTCCGTCTAACTCCATTCCTGTTCCAACATTTAAGTCCTGTTTTTGACACCCACTCATATTCTCCCATAGCCCAACCTTGCACCCACTGAGTCCCACTCACTATATCTCTGTCTTTTATGTAGCACCCAACCTTAGACCAAACAACCAGAGACAATTAGCACCTAGCCAATGGCAGGCAACATTGTTTCCGCAGTCTTTTCAGTCTCTTAGTTAAACTCAGGTTTCTGTGAATGCTCAAGGATGCCTATGCATATTGGATAATGCTTTCTTCTGGTCAATGGTGACGGCAATTTCGACTTTCACCTCGGCATTATCATTTGCCGATGCTAATTCCCATGGCTGATTACGGAATATGGACAGTCATTTTCCTGCCAAAAAGCATGTGCTTTTCACTGCTAATTTTTAAACAAAAGACGAGGGGATTTCTGAAGTGACTTGCCAGGGTAGAGTTTGATTTACGCCATGCTATTCATTGGGCAGCATGGCCGACCGGATTGTCTTATTTATATCTAGAATTCGTGATTGCATACACCGGCCTTCAGAATGATGTGTCAGTTGTGTATGCGATGGGTGTTCTGATGTTGGTATTGGGAAAACAATAAATCAGCCCTCATAATTGGCTATGGCAATCAGCAATGCTGAAGCCATTTGCTGAAGCAAACAGGGCCACGACAAGGGGTTGCTGTAGCAGATTGCCGAGGCCAAACTATCTGAATTAAGAGGGCTGATAAATATTGACACTTATATTTTAATACTGAATACAATTAATGGGGAGTGTAATCCATCAATGTTGTATATCTAATTATCTATCCATTTAATATCAATGTGTGTCAATATGTTCCTTCCCTCTATTTTGGAATAAAATTATAACTGTACTAGTATATATGGCCACTCGGTTGTCAAAATATCATACATACAGCTTGGAGCTCGAGCAGGGTGTGAAAAAAAATTCAATTAAAACAAAATATTTTATTTATAATGCATTAATGGCTGACAACTGTGGTATTTTTCTGTTTATATTTCATATCCGAATATAAATAAACAATGGTTTAAAACAATGATCCTGAA
>CP136064.1:22844705-23059265 GCA_032622095.1 Siphonodentalium dalli
GATTGATAGTAATGTGCCGTTTAGCATGTGCGATCACTGATGATAAGCTGCCGATGACGATCAAATTGAAATCAATCGCTCATGCGAACAGCATCTTGGCGACAGAATGAGACCTGAAACGACGCGTGTGTGACTCTTAAGGTCGAATTCTGAGTCCCATCACTTATTCTATTTGAATGGTGGTTCGTCAATTATAGTACCGCGTTGTCACTGTTGCCAGCGGCTATACAAATGAGCACTCGATGATGGGGAGGGGGGTCTGAAAAAAAAACCTTCATACACAGGGTTGAACATAAAAATCACTCCCAACCATGGGTCTACCATCCTCCCTACATGCAAATCTATTTGTTTTTCCTCCAACAAATTGGGGTCTCATCCCCTCTTTCCCCATAATTTTTAATGGATATCATATGTTTGAGTACAACTTTTTTTAAATGAGCTTTATTCAGAAAGACGAATTTTGTCAGACCTAGCTACCTATAAAGTAAAAAAAATTAAGATCTAATTCAACCACTTGAATCGTACACTTTTGATAATCTTGAATGATGATAACAATTATATACATAAAACTCCTGTAATCTGGGTTGTGATCGTACTATATAGTGTTATATACGTTTCAAGCTGGAATAAAATATGCATATTTATGCCCAACTACATGGAATTGAACCCTCTATTTCTAATTATAATTAGCTAGATATAAATTGTGTCCTCAAAACTTATGTCATTTTGATGGCATGGCTCGTTATACTCAACTTATACCTGAGTAAATCTAACTGAGGAAAATTAAAGTTAATGTGTCAGCATATATATATATGTGGTCCCCCCCAAACCAAAAGTACTTTATCATCCTCCAACCTACCCTAGCCATGTGTATGAATGTGTTCGTCGGACCCCCACCCCTATTGGGGGAACTCTTAGCAGTGGGAGGAAGGAATGCAATCGAATACACATATAGAGCCGCTCGACCTTAAAAAACGCTGCGATTAATCGCACGCGCGTGTGCAATGAGAATAGACCATTAGGGCGGGTCCGCAGGGACGCAAAATATAAAAAAAACTGGCACCGACTGCACCTCTCCTAGCTGCCTGTCCACAGAAAGGGACATCATATTATGCAGCGAATACCCCTCTGTGTCCACGGGAGATCTGACAAGTCGGTAGCTGCAGCGGAAGTGAATATATTAACCGGTTGCCCATACACTGCAGTCGAATTCGATGTGCATGTACGCAAAATCAAAGAAATTAACACCCCTTATATATAGGGACTATAACATTGTCGTTTCCGCCCTAGCTATCGACTTGGGCCCGGATTGGAACTTTGTTACATATACATGTGCGACATGATCCGAGCCTTCTTCACCAAAGAGAAACATTCAGCTGAAATTAGAAGAGACACTCATCACCCCCGTGCACGTGGTATCACCAAACCCGAGGGTATCACCAAACCCGAGAATTGCGGTTTTAATAAATGAACATATCCTCCCTCAGATGAAGCTATATATCTGCCAGTTAAATGGTGATATCCACTATTCATAACAGTATCGCAAAGCGGAATGTTCCCTCAATGGGATAGCGACCATAGCTTGCTCTTACCCCGATAAATTTAGTAGAAATTCCGACTCATTTCCGATGTTATCATAAATAGTAGACACTTTTTGACGTTAGATAGTTCGTTTGAAACATAATTATCAGCCATGGATGGCTGATAATGCGTGTGTCAATAGAAAAATATATGTTTAATTATCCATAAAATTGTCTAGCCTGCAGAGCGGTTCGAAAATACTATTTGCGTCCCCAAGTGTGTGTACCCACCATAATTTCGGGTATCAAAGCCGCAGATCGAGATGTCGCCAAACACAGATCTGGGATGTCAGTCAAATATGCGAATGATATACTTCACATTTTGACCGTTTGTGCTTGAAACATTCGGACAGGCCGGCACATGGATCCTCTTTAGGGTGGGTGTGCATGTGCAAGGCTGAAAATGTGTATGTTTGTTTGTGTTTTATGTTCTATAATGTCATATTAATAGTATAGGCTATTCTGTGTTATTCGACATTATAGGCCCGGAGTAAAATTACCTGGTTCCAATCAACCTGGTAAAATACCAAAGTGTTTCATCATGGTTTACCATGGTGTTTTTATAAGGGTCATTCTGCAACTAAACGCGCCCAAATCTATTCCTGTGCTGCAAATAAAAGGTTAATAGGTTGGAATTTTTCAACTTATTGCTATTTAAGTCCAACAAATTAACCGAAAGTAAGAAAATATTTTACTATTGTCCAAACAACACCACCAATATTTCACAATAAATACAGCTTGAACAAATTAAACCGACTTGTTCTAGTCCATAATGCTGTGTCATATATCAAGCGTGAATTTTCAACTGTTGAATCTTGATTTATTTTTGGCCAAACTCTATAAATATACCATATATTTGGTTTGAGAATACAATTATTTTATTTTATTTGGGGGTTGAAATACACTCACCCACCACCCCCGCCGCGTCTCTGGATCGATACAATCACACTTGGAATCACATGTCCACAAGGAACGCGCTTCACAAACAATTGATTGTGCTAATCGCTCATATTAAAACATTCAATAGAAATGTTACTGTACAAATTCTCTTTCGCAATATAGCTATTCAGCGCTGAAATAAGTATTGATAAGTTTCAACGCACAGATTCTAAACAAATCCATTAGTCTGTTGTAAAGCTCGGCTAAACACCAGACATTCTTAAGAGTACGTTCTGTCGTACCGCTCCGTTAAACGTTCGCCATTCTCAGGAGTATGTTCTGTGCCATTCATGTGCGCCCCCTGTGGAGTTGTATATATGTTCCTTGGAAACACGAACTTCTTAATTTGGTCACGTGACATGGACTTTTAAAATCCGATACTATAATGCCACTGAAGTGGTGTCCAAACAGCGATTGTATACCAACGTCGGATTATGACTTGTGTGTTCCATTCTTAGCTTGAACAGCACTCTATACCTGGATTTTAATTACTTCGGATTTTAATTTTCTGTTGTGTAAACAGTTAGTTTTGGTAGGTACATGTATGTAATAGTTAGTTTTGGTATGTACATGTATGTAATAGTGTATGTAATAGTTTTGTATGTATACCCTCATGCATGTAACAGCTAGTTTTTGTATGGTATATATACATGTATAAGTAATAGTTTTAAAGGTACATGTATGTAATAGTTAGTGTTGGTAGATGCATGTATGTAATAGTTAGTTTTGGTTGTACATGATTGTAATAGTTAGTTCTCATAGGTTCATGTTTGCAATAGCTAGTTTTTGGCAGGTACATGAATGTAATAGCTAGTTTTTGGGATAGGTACATGGATGTAATAGTTAGTTTGTGTAGGTACATGTATGTCATAGTTAGTTTTGGTATGTACATGTATGTAATACATGTATGTAATAGTTTATGAAATAGTTTTGGTAGGTATATCCCACATGTATGTAACAGCTAGTTTTTGCATGGTATAGGTACATGTATAAGTAATAGTTAGTTTTTGAAGGTACATGTATGTAATAGTTAGTTTTGGTATGTACATGGTTGTAATAGTTAGTTCTTGGTTGAGGTACATGTATGTAATAGTTAGTTTTTTTGTAGGTACATGTGTGTAATAATTAGTTTTGGTAGGTGCATGTATGTAATAGTTATTTTCGATATGTACATGTATATAATTATGTAGTTGTGGTAGGTACATGCATGTAATAGTTAGTTTTGGTAGACGCATGTATGTAATAGTTAGTTTTGGTATGTACATGTAATAGTTAGTTCTCATAGGTACATGTCTGTAATAGCTAGTTTTGGCAGGTACATGTATGTAATAGCTAGTTTTTGGTATAGGTACATGTATGTAATAGTTAGTTTTTGTAGGTACATGTATGTCATAGTTAGTTTTGTTAGGTGCATGTATGTAATAGTTAGTTTTGGTGCATGTAATAGTTAGTTTTGTTAGGTACATGTATCTAATTAATAGTTAGTTTTTGTAGGTACATGTATCTAATAGTTAGTTTTGGTAGGTGCATGTATGTAATAGTTAGTTGGTAGTTACGTGCATGTAATATTTAGTTCTGATAGGTACATGTGTGCAATAGTTAGTTGTGGTATGTACATGTGTGCAATAGTTAGTTGTGGTAGCTACATGCATGCATGTAATAGCTAGTTTTGGTAGGTACATGCATGTAATAGTTAGTTCTGATAGGTACATGTATCTAATTAATAGTTAGTTTTGTTAGGTACATGTGTGCAATAGTTAGTTTTGGTAGGTACATGTATGCAATAGCTAGTTTTGGTAGGTACGTGTATGTATGTACGTATAGATAATTTCAACCTCTCGGGATGGGCGTAAAGGTATATATTCATTATCAGGAAATGATTGATATCATAAACACATTTTGCACACTTTTGATTACATAACGGTTATGACATAGAAACTAACATATAACTTTCAATCAGTACAGGACAGCATAAACTTTCTTTAAAATATGTAATAGTTTCACTTTTCTGGAACCTAACAATTGGTAAAAAAAACGAGATAAGTTTATTGGCAAAACATCCTTATATGAACAGTGTGTATGCATATTACATATAAATGTACATTTTGTAGTAAGCAGAATAATATATGTGACCCTCCATATCAAATCCAGTCGTAAGTCGGGATTTTTTTTACCCTGTGCCAATGCATTCTCTTATATATGCGAGTCGACCATAGGTCGCCTCGCATATATAAGAGAATGCATTGGCCTAACAATTTTTTATCATTTTTTAAAAATAAATGTTTCTTACATTTTTTAGGACATAAAATAAAAAACATCCATTACCCTGCAGGGAGCCCTACACATATATAGAAGCATATAGAAGAGTGTCGTCTGCTCATGTTTGTCTGGGGCGCTGTATGGGTGAAATTTTAAAATTGTTAAAGAATACAAGAAAAAATGGTCGACTCGCATATATAAGAGAATGCATTGGCACAGGGTAAAAAAAAATCCCGACTTCCGACTGGATTTGACATGGCGGGTCACATATATAACTTCATCGAGCTGCATGTGCAAAGGGTCGTCTCGTCTATAGATATCTTCATTGCTTATTATTAATTAATTATGCTATGCTCATCGCGTGCCGAGAATAATCTGCGGATCATATATGACAAATTGAATTGCATATATTTGGAAAATTGCTGGATAATATTACGACAAGCTGTTCATTTAGGGTCATGCTTTCGAAGTCTGAATACCGATGAAGCAGCATCTTTTGAAAGTCGTTTTCCGAATTATCAAATACCTTGAAATGGAGTCAGAGATCCGATTCCGAGGATAAAAATATATAAATCGCACAACGCACAAAAATATTTACTACTTAATTCGGGACGAATTCGTCACCGATAAACGGCAATCATTGTGTGAAATGGAGTCGCTTCCTATAATTCACATGCAGCCTATTAAAACAAATTATGATAAACTACTGTGAGCAAACTAATTCTTTATTCCCACTCGACTATCCCATTGAAACGGAGTGTTCCACTTTCAATGTTTAATCAAAGATTGCGAGGCACTTTGGCAAATAAATAAATACTTTTATTTCTCATCACAATTTTACAATGGCATTTCAAGAAACATACAGCATGATTATTCACTGGCTGGGAGTGGCTGCCCTTCCCAATAATAACAAAACCCCTATAAACACGACATGGCAACAGTATGAGAACGAAGAGCGAAAGTATAGAGACATGCCACCTGTCAATGTTGTGGTTTGGGTTACCAGTGTATACACAATACAATGTTGAAGTATATGCTGAATCACACGTATATAGGACACAAACAGAAGTCCGCGTGGTTCCCATTGTGCGGCTGGTAAGTACCTCGGGACACGATTCATACAATAATATAACGAGCCGGTAACTGGTCCGAAGACTATACAGTAACCTCTTTCCTCAACAGAAAAAAAACCCTTGGCGAAAATCGATGAGACGACGCGATTGAGATATGTGACCCGCCATATCAAATCCAGTCGTAAGTCGGGATTGTTTTACCCTGTGCCAATCAATGCATGCTCTTATATATGCGAGTCGACCATAGGTCGCCTCGCATATATAAGAGAATGCATTGGCCTAACAATTTTTTACAATTTTTACAATTTTTTCTTGTATTCTTTAACAATTTTATAATTTCACCATACAGAGCCCCAGACAAACATGAGCAAACGACACTCTTCTATATGCTTCTATATATGTGTGGGGCTCCCTGCAGGGTAATGGATGTTTTTTATTTTATGTCCTAAAAATTGTAAGAAACATTTATTTTAAAAAAATGATAAAAAATTGTTAGGCCAATGCATTCTCTTATATATGCGAGGCGACCTATGGTCGACTCGCATATATAAGAGAATGCATTGGCACAGGGTAAAAAAAATCCCGACTTACGACTGGATTTGATATGGCGGGTCACATATAATCAAAACAAAAAGGAACAATTTCTTGAAGAGACAACAGAAACAACCCGTATTTTTTTCAACCACTGCACATAATGGATTACCAATAATTGTCAAAGATTCTTCCATGCCAGTCGGAGCCACATGCCCCTGGGGACAAATACCAGTTATACCAATATATACTCTGCCAGTGACAAGGTTCTCAAGTCCGATTTTGGGAAAAATCACACCATCTTTCATATTCGTCATATAGATTCTCAAAATCGTTCATCTCAGTCACAATATATTTCAATGTGTCTTTTCGCCATGAAATTTCATTTCTTCTGATATATAATGCGATAGTAAAACGGAGGGAAAGGGAGATATCGTACCGAAAAATTGCAAAATCAACTGGCAAGTTGTGAGAAAAACGGGTCGTCAGTTTCCCTGTCCGCCTAATATCCTCAATAATTCTAACAAATTGTCAACTCGGCCAAGATCTTCCCTAGTCTATACAACTAAAATATTCCCGAAATTAGCCTTCAAATATTAGACATATATATAGCCATGCAGACAGGAATCAACCATGCAACAATTCGTGTCATTTCATCGCTTTGATAATAAAGCATTCGAAACAAATGTTATGCAATTCCAAAAGTTATCAGCTTAAAGGTACACAATCCGATTCGTGTAGTCCCCGTATCATGATCACATTCCAACAACAACATTTCTTCAAAAGACACTTTAGTTATCAGAATCGATTAATTACCAAAAATAATGCTAACAACAGTCAACTCTAGTATAACAATTTCCAAAACGTGTTATATATCAACATTTTGTCCAATGCGGTCGACTTGTCGAATATTTGCTAGGTAGCCAAATATTGCACTAATTCCATGTGGTGAAAAATGACAGATTTCAAAAATATATATATGATAACTCTGAGCTTTGTTGGTGGGTTTCTCGACTTGAATCAAATATGTGTTTACCCCGAAGCCAAAGAAATAGTAATTTATGACCGTTAATTCGGATTATATATCTTTAAAGTGTGCAATACATGATATATGCCATCCACGACGAATGTCATGAATATGTGCCAGTTAATTTACCCGCGTGTGTACGTAGCCGTGGTGGGTTGAACCATGTAATACATGGATCATTTTATTGTCGTAAGAATGTTATCGATAAAGCTAATCTTGTGATTATAGTCTATTGGCTTATTGACAAATCGATCATGTTTGTGAATACCCACCGTATAATGGCCGTAGTCATAAAATCGATTAACCTTCAAAATACACCAACAATGCATATAAATTACATGTGCATGCATAGCATACGAGAATTACAGATACGCGAAACTGGTTATAATTATTGTGTGATTATTGGGAAATTTATGAGTGTGAGTCATCAACGATAAAGGGATCGGTATATTTTATGGCGAATTGACGTGATCCAATTCGAATTATCAGTTAATCTATTATATGCCCTCGGGCGATCGCACCATGTAGATCAAATTGTCATAAAATACTGATATCAGGTGAAACTATCTGTTTGGTGAATGGTTCGATATTCAAATAAATCCATCGTATAAATGTTGTTGATATAAACAGAAAGGAGGGTTGTGATGTCACAGACGAGTGTCATACATGGGACTTACATACGAGTGTCATACATGGGAATTACATACGAGTGTCATACATGGGACTTACATACGAGTGTCATACATGGGACTTACATACGAGTGTCATACATGGGACTTACATACGAGTGTCATACATGGGACTTACATACGAGTGTCATACATGGGACTTACATACGAGTGTCATACATGGGACTTACATACGAGTGTCATAGCATGGGAATTACCAGGGAAGCATTATAATTAGTGTATACCTGCTCCGCATATATGCGGAGAATGTAGGTATATAATCCTTCCCCGTGTACCCATAGCATATACTACATGCAATTAATTATGTTGGGATGTAGGGCCATATGGACATGGTTGATCGACGAAAGGCATGTTTTGATTCAGTATATTTCAGTTGTCCGCATGATCTCTCTCATATATAGTGTTCAGAAGATCGACATTGCTATTATATACAAACCTTCTTTCTGTTTCAACAAACAAAACTGAATTTCTTCATATTATCTTAACCCTTGTATTCATAAATTTGATGAACAGGTATTTCGTGAATCACGAGACTCTATTTTCGCAAATGAAAAGTTCAATTGTCAATTGCATCGGTCGCGGACCACCATCATCTCTTACATTTCTTCAGTAGTGAACCGTCGGAATAAAGACCCATTTGGGGCAATTAAAATTTGCATTATTAATCCTCCAGATTGATGAACTTTCGGACAAATTGGCCTTCGGAATAATAATCAGTATAGCAACATTGAACTGTTGATCACTACACTTAAAGTGATGTGAAACACCCCGGTATGGTGATCAAATAGAAATGTGGAATAATCTTGCTCACAGTAGTTATTTTTACGAATATAAATCCAAATTTACAAGACACACCCTCATTCTTGTATAGCAATTAAATGCAATGACTCTCGATGGCGAAATCATTTGCGTTTGTTTATCGCCGTTTGCTACGTCCCAAATCGAGATGTAAATATTTACAATTGCGCCTTGTTCGAGCGATGTTTTCTATGGAGTGGTGTGGTCGATTTCGTTGAGATTTTCGTGCACCCGAACAAATACATAATATGTCTTTAAGAATAACGAAGGTTCGAAACAATGCACCTTCGGAATAATGAATATGGAACGTAAACTTTCGGAGTTATCAATCTTGTGAATAAAGAACCTTCGAAATGATGAATCTTCTGACCAATGGACCGTATGAATGTTTCGAAATAATGAACCTTCTGAATAACGAATTTATATAGGGTTAATGAAGTCTATGGTTACACCTATTTTTTCAACGTCTCGACTTTTCGGGGAAAACATGTAGTTCCGTCTAAATTAGGCGACAGCCATGCGAATTACAAGTATTTCAACACTTTAGTAAACACATCTAAACATATTAAATCTACCCAAAGTAAAGCTACGAACCTGATCCTGAAGCTGATCAGTAAATCAGAGAAAATGTGCGGGCGTGGAAGGTTTGTTGACTGGGAAATGACATTCAGACAATATCTGGCATGTCTTGATGTCCTTGATGTCCAAAAGATGAACAATTTCTCTAATGAAAGTAATTAGCTGTAATTTTCAGTTTGAGTAAGATATTAGCGGACTATCTACAGTTCTTGGTTTTTAGAAGAATATCAGAAGCAATTTGAGGCCGCGACGTGATCACCATGGCGGACTTCGGGAGTGGAAGGAACCGTGGTTTATCATATAGCGCGTGTATGCTTCATGTTTTTGGGGATATACATTGGACTTTCACCAACAATAAGACCATCGACCATATGTTCAGAACACCAGAAACATATCTCGCAGTGAATCTTGTATATAGACATAACGATTTTACGCTCCAAGCGATTCGAAACAACGTGATCGAACGCTCTACGGTTATTTGTTCGATTGGTGGAGTTATCAATGTGTGTTCCTGGTCTCCAATTAAACAAATCAATTATAGAAATCGTGTTCTGTGTGACAGGACGGCTAAACCAAGTTGCCGTTTCCACTTATACTCTCAAGTGTTGCTTTATTTACGCAATGGTCCATTGTACAAATCTCCAATTGGCTTCGACCCGCACACACCTAGAACAAACAGCACCGACCAGGCATCCATAATGCCGCGAGACATTACGGATAGTATACATTATATGGAGACTCAATGGTTCGCTGGGAATATTATAACAATGTGCTACCTGTCCTAGTTAATTAACCCTAATTACAGGTACTTATCATTATCATTACAGGTACTTATTAATTATTGAAGGGAATCGCCAATAGATAGTTACATTTCAATAGCGAATCTCTTTCCATTGTGTTATTCTTCGTAGAACTTGTTTCATATTATAAATACACGGCCTTGTCTATAGTTACACATTGTTCATCGGTGGAGCTTCTAACTTCAATAGTTTTCAACAGGTTTGGCATTCAACGCTTGTTCGGCGCTATGGATAAATATTGAAAGGTCGAATGACAGTGACCATGACTACAATTACTATCGTCATGTTATTTCGGGAGACTTTTTCTTCTCGTTTTTTCATTCGAGTTTCGAAATACCAATATCAGACATCACCAACCCTGCGTTCATAATGTCGCAAGATATCACGGGTAGTTACATTACCTAGAGGCTCAAATGTTGAATTGGAATATTATTACGTTCTATCTGTCCTAGTTAATAAACCATAATTACAGGTAATTATTATTATCATTACAGATACTTTAATGATCGAAGATAAACGTCAATGTATAGTAACATTTCAATGGCGAATCTATTCTCATTATTCTTGGTCAAACTTGTTTCATATTGTATTTGAATACACGGCACCGAATATAGCTGCATACCGTTGCAACGCGGCACATCAGTGGAGATATAGGTAATGTTCGTAAATGTTTTATAGCATTTCTGTTTCTGGATATCTTCTCCTCTCTGTTTTCATTTGTTGTTTCGAAATATCATGTGGGCCTTACGATATCCCATTGTATGACGAAAAATGTTGAAAACAAGAGTCATTTGAAATAACTCATTTCTTGCTATATTTTACTAATTTCTTACCGATAGTTCTTTTGAATCCTCAACCTGATTTGACATGCATGTACATGGTGCACATATTGTAGATACGACATCTTAAGTCAGCCATATAATAACCGTTCAAATGAATAGTTCGTTATTTTGTTTTCTACACGTAAAGGGGAGGTTACCATCTACGTGAGTCCACTGAGTCGATAATCATGAAATTGTCTTGATCGGCGCCGACGAAAAAAATGATGGTAACATTCTCAGAAGGGGACATCCCCAATATGTTATTCCTGATTGCGGAGAAATCTTGAATAAAACGGATCATCTGCCGAATGTATGCATTTACACACCAATACACATGCATTCGCAATGTAGATGGAGGACGTTGGTTGGTTTAAATCACGCCATGTGACGTCGCGTACAAGACCCAACTTGTTTTCATATTATATGGACGCAACTTGCAACAGAATGACATTCAAAACTGGCGCTAAAATCTCATTTAATTTCCAAGTTGAGTGTCAATTTAAGAAATGGGTGTTGATTGTGTTGCGTTCCATGGAGTATGCATGGATGCAAGTTGGTCTAACAACTTTATGTATGGATTATTCATATGGAACGCTTTCGCGTCCCACACAATGTCAGCCCAACCTGCACCCATATACTTCATGAAACTGAAGCAAATGAACATCCATAGCCTCTATTGATAAATGGGTTATCTACCATGAATATTGCTTTTTTGGTGTTCAGTCTTGTTTACACGTTTCTTCCTTATATTTTCAGAATAGGAGGCGGTCCCCATTACTTGCTAGACGGAATATTACGGAGTGTCAGACACAAATTCTAATGGCGTAGGGTGTCGGAGCAAACGTCATTGGTCACCATGACGTAGGATGTCAGTGAAGCCAAAGCGCAAGAGCGCGTCAGTTACAGAAAACACCGACAGTGTTGCTTACGGACTTCCACCGATGGCGCAAACACATTACCACGGGTCGCGCCATCTACATCCGGAACGCCTGCCGTCAGCCAGGCGGGACACGTGCGTCTCTGTTCGTCTGCTGGACGTCAGTAAGGACACAATAGAGAACATTCGCCACATCAGTGAAAACATTAAACGGTTGTTCGCGTCTCGGCTTCAGTTGAAGGCGGTCCCATCTGATCTGGTTCAGGGAATGGTGAACCTCCAAAAGCTTGATTTGAGCGATAACACCTTATCGGACGGATGCCTACCAGACGCAATCAAGTTGTTTGATCAATTAATGGATCTTAACTTGAGCAAAAATAAATTGACTAAGTTGCCATCGTGTGTACGAAAACTTAAATCTCTTATACGAATGGATATAAGTCACAATAAACTGGAAAACGTCAAAGGAATCGAGAAGGCCAAAAAACTGCAAATTCTCACTATCGATGACAATAAACTGGAATCTTTATTCAAGGAAATTTCAAGTCTTCGTAACTTGGAAATTTTACATTGTGGTTCCAATAAGATCAAGGAAATAGGACATGATATAAGACATCTGAAGAATATAAAGGAACTTCATATGTCAGGTAACAGAATCATGGCTCTTCCTGTCGATCTATTTCAGCTTCCACAACTGGAGGTTTTAGACGCAAGTTTCAATAGGCTTTCTCGAGTGCCAACATTCAACATCAAAACGCAAAATAAACACTGTATAGCCGACGTCGATTTATCAGAAAATTCCATTGCAAAATTTCCCGAACATTTACTGTTAGTTTCGGACAAACTAGATCTCAGTGGGAATAATATAAAAACAATAGGTTGGAACGTGCTACGAAAAATAGACTGGAATACACCACAAGTGCTTCTATTGGAGAACAACCCACTAACAGTCCCTCCAGAGGATGTATGTGAGTCGGGCATCAAAGCTATAATATCACACATGCAGGAAGTTAGATTGGACATTAAAATATACCAAGGTATCAAGATTCTCATGCTTGGGTCGCACCGGAGTGGTAAAACCAGCTTGGTCCAATCTATAGTGGACGAACAATCTCGGCTTTCTGAGGAACTTATAGACCCGATGGTCGGCATTGACGTGTATGAAACGGTGTGTGAGCTTCCATCAGAGGACGATCCGAGCAGGTCTCTGAATTTATGTTTCTGGGATTTCTGCGGTCATCAGTTCTATATGTACCCACATTATATATTCTTTGAGCACCCGACCGTGACAGCACTGACTTTCAACATGGCGGAATATACGCCTGAGAAATTTCAAGACGTGATAGGCTCCTGGTTTGATTGGATGATTGCAAAAACAAACAAGCTTGTTGTGGTTGTCATAGGAACGCACGCGGATGCTCTCAAACAAGCTGATATTGAGAATATGTGCGCAGACGTCAAAACCCAACTTAACATCCATCTTTCCGAACACCGGATGTCCATTGAACGCAAAATTAAATTTATTGAAGAAAAACCGCATATTTCCCCTGTATTATCCGAACAGTTAAAGGCATATATGGCTCTTCTTAAATCTAGATTTTCAATACAAGCTGATGTCATACCAACCAGCGCAAAAACTTGTTTTGGTTTTGATAAATTCCAGTCTGTTTTAGTGCAATTGTCAGAAGACAAAAAACTTTTCCCGAATGTTCTGCGCCCAATTCCAACATTTTGGACGGAAGTTGAGTATTTCTTGGAAGAGAGGGGTGAGTCTATGACATTCCCAGTTATGGAATGGGATGAGTATTTTGATCTAGTGACAGACAAGTTTGGAATGAAGCACCTTATGACAAACATTACGCAATACCTTCACGATATAGGTAAAATTATATGGTTTTCAAATATACCTTCACTGAAACGTTTCATCTTCCTACGGCCGACGTGGGTTTTCGACATCATGAAATTCATATATCGACATGACATGAATGAAAGTTTATCATACGGCCAAAACGACAGCTTCAAAGACGCCGAAATGAGTCCTATGAAATTCGGGAAATATAAGCGTGAGCTACTCGACGAAGGAGTTGTCGAGAAAGATTTTCTTCGTTGCATGTTCAGTGAATGTATACCTATGGACGACACGGTCGCGTTTGAAACAACTATTCCGTTACTTCTTCATAGCTTCGACTTGGGCTATCCCGTTCAGAAACGATCAAGAGACGCAAGTTACAAACTAACTTTAGAACCAGACGCAGACGGCAACGTTAAACTGTCACGTGTTTTGTTGCCATGGTTTCTAAAGAGTGAACAACCGGAGTACGTTGGCGATAAATTAAAAATGCTTTCCGATAAACGAAAAGTTGTTGCAGTTTATAAATTTCCAGCATATATGCCGCCAGGATTATTTGAAGTGATGTCAGTTCGTGCGCATCGACCGAAGCACAAACTAAAGTTCCTGTCTCAGTGGAGAGGTGGTATTCATGCGCGGCATCAAACGGACCCGGCTAACGTTGTGATAGATCGAAGGGAGGTAATCGAGATGAATTCTTTGGTGATACGATTCGACGTACGGGATGACACAGAGAACCCGGATGACGAGCAGCTTCCGGCGGCGATGCTTTGGTCCATTCTGCTTCCGTTATTGATGGAGTTTGAAGACATCCTCCAGGGTTTCGTCGGTAGGTGATACATATAACCCATGTAAGTGAACGTTCCGTCGACCTTGATTCAATCTTATGTGGAGAGTTTCCAGTCGTAGGTATAGTTGGACTGTTAATGTTCATGTTCACGACAAGATCGTGAGTAAAAAATTAATATCAAACTCTGTTTGATTTCAGCTGCGAAAACCGTGGCGTGTCCTTGGTTACCCATCTTAATTACGATGGAATCGCAGTAAATATCGTAAATTGAAAGATCGTATGGTAGTCAATCACGTGGTTAACTATGCTTAGGAACAACCCACAATGTCCACATCTGAGACGAAATCGCAATCGTGTGAACATTCCACGTTTTATCGGGCCTGATGTCTCTATACTTACGAATGAATCGTGGTCGTCTGAACGTTCACTAATAAGTTATTACAAACATATATATGCCAACATTGTTGATGACACGGGGATAATGTATGGCGTTGTATGCAGACAGAGGATTAAGATTCAAGTTACACTTTTGGTTTGATCGAGACAGAAAAAATACCTTTATATATGTGTTTACCCTCGATCGACCGATTGAAAGGGTATATTTAGCGCCCATTAGAGTATGTTCACACACTCGAAAGTTTGCACGGACTATTGTGTAGGTGTTTCGTCGTAGACGAGGGTATGATGCCAGAATCTGAACGGAAACATGTATATAAAATTCATCTGTCCCGCAGCTAATTACGCGAGAAGTAAAATCTCTGTATCTAGTTCCACATGTGGCGATGATCCCGAAATATGTCTGTAAATAGCATGCAATTATCTTTCAAACTGATATTTGGAGGCAAAAGTCAATGACACCGTTACATGTCTAAATAAGTTTACTTCTCATGTCGTTTTGCTTTGATAAAGATGCATTTTGTATGCTCGTTTGTGTTCATATTGTGGCACCATAAGGTTTTATATGACGAAAAGCCTGCAAAAAATACCGTGAAAACTTTCTAGTGAGTGGCCAAATAGTCATCATCATACCGTTAATCTTCGTCCATCTCATGTTGGTGAAAGTTATTTCTACACAAACAGGAAATAAGTTGGGTTCTGGCGGGTTGTTAAACGTTATTTCAACCAACCAACGTCTTGCTCTCAAGTTTCGCTGAATTTATCCCTTTTTTGTAATAAAATTACCCATGTTATATAGGGAAATTGTAATAAAGTTACCAAGATTAATAAAATGTCATGTTTAGCAACCAAATCGTCGTCTTTTCTTTTTTTGCGAACAAAATTACAACCTCCAGCTTACAATTTCTTAATTTATTCTCAATGAGGGCTGTTGTTTGCCAAATTGAACAGTATTTCCCTCACTCAATGAATGGCGTTCATATTGTGCGATTTGCTTAACCTGGATAACTGGATAACTTTGTCACAAAACAAAAAAACCGATGAGAGTGCAATTCAGCTCAAGTTTTGCAGAGTGCAAGTTATGTTCACGAATATACAAACAACACATGCCAATATTGTCGAAGACATGTGGCTAATGCTGTTGTATTGCATGCAGATATCAGGATGTTCTGTAGCTGGATGTGATCAGAAGCAGGGATGTGGCTAGAGGGGGGGGGGGGGTGGGGGGGGGGGGGGGTGTCTCAGAGAGCTATATTTTCAATAGTTGGAAATTTCATACCTGCCACAACGAAATTTCACACCAACAATAGGTTGAAAATGTTCTTGTAGTTTGATTATAAAACAATTTATTGGGGGAATTTATTGTTTTTTGACCAATATTTGCATATGTTCCTATTTTTGGTCAAAAATTTTGACAGAAATGGTCATCAGTTGGAAATTTTCCAACCTTAGGGGGGTGACAGGTTGGAAATTTCCAACACTTGGAAAGCTTGTGTCCTGGTCTCTCCCCCGTGGCCAGTCAAAAACTTCTAGTTAATTTAAGAAAACAATATTGTCATACAATTGGTCAACATTGTCATTGGAATTGTCATCAGTTGGAAAATTTCCAACCTAAGTGGGGGTGTAGGGTTTGAAATTTCGAACAGTAGGAAGGCTTGAGGCTAGTCTAGATGTTAGGATTTTGCGATTTTCTTGTTCAGATTTCAAAATTTTCGCACACCGGGCCGAACCATGGTCGGCCCGGTGTGTCATTGCCCCATTCACATGGCCAATACAAAACTGCTAATTAGTTTAGCAAAACAATATTTTACTACATTTGGTCAAACTTGTAGACATAAATGGTCATCAGTTGAAGAATTTTCCAACCTGAGGGGGAGTATGAGGTTTGAAATTTCCAACACTAGGAAAGCTTCAGTTGAGGCCAGTCTTGATGCTAGGATTTGCGATTTTCTTGTATAGTTTTCAAAATTTTCTCACACCGGGCCGAACAACCATGGTCGGCCCGGTGTTTCCTGGTCTGTTGTCGGTAGCTGTGTGCATTTGTCTGGAATTAGATCACTAGTTGTTTTTTTGGGGGCAATTTTCAGGTTAAAATATCTTAATGTTTTCATACTGGGAAAATAGAAGCATGGCTTATGAATATATAGGAAATTAGGCCTGAGCATGAGGTCCAAGGGGGGGGGGGGTGCAAATGGAATTATGCAAAAAGTTGTGTCGGTGTGATTCCGACTCAAGGGGGGGGGGGGTGCAAATGGAATTATGCAAAAAGTTGTTGGTGTGATTGCGACTCAAGGGGGGGGGGGGTGCAGTTGGAAATTCCCAAGGTGGACACGCCCCCCCCCCCCCAAGCGGAGACCCTGTAGCCACATCCCTGTCTAGAAGTGACAATGGTGGCACATATATATATAGTTACTATCGATTGGTCAACTCAAGGAGTATTTAGTCCAAGTTAATTTTTACAAAGAAAGGACATCAATTGGATTATGTGTATTTCAACCAAACAGCGTCCAGCTTTCTCCTTCCACTCAGCTAAAGATCATATGCAAGTAAATATAAATTGTTGCCATCTACATGTAAATATATCAAATATATATAAATTCTCGTGACTATTTGGTTGATTGATTGATTTGGGGTTAACGTCGTTTTTAGCAACAAAGCCATATCACGACGATGTGACTATTTGGTGACTTCACATGAAGCCTCGACGTGCCCACCAAATAGACGTGTTTACACCTGTTAGAAGTATAAGTTATAATCTCGTGTTCTATAACGGGTATTTATATAAACCTTGCTAGTTCAGGGAAGACATGTACGTCAATATGAGAACTGTGGTTTTAATTCCAGATGCAAACACTGATCGGGGAATAACATAGTGGCTTACAAATTACATATATAGGCAGACTCGAATTACTCTGTATACTGTGCCCGATGTTCCAGCCGAATACACACATGCACATAAATGAGATTATGAATTGTATCAACAGAAGTAAATGCCCCTACATATGGATTGTACCCATGGTTCGCGCTGCCACTTGCCAAATTTGCCAATGGCAAAAATAATTCACATTTGGAAAAAAATATTTTCATTTGGCCAAAGTTTTGGCAAGTCACGTTTTAATTCCTCAAGAAAGTTGAAAATATTGGTCAGTCAACACGATTCATCACAGGAAATTCTCACAATATAATTATATTAGTGGTGTTGTATAAGGTCTAGGAAAAGTTAACACCGTTTTAAGATGCAGTTAATCTGATAGAATTAGTATTGATTGGTAAGGGATTACCCACATTAAGTGTGGTGGTGGTGTTTACAAAGCTAATACCTTCTGATGAAGCAACCATTCTGCAATTTTATTGTTCGGTTATTGGTTTATTGTTGTATGATAAACCACAAAATAAGACTCAATGTTGCAGAAAATTTGCTAAATGAAAATATTTTCATTTGGCAAATTATTAGGCAACAGTAAACTTTGGTCCAGCGCGGACCCTGATTGTACCAGATATATACAGGAGTCGATTGTGTACCTGGCCGGCGGCGCCATGATGTGTCACACTGCACTATATCGGTTACCCTCCCAGCGTGAGATAAGACTATAATCTTATTATAAAACTATACACTTGAGAACTATTTCCTTTCTTATTTGCTGTGAAATTCCACTCGTCAACAGAGATATTAAATCGTATGAATTGTCGTGCAGTAAATCAATGTTATGTGCACACAGGGAGTCAACCATGGTAAATCATTCTGATAACAATTGATATCGCGAGTTTTCGCGACCCGTAGTGCAACGCGCATCGTAGATTTCAGGGTTACTTCCCTGTGCGAAAGTGTTTGCCCAAAAACAAGAGTTAATGTACTCTTAATGTACTTTTAACATCAAAACTCCCTTTATCTAGAAAGTATAGATTGTTTCTTGTTGTAAAATTACTAAATACCTGGGTATCTATCTCGGTACCTCTCAGTCTGTATTAGTTCCCTACAGTTACATAACTAATTTAGTTAACACTTTCAATTTCATTTCACATTTCTGGGGAAGAGGGTGGTGTCGAAAAATGGCCAAGTATAAAAAAAAGTATCATACATGTCTGCATATTTTATCTGAGAAGTGTGGACATTTCTGATAATCGATATATGTGACCCGCCATATCAAATCCAGTCGTAAGTCGGGATTTTTTTACCCTGTGTCAATGCATTCTCTTCTATGGTCGACTCGCATATATAAGAGAATGCATTGGCCTAACAATTTGTATTCTTTAACAATTTTATAATTTCACCCATACAGAGCCCCAGACAAACATGAGCAGACAACACTCTTCTATATGCTTCTATATATGTGTGGGGCTCCCTGCAGGGTAATGGATGTTTTTTTAATTTTATGTCCTAAAAATTGTAAGAAACATTTATTTAAAAAAAATGATAAAAAATTGTTAGGCCAATGCATTCTCTTATATATGCGAGGCGACATATGGTCGACTCGCATATATAAGAGAATGCATTGGCACAGGGTAAAAAAAATCCCGACTTACGACTGGATTTGATATGGCGGGTCATATTTTATCTGAGAAGTGTGGACATTTCTGATAATGGATATATCAGTTGTGTGTGTCTAATGGTGCGTGCACACGTTGGCAATTTTGCAGGAAATTTGCCTGCATTGTGTCGTAGATGGCTGTAATGTGTCGTAGAGTACTGTACTGTGTTGCAGGGGGTTGTAATGTGTCGTAGATGGCTGCAATTTGTCGCAAAGGACTGCAGTGTATCGTAGATGACTGCAATGTGTCGCAGAGGGCTGCAATGTGTCGTAGATGGCTGTACTATGTCGTAGAGTGATGTAATGTGTTTCAGATGGTTGTACCGTGTCGTAGATGAATGCAGTGTGTCGTAGAGGGCTGTAATGTGTCGTAGATGGCTACAATGTGTCACAGAGGGCTGTAGTGCGTCGTAGATGGCTGTAATGTGTCGTAGATTGCTGTAATGTGTCACAGAGGGTTGTAATGTGTCATAAAGTGTTGCAATGTATCGTAGAGTGCTGAAATGTGTCGTATTGGGTTGTAATATGCATGATACAATTCACGTGTCAAACAGTTTACAATACATGCATAATGAGATATATGTAATTCCTGAGATGGGTATACTGTACACTAAATCCGCTCATTTATGGGATAATCTCATATATTATACTTACCAGCATACAATGCAACAAATGAAAGAATGTGAGCCACGGATTAGTGCAAAATACACTCATTTGCAAACAACATGGTAATTAGAATGAAAATTAGTTTATGTCATTATAATTACCATGCTAGTAACAAGAATAAAGAAGGAACTATTTTTAATAATAAATCGTCCGGCTTTTTATTGACATGCGCAGTTTGCGAGATAGAGAAGGGTGGTATGACATCGGGTCAAACTGTAGCTGACCCGATGTTCGGGAAATGATCGCTTTACTATATAGTGGTATTGTGAGGGGGGGCGATAGTCATATAATAAAAAAGGAAATGGCCCCATAAATAGTCGGATTGAGTGTACAGCCCTCCTTTAAGTTGTTATACAATTGACAATTACCCGAAATAATCCTTCAAATAGCTGACAAGAACCAATGGTACAATACGTTGATACATTCCTGTCTAAAACATATATTCTGTGATACATTTCGGCGTTAATTCTAAGACATGTATTCTGTAATTCCACAATTGATGATCGGTAAACGGACATGGCTTATTCGAGCTTCCAATTTATATCTACGTAATTTGGAAGGAGGTATGAGATTTTAGGTTGATAAATACACGAAATATTGATATACCGGCTTCAAATATGCTCTAAAAAAATAATGTCCATTGTCACAGCCATTAACCACCTGTTTTCAATGTTTCGCACAAAAGTGAAACTAACGCTCTTTATTTTTACCATATCAGGAACAAATTAACTCGGAACGCTCATTTCTATTCCATGCCGTGCAATAACATCGTGTTCAAAGTTTTATTTTTGTTGTTGATAACTTCAATGCGTCTTAATGGGGCATATAATGGTAGTTCAAAGTATTTGTCCCCCGATAGTTCGACACCGGGAACAATTCAAAAACGAATATTATTAAGTGTATTTTGGATTCCATCAGATCTGCTGAAAATAATGATCAGGCAAATAAACTATAACAACATGAAGTAATAATGTCTCGTTTCAGCAAGTCTTTCGTGATATAAAGAGTCAGTATCTATAAGTATTACGTCTATCTGCCTATTTCATGCACATAATGTGCTATAAATGCAAGATCAAATTGGTGAATGTTGTTACTGTCCAATGCAGAATTGTATGGGTCTACATGGGCTCTCAAAGAGCAATATATTTCAGAAATACTGAAAGATTATAATTAAACAGCGCGCCATCACTACTATTGCATTATGTGCAATAAGTATATAGCCATTGGCACAGTTTGTGTTTCCAGAAATCCACTATATTACTGTCACGTCTTTGGGAAGTATGGTACACCTTTTGTAATTGAAGATGGGAAGAATTTTTTTGCGACTGAAACTTCCTTCGGTTCACCAATGGGTCTTATACATTGTAACACGTTCCACCACACATCTGACATCCCCTCTAATTGCAGCCCAGTTTACCCCTGTACACAGTAATGTTTCTGAATTGGCCTCAATGTATCCCATGGTTTTGGGGAACTAAATTTCACAGGCTCACAAAACTGGTATGAATTATGTTACACAGGTTTCGCTGAAATTGCTTTGCATTTTGATACATAGGTTTTGGCTCATGCATACAAATGCTATTCGATTCGATTCGCGAAACTCACCCCTGATTCGGAAAGGGTTAATAACTCCCTAAAAAAAATATTCCGTCATCTATATACATGTTGCACATCTCCAATATATGGGTAACAATACTCTGAAGTTTCAAATATCTACGATCAAAACTGTAGGAGTTGATTACACCATGAAGGTACCCTCATACAGAAAATTATAATATATGTATACGCGGAATAACCTTAATTAACGAGGTGGTGCTAGCAGCTAGTTAGTGTTACATCAGCGCAGCGTAGCAATAAAGAGCGTCCATAGTTAAATCTTCTCGATGTGGTAACAATAAAGAGCGTTTGTGTGGAACGTTAACGCTTAAATAATGTCTCGTTTCAGCAAGTCTTTCATCATATAAAGAGTCCGTATCTATAAGTATTACGTCTATGTGCATATTTCATGCACAGAATGTGATATAAATGCAAGATCAAATTGGTGGATTTTGTTGTCCAACAGAATTGTATGGGTATACAGGGATTTCATGGTTAATTTGTTACTTTCCAATGCAGAATTGCATGGGTCTACATGGGCTTTCAAAGAGCAATATATTTCAGAAATACTGAAAGATTATAATTAAAGAGCGCGCCATCACTACTAATGCATTATGTGCAATAAGTATATCGCCATTGGCACAGTTTGTGTTTCCAGAAATCCACTATATTACTGTCACGTCTTTTGGGAAGTATGGTACACCTTTTGTAATTGAAGATGGGAAGAATATTTTGCGACTGAAACTTCCTTCGGTTCACCAATGGGTCCTATACATTGTAACACGTTCCGCCACACATCTGACACCCCTCTAATTGCAGCCCAGTTCACCCCTGTACACAGTAATGTTTCTGAATTGGCCTTAATGTATCCCATGGTTTTGGGGAACTAAATTTCACAGGCTCACAAAACTGGTATGAATTATGTTACACAGGTTTCGCTGAAATTGCTTTGTATTTTGATACATAGGTTTTGGCTCATGCATACAAATGCTATTCGATTCGATTCGCGAAACTCACCCCTGATTCGATTCGAGATTCGATTCGAGTGTAAACCCCGATTCTCAGTGCCCTTCATATGGAGGTTTAGATTGATAACTTCTTACTGCAAACGTCAGGCGCTGCCAGCTACATATATACAGTCACCCGATAGCTTCATCCACAGACAGTTTCGTATATACGGATAATATCAACCATCTCTATCGACATGAGAGAACGTCTGGTGAACGCATGCATCATGTGACTGTTGGTAGCTGACGGTGTCTGACGTTTGAAGTTGGAAGTTCGCGATCTAAACATCCACTAGAAGGGACGTGGCTAGAGGGTCTCCTGTTGTGGGTGTCCACATTGAATCTCCAATTGCACCCTCCACTTGAACCATACCAAACTCATATGTTCGCGAAATACCATTTACACCCCCTCTCACCCCCTCTCAACCTCTCTATGTTGGAACTTTCCAACTGGTACCTCAAACTATCCAACTGTTGGAAACCCCAACCTGATGTTGGAAGTAGAAAACGAATCTAATGTTGGTATAAAACGACAAATTTCTCATTAATGACTTGTTGGAAAATCAAACAATTTCAACCTGGACTTAGTGTAAAGTTTTAAACTTATGTTGGGATCGTTTAAATAGCGCTTAATCACACGAGTCTCTGAGTGCTTGAACATTTGCATTTTACAAGCGTTTCGTTGGAGCGGCGGCATACACACGTACATCAACACAATTTCACACTAATGTATGCTCACACAACAATCCAGTTACCTACTTCGCGTCATTATGAACGGCGAAGCGACGAGAGGCCTTTCTCCGTGGTTACTACTGGGCGCGAGATTTGAATAGCGTACGACTCGACAGTCACACGTCGCTTAATTGTGACCGAGTCATTGTTGCTGGGGAAATTGAACAGTCCACATGCGGGCGGCGAACTCATATCCCGACAAACACACCAACCACTGTCCCGTTTCGAACAAGAAGGTTGTATTTATGGGGACAATTTTAGACTTCTACATTTATCCATCTTCAGGTGTAATCGTAAGAGGGTTCTATTTGTGTGGACTATTTTAGATTTCTACATTCATCTTCAGGTGTAATCGTTTAGATTTCTACTTTTATTCATCTTCAGGTGTAATCGTTTATATTTCTACATTTATTCATATTCAGGTTTAATCGTTTAGATTTCTACATTTATTCATCTTCATGTGTAATCGTTTAGATTTCTACATTTATTCATATTCAGGTTTAATCGTTTAGATTTCTACATTTATTCATCTTCAGGTGTAGGTGTAATCATTTAGATTTCTACATTTATTCATCTTCATGTGTAATCGTTTATAGTTCTACATTTATTCATCTTCATGTGTAGTCGTTTAGATTTCTACATTTATTCATCTTCATGTGTAATCGTTTATATTTCTACATTTATTCATCATCATGTGTAATCGTTTAGATTTCTACATTTATTCATCTTCAGGTGTAATCGTTTAGATTTCTACATTTATTCATCTTCATGTGTAATCGTTTAGATTTCTACATTTATTCATCTTCAGGTGTAATCGTTTAGATTTCTACATTTATTCATCTTCATGTGTAATCGTTTAGATTTCTACATTTATTCATCTTCAGGTGTAATCGTTTAGATTTCTACATTTATTCATCTTCATGTGTAATCGTTTAGATTTCTACATTTATTCATCTTCAGGTGTAATCGTTTAGATTTCTACATTCGTCTTCATGTGTAATCGTTTAGATTTCTACATTTATTCATCTTCAGGTGTAATCGTTTAGATTTCTACATTTATTCATCTTCAGGTGTGATCGTTTAGATTTCTACATTTATTCATCTTCAGGTGTGATCGTTTAGATTTCTACATTTATTCATCTTCAGGTGTAATCGTTTAGATTTCTACATTTATTCATCTTCAGGTGTAGGTGTAATCGTTTAGATTTCTACATTTATTCATCTTCAGGTGTAATCGTTGAACGATTTATGGAGTGTCCTTCTTGCGGCGAAGTCTCATTTTTCGGGGAATGGTTGAATCCAAAAGAGGCGCAGACGATGCCGACCAGGTCATGTGACTCGTGTAGTCAAGATATCGACACAGCGTTCCTCGTTCAACCGAAAGAGAAGAAAAGAGGTATCCTCGCATATCCTTCTCCACGATGGGGACTCACGTGGCTTCGTTGTGATTATCACGCATTCAAAATGGCCGAGACGCACAAAAACATAATCTATGAGGAATTGAAATAAAACATAGCATTGATACGAGCATATGATATATATAGTTTATTTTTAAACCAAGTTGATAACTTATTTGTTCCGAAATACTCAGTAGTTTTCTATAACATTATGACGAAAGTTGTCAGTCGGAGGTTCGTGGAATAAGCCAGTTCATACACCTAGGAGAATCCTTCGACTGACAACTTTAGTCAGAATGTTAGAGCAAACAACTATGAGATTGGACACAAATGGGGTATCAACTTGTTTAACCCTTTACCCAACAAACCGGCCAAAACCGGCCAAATAAAGCTTCAACAGCTTAAAATATCTTCGGTCTGTCTCAATAAAACCATACAAATATGGATATCATTGGAACCGGCTCCTTGACCACATTGTGATAGTTACAGTTATACCCTGTGCCAATGCATTCTCTTATATATGCGAGTCGACCATAGGTCGCCTCGCATATATAAGAGAATGCATTGGCCTAAAAAAAATCTTTTTTTAACACTTTTTACCATTTTTTCTTACATTCTTTAACAATTTTATAATTTTTAATGTGTTAAGCCAATGCATTCTCTTATATATGCGAGGCGACCTATGGTCGACTCTCATATATAAGAGAATGCATTGGCACAGGGCCCTTCTGTTGGGTAAAGGGTTAAAAAATAATAGAGCATATGCTCGTAGCTGCCAAGATACTATGTACATGTAATATGTCATATCCTAGTAGTTTATTACCTTTTTTTCTCGTTTCTGATCGCGTTTGCGATTGCACGGGCCATTTTAAATGCGTGATACTCATCAAGACGAAACCACGTGATTCACAACTATATATATGCATACTATTTTATTTGTTTTGGTGAAAAATGTTCAGCAAACAATAATCTAAAGACCGAAGTCAAGATGCACACGTGAATTTGTATTTGGAAATTGAACTTCAAACAGGTGTTTGTGGCAATGTCAAAATATTAATATAATTTAAAAAATCATCCCAAGTGCAAAGTCCATTTTAGTATTTAACATAGGGTTATATCGTTATATTAAGCAAAGTAAATCTAGCATCATTCTCTTGTTCAAAATCAACAACACGGGCAAATATCTACCAACGTGAATATCGGCAAGATAGACAACCCTGCATGGTAGAGCTTGTAACACGGGTGCACTTGTGGTGTATTTTAAACCTCGTTGATACAACGGCTGAATCGAACTGACATAGTCTTTTGTTTTTCAGACAACAGGTTTCCCATTGAAATTAAACATTTAGTAAAGCTTATGCTGATTCGGGTGAATTGTCTTTTACATGCATGAACATCTCATATATATTTTGAAGACATCTGTCTGTCTGTTTGTCTGTCTGTCATTGATACAAATCTACGATTCTTGACCGATCTGGACGAAACTTGGTACGTGTGTGTAGTTTGACCAGGCGGTGGTCGTTGTCGTATTGGCGAGCCCGTGCGACGCCCGTGCAGCGCATGCGCAGACGAGATCTCGGAAACGGGTGGAGCTATCGACTTGAAATTTGGTATGTGAATGTATCTTGCCCCGGATACGAATTTTATCGGGTCGCCGAGCCCGTGCGACGCCAGCTTCGCGCATGCGCAGACGAGATATCGGAAACGGGTGGAGCTATCGACTTGAAATTTGGTATGTGAATGTATCTTGCCCCGGATACGAATTTTATCGGGTCGCCGAGCCCGTGCGACGCAAGCTTCGCGCATGCGCAGACCAGATCTCGGAAACGGGTGGAGCTATCGACTTGAAATTTGGTTTTTGAATAGCCCGGACAACGTCGGGCTCATCGGCTAGTCTCATATATATTTTGAAGACCTCTGTCTGTATGTTTGTTTCTCTGTATGTTTGTCATTGATACAAATCTACGATTCTCGACCGATCGGGACGAAACTTGGTACGTGTGTGTAGTTTGACCAGGCGATGGACGTTGTCGTATTGGCGAGCCCGTGCGGCGCCCGCTTCGCGCATGCGCAGACGAGATCTCGGAAACGGGTGGAGCTATCGACTTGAAATTTGCTATGTGAATGTATCTTGCCCCGGATACGAATTTTATCGGGTCGACGAGCCCGTGCGACGCCAGCTTCGCGCATGCGCAGACGAGATCTCGGAAACGGGTGGAGCTATCGACTTGAAATTTGGTATGTGAATGTATCTTGCCCCGGATACGAATTTTATCGGGTCGCCGAGACCGTGCGACGCCAGCTTCGCGCATGCGCAGACGAGATCTCGGAAACGGGTGGAGCTATCGACTTGAAAATTGGTATGTGAATGTATCTTGCCCCGGATACGAATTTTATCGGGTCGCCGAGCCCGTGCGACGCCAGCTTCGCGCATGCGCAGACGAGATCTCGGAAACGGGTGGAGCTATCGACTTGAAATTTGCTATGTGAATGTATCTTGCCCCGGATACAAATTGTATCGGGTCGCCGAGCCCGTGCGACGCCAGCTTCGCGCATGCGCAGACGAGATCTCGGAAACGGGTGGAGCTATCGACTTGAAATTTGCTATGTGAATGTATCTTGCCCCGGATACGAATTTTAACGGGTCGCCGAGCTCGTGCGACGCCAGCTTCGCGCATGCGCAGACCAGATCTCGGAAACGGGTAGAGCTATCGACTTGAAATTTGGTTTTTGAATAGCCCGGACAACGTCGGGCTCATCGGATAGTCTCATATATATTTTTGAAGACCTCTGTTTGTCTGTTTGTCTGTATGTTTGTCTGTCTTTAATACAAATCTAAGATTCTTGACCGATCGGGACGAAACTTGGTACGTGTGTGTAGTTTGACCAGGCGGTCGACGTTGTCGTGTTGGCGAGCCCGTGCGGCGCCCGATTCGCGCATGCGCAGATGAGATCTCGGAAACGGGTGGAGCTATCGACTTGAAATTTGCTATGTGAATGTATCTTGCCCCGGATACGAATTTTATCGGGTCGCCGAGCCCGTGCGACGACAGCTTCGCGCATGCGCGGACGAGATCTCGGAAACGGGTGGAGCTATCAACTTGAAATTTGCTATGTGAATGTATCTTGCCCCGGATACGAATTTTATCGGGTCCCCGAGCCCGTGCGACGCCAACTTCGCGCATGCGCAGACGAGATCTCGGAAACGGGTAGAGCTATCGACTTGAAATTTGCTATGTGAAAGTATCTTGCCCCGGATACGAATTTTATCGGGTCGCCGAGCCCGTGCGACGCCAGCTTCGCGCATGCGCAGACCAGATCTCGGAAACGGGTTGAGCTATCGACTTGAAATTTGGTTTTTGAATAGCCCGGACAACGTCGGGCTCATCGGCTAGTCTCATATATATTTTGAAGACCTCTGTTTGTCTGTCTGTCTGTCTGTCTGTATGTCTGTCATTGATACAAATCTACGATTCTCGACCGATCGGGACGAAACTTGGTACGTGTGTGTAGTTTGACCAGGCGGTCGTCGTTGTCGTATGGGCGATCCCGTGCGGCGCCCGCTTCGCGCATGCGCAGACGAGATCTTGGAAACGGGTGGAGCTATCGACTTGAAATTTGCTATGTGAATGTATCTTGCCCCGGATACGAATTTTATCGGGTCGCCGAGCCCGTGCGACGCCAGCTTCGCGCATGCGCAGACCAGATATCGGAAACGGGTAGAGTTATCGACTTGAAATTTGGTTTTTGAATAGCCCGGACACCGTCGGGCTGGATAGAGCTATCGACTTGAAATTTGTTTTTTGAATAGCCCGGACAACGTCGGGCTCATCGGCTAGTATATAATATATTCTTGTTCCATGTTGGTGTCTAGCTCTGTTCATTTGTTGTTTCACCACGCATGCGCATGTTTGTTGTCAGCTTTATTTCCTGTCACGTGCATGCATACCATATTATTTTTATTATATAAGTTCTAAGGTCCAGGTACATCTATCTCACTAAGTTTAATTTTCTTGAAATGACTGTAATATTGTCGTACTGCATATCGTTTTTCCTGCAAATCCTAGTTATTTGCGATGAATTAGCTGAACATTGGTAGGCAGCATCGATAGAGTACGACATGTGCACACTACTGCGCAATACCTTTACCTATCTGCTAACTTCCTCCTCTTCCAGGAGAATCGCATTTAGTCCTACTGGATCCAACACGTATAACAGTATTCAATAGTGGCTCAGTTCCCTTAAAAATATAGACGTCGGAAAAAACTTTATTATTACTCTATTTACATGGGGCATAGCTTTTGCTAGAAGGCAATCTAATGTATTAATTGATGCGGGATTGCAGATACAATAACATGTTCTTTTATTTAAATGTTGAAAAAACAAGTGTCACCCAAAAAGAAAGAAACTGTTACAGTCATCGATAAATTACCAACATCCGTGCACAAAATCTCAAGTTCAGTACAAATTATGATTTGACAACCAAAACAACGTTTGAAAATATCCCAATTAACACTGAATGTGTATGCATAGATATCCTGGGGTGAACAAAGAATAATTTTCAATGCAGCAATCGATCGACCCCGCTTCTGGTTGGTAGAATATATCTGCTAATAATTAGTAGCCCAGCTTCTGATTGGTAGAATATATCTGCTAATAATTATTTGAATGACAGCTTTCCTGGAAAGATCCGTTGAATCCGTACATGCAGTAGATATCAACTTATATCATATTACTCGCTATTTTGTTATATTATTTATCAGCACAATAGAACACTTCCTTGTTATTTGCGTCAGTGTGCAAAATTTCTCTTGCGCTATATGGTCCCCTGGAATGTAATTTCGGAGACATGTGTAGAAATACAAGCACTCCCCGTCTGGCTATAAGTCTCCAACTGAGCGGCCGAGTACGTTGTCGTCAGACCAGCATATCGAGGGGACATAACTGTCAGACCAGCGTATCGAGGGGACATAACTCTGTCAGACCAGCGTGTCTAGGGGGCAGAACTCTGTCTTGAAGTTTTCCAAAGTCTGGGACTTTCGCTTGAAAAGAATATGAGTATTTTGTAATGAATTACCGTTTTTGACTACACTATATATCACGCTACATGCATTGCATGGATCAATAGTATATAATGTCCAAGTGAAATCGTGATACGAGTCATTTAAAGCTGATGAATTTGTTTCCCCAAAAGTTATATGACTTTGTTGCTGGAAAAGTTTCTTTATAGGTCACCCAATTAATGATAACCCCACAAAGTGTCTTTTTGAAAGAGCAAATTCTGCACTTTGCAAACCAAATATCGGGGGGGGGGGGTGTACTGTTTTCAAACGTTCTTTTATTATATATTGCTATATTTATTTGCCTGATCCGCATGCTTTTGATTGTTAATGTTGTTATTATGAACTGACGTTGTTTTTCAGTTGACAGACGGACACTGCGAGCGCGCCTTGAACCCACATGCACCATCGAGTCACCAATAAATTAGAACAATTCATGTTGGTGTCTCGATTTTACGGGCTAAGGTATATAGAACACATCCTGATTATAGCGGCACACGTGACCAAACTAACACTGTTAGCTGTTTGAATAGTTTGTTTCTGTTTCTCACTCTAATATTGCCCATATTTCACACCAAGCCTAGATATAGTGTGTCTGATATTTGCAGAATGAGGTTCCCAGAGGGTGAATTTGGTGACTCTACCCCGCACAGCGGGATAGCATCACCAAATTCACCCTCTGGGGACCTCATTCTGCTTAGGTATCATCTTATTGGAAGTATCTTTAGTCTCAAGATTCTGTTATAGTTACTGTTTCCCTTCTGTCAGTTTCTATGTCCCCTAATTTCCAGAAGATAAATCGAGGCGACTAATTGGTGAATATCACCAACTTCAACCGGGGAACTTCAACCTGATCCTACATGTAGGTCTCCCATAGCAGTTGAGGCCTAAGCAGAAGCGGGATGGCGTCACTAAATTCAACTTCTGGGGACCTCATTCTGCAAATGTCAGACACTCTATATTCAGCCTTGTGTGAAGCAAATCAAGATATCAGTTTCGTCGAGTTTGACGATATTACCAAGCACTGGTATCAAAACTCAAAATACCATTCTATTTGTGTCTGTCGTCCGTACGTACGTACGTGTATGACTAAGCACTAATACATGTTTCATTGGCGCAGATTACTTTACTTTACATATGGTCTACCTCTTCCCAGCAAGTTTTATATAGATTCCAAGGTATATACAATAATATATATGAATAAGGACACCTCTCCGAAAAAGCTTATATCAATTAATATCGATTTTATCTAGAATTTCTTATGACATTGATGGGACAGTTTTAGTGGCTATTTTTAGAACATAAATCCACACGAAGACGTTCGGATCGTACCAAGAGAGACAACTCTATATTGTTGGCACCCTCAAATCAAGGAAAATAGCAGATCTGATAAGAGATTTACCGCGAATTTCGATCGAAACTAACCAATTTATTATATGGAGATGCTAGACACATGATGTACACCATCTTCAGTTTTATCTGCATTTCATTCGCAAAATATCAATTTTTAGCCTCGAAATCGGGATTTATAAAAAATATATATTGTTGTAATTGTGGCTCGGAAAAGATAGACCATCTTTAAATATATTTCACTGTGTGAAGAGATAGACCATCTTTAATCATATTTCACTGTATGAAGAGATATATCATCTTTAAACATATTTCACTGTATGAAATACCCCCCCCCCCCAAAAACAGGCACACATTATACAGCTTACAAGTTTACCCTCTCCTAATACATTGAAGCAGGGTTCATGCTGTCATTGGCCAATGGGCGATTTAATTTTTTTCGAACATGGTCCAAAAAAAAATCATTTCTCAAAACTTTTGGTCAAAGTTTTTTTAACCCCAAAATCAGAAATCTAATTCAAAAACTAAAAGCACACAGTGCAGCGCACTATATCAAACAATGCAAATGCTATAATATAGCAATGGGGATTAACAGTAATAAATCCTTAGTCTGCCATAAGGCTGAATGGTAGATGGTTGGTATTGGTAGCGGTATAATAGTTTTAAGTAACAGCGTTGGGATTAAAGAAGTCTAGACACGGTATTTGAAGGTGTGGAAATAAGTATAATGAATGTTAGATGTAACATAAAACAAAAATATTTATTAAGTGTGTGACCAGAAATTAATGATTTAATTTGGCCAAAGGTTTTTTTAATTTGGCCAAAAAAAAAATCACAATTGGCCAAAACATTGGCCAAAGGATTTTTCGGCCCAGCGTGAATGCTGCATTCAAATGGTAAAGTCATAACATAAGCATTACCAGATAATATTAATTGTGTTTTCCAACACCGTTGGAAATAGATGTACAGAGAATATGCAGTCATATATTTTTGTACATGTTTTAAATAAAATTTCACCAGCCTGTATGTACAATAGGTGATCTAGATGGTTTATGTATAAAAAAAAATTGACGTTAATTTGTCGTGGTCAGTTTTTAATTTACACTATGTACAGTCAATATTTGATATACAGGGAAACGAGAATGCGCATTGCATTCTTCATATATGATCAATCTATTATATATTTTGGAAGATCTGTGTGTCTGTGTGTGTGTGTGTGTGTGTGTGTGTGATCGCGATGGACTCGAAAACGACCGAGCCGATTTCGATGAAACTTGGTATGTGGGGGAATTTTCGGCCGGGGGGTGGCATGGGCCTATAAATTTTCAGATCCGAGGTCAACTTTTCACGTGCCGCGGTCAAATCTGTTTTTACGCTGTGTTACGGGACTTTCATTTGAGTTCGGTGCTTACAAATCGATTCGAAACAGCGCGAATAATAAAATGCCAGTCATAATAATGACACTGTGAGAATCTTTCGTGTTTCCTCTTTCCAACGATATATAATGCGTATGTATCCGTTTTAGTTATCTGCCTCGATTATCAAGAAGAAGTGGTACTATCTTCCATCAGGATAAAAACAATGCGTAACTTCTATGACGTCGTTAGAGTTCATAACGTTAGATCACGTTAACGCTTAACCGGCCGATGCATTTGACTGTTTCAGACGTCTTGGCGATATCTCGGGTATCGATGGTAATTACGTGCGCTCGCGCAACAGTATGGCGATCAGACAGATTCGTAGCTTGGTAGCTTGGTGTCACTCTGTTCCGTTTCACTCCATGACGTCACCAAAAACGACGTAAAACCTCGTGGCGTTCTGACATTTTTACTGTGCCGCGTTTTTGCTATGTTTATTTTATGTGTTGTTTTCGATTATTTGTTTGTCGCCGATATCGCCATTTGTCGGGATTCCCTGTTTCTATATATAAAACTGGTATGCTCGTAGTGAGCCTCGATTTCGATTTTTTCTCCCAGGTCAAAATACGTCAGAGTTAGGACAAAAATAGATCGACCTACATTTTCTCCATCAGAACTCTACATCAAAGAGTATATAGACTCCTTCGGGACCTACATAGACTCCTTCATTTGGGTATTTTTACTTATAATTGGGAAGTTTTATCATTTCTGGTTCGTGCGAAGACCTCTTTTTATCGTGCGGGAAAAGAGAGACATTCAAAACGCGATTTCGTAATTCGACGCAATAGGCTGAATAGCCCAACCTTCAGCCGAGTTCCGGGTCAAATTCGACGAATGACGTAACACAAAACAAAACGCATTTGTTGACACAAACACCGTTTGAAGAGTTTATTATTACTTAAAATGATCGTTATTGATTAATTATTGATTAATTATTCATATTTATTGTTGCATATTGGCTGCTATCAATATTTACACAAATGGTATTAATTATTTCTTATAATTGCTCCTTTGGTCAACTTTGACTATCGGAAAATGAAAATGAAAATATGCCGCTGAAAAAAATGTAATCGATATTAAAGGTACGGTTGGCCTTGACGGTGGGTATCCTGTGAAAATATTTCCAACCGTCAAAAACCACCACAAACAGAAAGAACATCAAAATGTAGACAGACTTTGTCCGTATTCAAATAAGAAATATCGCATAAACAGTATGTTATTGTCATATGGTTGACCATTGTTATGTAACAAAAGCATAAAAAGTTACTTTTCTGGTGTTTGTTTATATTAGAATGGTAAACATAAAGAGCGTTCTTTGTGGGTGAATTCCTGATACGGAACTACTAAAGAGCGTTTATGTCATTTGTGTGTGAGTAGCCAGTAGCATTGTGCTTTCTTCTGTAACACAATCAGGCTCTTGCTTAGGTAATATATAGTAGGTCTTTATGATAACATGCTGTTTACGCGATGGTCTTGGTATATATGAACGAAACTGTATGCGTTTTACTGTTTTTTTTCTGTTTACGGTGATTGGAACAAATATGAATATTTTCGACAACTAAGGCCTCACGTGCCTTTAAAGTCTCTTCCTTTCGGCAACATGGAATTGGTTTTAATTACTTAAATGATTAACATAGTAATTTGCCGTTTATCTGTGATGAAATGAGAAATGGTAATTGTCTATTTTTGCTAACATTAAATTAAATTAAATAAATTAAGTGAAATACAGTGAAATTATTTTTTAAATTATTGTTTATTACATTTTTGCGCACGTTTGCATCTCTCTGAGTGCATTCTAGTTTATCTTTACGTTGAAACTTGATAATTAATGAGCGTGTGTATATGAGGCGCGTTTATATACTTGAGTGGAAATCAAATCGGGTTAAACTGGCGGATTTTTACGGACGAAATTTGATGCATAGGGTATCTCGGTATCCGCTGGGCCGATTTCCCGGTATCCGCTGGGCCGATTTCCACCATTTTTGGGGTGTTGGTGTTTGACCCCACCTGACCTTGACCTTCAAACTGGTCAATTCAAGGTCAAAGCCCGGACGAAGTCGGGTCACCTTCTAGTGTGTTATATATATAGGGGAAATGACAATACGTATTGCATTCTTCATATAGAGTCGATGTTTTATATATCGGGAAATGACAATACGTATTGCATTCTTCTGTTGAAAGATGTCGAACGGTAAAGTTGTGCTTTGATTTTTTTTATAATTTATCATTTGATGATTTATGATATTATTTAGATAGTGTTGAGGTCTGCAGCAACTATTTTCAGCATATATTTTGATCATTTTGTCGGTGAATAAAACTTGATTTTTTAATGCAACAAGTACAACATTATCTTTTCTACAATGTTGTGAACAATGCTATTTTACATTTTATATAGCAAAAAAACGATCGGATAGATCATTATATTATTATATAATATATTTAATATTTTAAAAGGATCGCTCTAGGACACTATATTATAATACAACATACTTATTATATCCTCACTGAACTTGTATAGTGCTATTTCTTAAACCAATATTTTGCTTATATGTGCATTGCTATTTAGATATATCGTGTATTCCATAGCCAAAATAAATACAATCAAAGATAACTCAATAGAGAATAAACACCCAATAGATTTGACTACGAGCTACACTATAATTACTCACAATAATCATTACCATCATGTAAGTTATTTGGGATATGAAGCTAATGAAGTTATACCGGTTATATTATACCTGTACATCCTAATGAGGTTATACCTGTTGTATAACTGTACATCATACTATATATTACCTGTACATCATACCTGTTATATAACCTGTACATCACTCCCGTTATATAACCTGTACATCATACCTGTATTTACCTATACATCCTACCCGACAATATTAACGTCACTAATTTCACCTGTCACACCCACCTCTAGGTTAACAAATAGCCACCAAAGAGTTCCTAAATTTATGTTCATGTTACATATAACACAATACAATATAGTTAGAAATCCCAATAGTATATAGATCGATAATAATTAACATCCCTACAGTATATAGATCGATCTTGATTAACATTACCTACCTAATTGGATAATTGCTAAGAATAAATTTAACCCTATCACCCTCTTGCTTAATCCTGAATAATGTATAGGATACTAATGGTATTTATGTTCCGGAAAAATTTCGAAATTTATAGATAGTTCTCGCTTCAAACAGATTCAGCGGACCCCAAAGAATAAATTTAACCCTATCACCCTCTTGCTTAATCCTGAATAATGTATAGGATACTAATGGTATTTATGTTCCGGAAAAATTTCGAAATTTATAGATAGTTCTCGCTTCAAACAGATTCAGCGGACCCCATGGATTTTATGGAGCAGAGGAGTATATAAGAGCGTTTTTTATATTTTTACCTAATACGAAGTTAAGGAGGTGATTTTTTTTTAAATCACAATTTCAAACTACAAATTGAAGAGAAAAGATCATTATCCTTTATAACCAATGTATGCTACAGTACTATGGACTTACCCTCACAATATGACAAATAAGTAATAAAAAAAAATTAAAAAAAAGTGGTATAAAAAAATAAAAATATAAAAAAAGTGGTATAAAAAAATAATTTTTTTTAGGTAGGTCGATAAAGAATTTGACAGGATAAAAAAAAATAAACTAAGCAATGAAAAATGTTTTATTGATTTCTCGCAGGCAGTCATGATTTCATATAGTAGAAGTATCTAAAAAAAAAACTAAAAACGTTTGTTTCTTCTTTTTTTTAAACCACTTTATTTTTACATAATTAGAACATATCTCTCATATGCTGAGGGTGAACGTGTGTTGTTATAGTAGTAAAGCCAGCGATGTATATATATATTTACGTCCATGGTAAAGCATACATTGGTAATAGAGGATAAAGATTTTCCCCTTCAAATTAATAGTTTGAAATTGAGACTATTGTGAAAATTCACGAATGGGGCGCCTCCTTAAGAGCATTGAAGTCCTATTGTTCGGAGACTTTGAAATGAAGTATACACAATAAACACTTTGTGACTATTAACCCTTTACCCAACAGAACGGCCCTGTGCCAATGCATTATCTTATATATGCGAGTCGACCATAAGTCGCCTCGCATATATAAGAGAATGCATTGGCTTAACATATTAAAAATGATAAAATTGTCAAAGAATGTAGAAAAATATTATAAAAATTGTTTTAAAATGTATGAAAACATTATAAAATTGTTAAAGAATGTAAGAATTTTTTTTTAAAAGTGTTATTTTTTTTTTTTAGGCCAATGCATTCTCTTATATATGCGAGGCGACCTATGGTCGACTCGCATATATAAGAGAATGCATTGGCACAGGGCATATATAACTGTAACCATCACAATGTGGTCAATGAACCGGTTCCAATTATATCCATATTTGTATGGTGTTATTGAGACAGACCGAAGATATTTTAGGCTGTTGAAGCTTTATTTGGGCGTTTTTGGCCGTTTTGTTGGGTAAAGGGTTAAAGCCACAGTCAGGTTGTTTTCAAGTGCCATACAAGCTGCCAAATTATATGGACTCACGTGACATTGACGACGATGAAGCATCGCCAATTCAATTGAGAGTTAAAGTCTAGAGATGCAGCATAAAAGTCCATTTGAATTTGTATTCATACTCTGCGATTCGACTGAACATTCCTACCATTTTCATTGCTATAACCAGACCGTCATCGCTATATTTAGAACGTACTTGGTTCAAATTCAAACAAAGAAATTCACTGTGAATGTGACTCGATAAATGTTGTCAAACTGTTGGCTTTAGTGTTTATTTTGAACTTATAATATTGGTATACCCATAGTTCCCTTTTAACTTTTCAACAACAGGTAAATGCACAATGTATCTGATACACCACAGGGATAATAATAATATATATATTATAAAGTGCACTACCATTAATGGTAATGATATTGAAGTCATATGATATCATTTAATTTGACGGTCGACACTGACAATTTCAACCCGCAGCAGGGATCGGTCGGTTACTATGCAAAGTAATGCATTATTCCTGAAAGACACTGGGGGCATATTTGATCAAGGAATTCAAAAACAATTATGCAACAGTAATTGAACTACATGCCTTTTTTGTGAAGTACTAAATTACTTTGAATTACATTTAATGCAAAAAAGGACATTTCCTTAAAATGAAGTACCTTTGGTTTCAAAAGAATACCCATGTTTTGTTCTCTACCAAAGTGATTCTCTTTGCGAGTACTATATCGCAATATTAGCAACATAGTTATGTAGCCAAAATAGCTCTGTGTCTCTGATGTCAAAATAGGTGTGTGGTCAAAACAGCTCTGTGATCTAAATAGCTCTGTGGTCAAAATAGCTGTGGTCAAAAATATCTCTGTGATCAAAATAGCTCGGCACTTACAAATACCATACAAATATACACACTATGTCTTGGAATGACTCATTATAATAAGTCATAATTCGTTTATCCTTCGGCGTGTCGGGGCGTGGCACATTGAACAGTCATTATGTTCCTGATATGGTATAGTAGTAGATATGATAGTCGTAAAGAATGTTCTATTATGGGTGCGAAGTTGAAAATGGTTGATAAGCACCTATGACTTCCCTTTCAGAATATTTTGCTGTATTTATCCACCTGTTTCCATCGCAGGCTCTTGATAACAGTGAGAAAGTTTCCAGGTTGGATTATGTGTAGCTTCAAACGTGTTGTCTGACTATCTGTTGTGGTGTATTGTTTTGTTGGTTTGTTTGTTAATGATATTTTTCAGCACTTTAACCAATTTGCTTTCAGGGGCAGGAACATACGTCACTAATGTAATCTCTAAACCGTCCGTTCTGACGTTCAGGAACCTACGTCACTAATGTAATCTCTAAAGTGTCGCTTCAGACGTTCGGGAATCTACGTCACTAATATAATCTCTAAACCGTCGCTTCAGACGTTCGGGAACCTACGTCACTAATGTAATCTCTAAAGCGTCGCTTCAGACGTTCGGGAATCTACGTCACTAATATAATCTCTAAACCGTCGCTTCAGACGTTCGGGAACCTACGTCACTAGTGTAATCTCTAGACCGTCGCTTCAGACATTCAGGGCCAGGACCCACGTCACGAGTGTAATCTCTAAATCGTCGCTTCAGACTTTCAGGGCCGGGAAATCTACATCACTAATGTAATCACTAAACCGTCGCTTCAGACGTTCGGGAACCTACGTCACAAATGTGATCTCTAAACCGTCGCTCCAGACGTTCAGGAACCTACGTCACTAATGTAATCACTAAACCGTCGCTTCAGACGTTCGGGAACCTACGTCACAAATGTGATCTCTAAACCGTCGCTCCAGGCGTTCAGGAACCTACGTCACTAATGTAATCTCTAAACCGTCGCTTCAGACGTTCAGGAACCTATGTCACTAATGTAATCTCTAAACCGTCGCTTCAGACGTTCGGGAACCTACGTCACTAATGTAATCTCAAAACCGTCGTCGCTTCAGACGTTCGGGAACCTACGTCACTAGTGTAATCTCTAGACCGTCGCTTCAGACGTTCAGGGCCAGGACCCACGTCACGAGTGTAATCTCTAAATCGTCGCTTCAGACTTTCAGGGCCGGGAAATCTACATCACTTATGTAATCTCTAAACCGTCGCTTCAGACGTTCGGGAACCTACGTCACAAATGTGATCTCTAAACCGTCGCTCCAGACGTTCATGAAACTACGTCACTAATGTAATCTATAAACCGTCGCTTCAGACGTTCAGGACCAGGAACCTACGTCACTAATGTAATCTCTAAACCGTCGCTTCAGATGTTTGGATAGCTACTGACTGGAACTCATGCAGTAGATGAGCTAGATATTTGTTGCAGGAGTTGTTGTACGTACGAGTGACGTAGGTTCCTGGCCATGTTTTTGCAGCTGTTGCGATGTTGTTTGCTCTTGCTATTGGGACATAGAATGGCCGAAGACACACGCAGTGTATGCGGTGGCAATTTAGGTTTGTTATCCCACGATGGAGCAGTTTAGTGACAAATGGTCATCGTAATTACTATGCCATAGCTAGTTATGTCGCCTTCGATTTTCGCGCACAATGAGTCTACTTAAACCAATTAACACTTTGCGTCTCGCGGAGGTTGATTTCTACTCTTCATACAGATATAGTTACATGATTGCTTGGAATTTTGCTCGATTGTGGCAATCAACAACATACAGGAGCTAAGCTCATTCATGTATTTCATGCACATTAAGACAGTTCCCCAATTGCGTATTTGATTGTGTGGCGTTTAGTTGTACGCCTGTAACTTCCATACAAAGACTGTGTGTTGATTAATTAAAGATCAGCCGCCTCGAGACATTCACCGGTCAATGTGTTCAGGTAGATAAATCCGAGAGCGGATTGACCACGACGCTGGTAGAGCTTGATAGACTCAATGTGCGAGAAAATGGACGGGCGACATAACTAACTTTGTCATAGTATTTACGACGACCACTTGTCACTAAATTGCACTATCACGAGACAACTAGCTACTATGCCATCGCATACGTGTGTCTCCAGTCAATGTTTCAAAGAAATAAATGAAACTTAAAAAATGATTACATGATTACTACTTTTTCAAACAATCGGAGCATCAAATAGACACAATACAATATTTATCTATACAGAATATATGCCAACTCATACATAGGGGATCTACAACGAGTCCTTGGTTTATAGCGGAATTTACAAAAGAGTTCAGTAAATTAGATCTGGGCCGAGCCTTTGGCGAGGTCCAGACCTAATTTACTGGACAAGTTTTGTAAATTACGCTATAAACTGGGAACGAGTTGTAGATTCTATTTAATACATGATCCAAAACCTCGACAAAACATTTTTAAATCAACAAATGGGACGCGAAACTAACATCGGCTTCTATAAGGCATGCGATGACGTTTCATGTAACTATGTGTTGTTTGCCCGCGTAAAGAAATAGTCCCAGATAAATAAAGAATCTTTAACGTATATAATGGCGTATATTTAATGAAATAACTTTTCAAACTTGTCATTCATTACAGTTTGTTGGAAAAATGTTGAAAGCTAAAGTAATTTGAGATGTAGCGTAAACCGACGAAAAACCGGAAGTCAATTTATAGAATGGGTTTATTGAATGGAATAAGGGTAGGTTCGTGTAATAAATATGGATTAGCGTTTTGGGTTGGATGGCTAGGGCTGATTACTCTAGGATTATATGTTTGACATTCTGATGCTTTATTCCAGACGAGTTGATGTACAGACTGTCGAAGAGAACACGGCGCCGCCGAGCGCTCATCGAGTCTTCCAGTTCTCCGTGTTCGTCAGCTGACATCGACGAAATTGTTGATATCCGCCCGTTGTCAAGGAAACAAGACCGGACGTCCAACGCGGGTCAGATTAGGACGTTTGCAGAGATGCACAGACAAAATTCCATCTTATAATCCAGTAACAAGGCGGTTCTTTGTTTTTTGTTTTATCTCATTAACACTTTCTACACTAAATAGATTTTCCCACCCAGTTATAGAAGTTTATATTGTTACGCGCGCCGCGTGTATACTAATGTACAAATTCTTGTTTCGCCTGGGCGCTGCCATAGCGCTGGGGGTTCTATTTATAGAATGTTAATTATTGGGACACATTACAAGTTTTAGTCCGAGGCCGAGCTGTAGTGCGACCCCGAGGCCGAGCCCGGTAAAAGGTGTAGTTGAGAATTTCAATTTCGTTTATTGGCGTTTACATTATGTCAATAATGTTGATTTTTGGTTTGTGATAAGCTATGCAAATTACAAATAACAGAAATGAAAAAGATTCTATAATTACAATCATGGGTATATAATATATGATCGTGAGCGCGTTACCATTACATTTCCCACCAATGAATATGAATTGTTCTGCACTTGTATTATCTTTTCGTCTGTTTGTCGTCTGCACATTTTTCCTGAACACCCTTCCAAATGAATGATAGACAAACAGACGAAAAGATAATACAAGTGCAGAAGAATTCATATTCATTGGTGCGAAATGTTTAGATAATAAGTTCAACAGACGACCTATGGGACTTATGGTCGTTTGTTGAACTTATTATCTGAACATTTCCAGTGGGATGTACTCGTCATTGAGTATTTGGTATAGAAAGGGTTAATGTGATAAAAAGAAAAACAACACTTTATCAAGTTAACTGTTCACGTTCCGCTTGTGAATGATTTGGAGCTCGTGGTACCCTAATGAGCGGAAACATGCGAATATGACCATTTCATCCGAAGTGGATTGGGATAAACAGTAGACAGGTTCAGTGGCACCCGTGTGACGTGTGGACCTATAGTGTGTAACAAATCGTGTGCCTTAATTTGTGGGGGTATAGTATCAGACTATATAACTGAAGGTGATGGGGTCATTGCCATTCACTATACATTCATTTCGTGGAACGAGACTAAGTGTTTCATACTTTAAGCAACAACAAAAAACAAAAATTACAGATTAAAGAGATTTGTACAATATAGTTTTTGGAATCGATGTCGCATCACGCGGAAATAAAAAAAAATAAAAAAAATGTGATGTATGTATTCTTTCTCGAATTTATTCAGAAAATCGACGGATGCCGACATTTTTGTCACAAACAACATCGACGTTTCAGTGGTCATCAACTGCATGTCACGTGATGAAACAACAGCTTTGAAAAGCTGTCTACAAAAGTGATGGACGGTGAAGCTAACTATACACACAGTCGTAGCCGGCCAAACAAATCTCTTTGTTTTGTCATGTTAATGTGTGTTTGCGTTTGGGACGAAAATAGGTACCCCAACCAGGGGGGGGGGTGAATTTTTTTTTTTCCGGCACGTATGCCGGGGTGGGTGGGTGGTCAAAGCCACCAACAAGCAATTTTTTCCGCGACTAAAAAAATAAATTCCTACTTGTTTTTTAGTGTTTTGGCAATGAGTTGGGCTTCAAAACCACTTTGAATGAGAGAAATAATGTAATTATAACTGGTAAACTGACTGCAGGCAGTTATCGTGTTGTATTTTGTTGCAAATATTGAAATCCAAGATGGCCGCTGGCAGCCATGTTTTTTTGGCCGAATGACCTCAAAATGACTCATTCCTATTTACATGTCCATGTTAACATCCATGATAAATAGTATGCACAGAAATTCATATACAGCTGTTTACAGTGAATTTCCCCCCGAAAATCTCTGTTTTAGTGTTAAAAGGGGGGTGGGTGTCAAAAAATGGTCGGAAAAAACTGCCGAAAACGGAAAAAAAATTGGCGGTGGGGGTGGGTGGGTACAAAAAATGATTGAAAGGGGAAAAATGCCATACGTGCCTGAATTTTTTTTCCGACCCCCCCCCCCCCCCCCCCCCCCCCCCCCCCCGCCCCAACACGATACCCCAACAGTCGAGCACCGATATATATACATGAGTTAATTTCGTCCGAGACATGTGCATGCGATATCGACTGAGTGTGTTGGTTTATATCCGAGACATGTGCATCCGATATCGACTGATTGTTGGTTTATGCGATATCGACTGATTATGTAGGTTTATTTCTGGTCTCCTTCGTTGTGTATAATCTTATAGATGCAATATCAAGCACACTTTAAAGAAAAGTTGTTTTCTTCCTAATTATTGTTGAATTCAACTGTTGCAATCGCCAACCCGCCACGTGCAACGCGGGTGTGATCACTAACCTGCCATGTGAAACGCATGGTGGGTGTGTTTTAACATCCCGCCATCCCATCACGTGCAACGCGGGTGTGGTCACTAGCCCGTCACGTGCAACGTATGCGTGTGTGACTATACTTTTATTACGCACCAACACACAAAAGTAAAGTTATTTATTCAGAGAACTTCCTATCAAATTTTTTTTTTCAGTGATGATATATTCATGATCGATGATCGTTGCCATTATTTATTCCATATGTGACCCGCCATATCAAATCCAGTCGTAAGTCGGCATTTTTTTACCCTGTGCCAATGTTCTTACAATTTTAGGACATAAAATAAAAAACATCCGTTACCCTGCATGGAGCCCCAAACATATATAGAAGAGTGTCGTCTGCTCATGCTTGTCTGGGGCTCTGTATGGGTGAAATTATAAAATTGTTAAAGAATACAAGAAAAAATTATTAAAATAGTAAAAAATTGTTAGGCCAATATAGGTCGACTCGCATTTATAAGAGAATGCATTGGCACAGGGTAAAAAAAATCCCGACTTACGACTGGATTTGATATGGCGGGTCACATATTATATAGTGCATGGTCAGAGTCTGGGATTTTGCTTTAACCCTTTCTCTACTAAATCGATTATCCCAATCAGTCATAAGAGTATACATTGGAAGGGTCTATTACTCATCTGGAGGGATGTTCAAGAAATATGAGCAGACGACAGACAATATAAAGTGCAGAACGAATCTTATTCGTTGGTGATATTAAAGATACGGGCGGCGTTGGCGATGGGTACGCTGTTAAAATATTCACCTCCGTCAAAAACCGCCATAAACAGAAATAATAGTAAAATATAGTTAGACCTTGTTCTTATACCAATCAGAAATATGGCATAAACAGTATGTTATTGTCAATTTTTTTCCTTTGTTATGTAAACAAAAGCAAAAAAACGTTACAGAACCTGGCTTTTGTTTGGATCCGGATATGGTCAACATAAAGAGCGTTATTTGTTACTATTTTCCTGTTATGGAAATAATACAGGGCGTTTATATCATTTGTGTGTGATTAACCAATAGAATTGCGCTGTGTTATGTAAACAGAAGCAAAACTTCTGTAACACGGGCAGGCTCTTGTTTACGTACACCAGCATACGCCTTGACGACAATATACTATTTACGCGCTGATTATGTTTGGAATATGAACAAAACTATATATATTTTCATATTCCTTCTGTTGATGGCGATTTGAACAAATATGAATATTTCTGCAACGAACGCCACCCGTGCCTTTAAGATGTTAATTCTAACAAACGACCGTAATATATACAATGTATGTCGTTTGTTGAACTTAATTTCTGAATATTTACTAATGGTAACTACTCGCCACTGAGTATTTAGTATAGGAAGGGTTAACATGTATTCAGGGTTTCAGGATAAGTTTAACGAAACCTATTTAACTTTTTATTTAGGTTCTAGCGTTTAAAATAAGACGAAGTACTAAAACAGACACTATTGTGTTTGTTATAAAAAGAAAATTGTGAATTTATTTGATATAGCTTTGATGTTTTAGAGGGACAACACATATTATTTTCTCAATGTTTCAATGACAAAATGATTCTTCGGTATTTATAGGTTTATTTTAAATGTCATATTTGGTTTTCAATTTTGTTTTTCCACACAACAAAGCAGAAAATGATGTTAAATTAATGTGTGAATGTTGTTGTTGTTGTAACTGGAGATCTGGAACCCTGCATGCATTTGTAATGATGGTTCAAGCATGCGGCTAAAAATTAATCAGTGCTTTTGTGTATATATTATTGAACATTGTATCTATCGACGATTAAAATTATATGACCATTTACTTTCGATTCTCCCACTCAGAATCCGTGTGCTACCCCAATCTTACTAAAGCGTCTTGAGATGTTAACCCTTTACCCAACAGAAGGGCCCTGTGCCAATGCATTCTCTTATATATGCGAGTCGACCATACGTCGCCTCGCATATATAAGAGAATGCATTGGCTTAACACATTAAAAATTATAAAATTGTTAAAGAATGTAAGAAAAAATGGTAAAAAGTGTTAAAAAAAGATTTTTTTTAGGCCAATGCATTCTCTTATATATGCGAGGCGACCTATGGTCGACTCGCATATATAAGAGAATGCATTGGCACAGGGCATAACTGTAACTATCACAATGTGGTCAAGGAGCCGGTTCCAATGATACCCATATTTGTATGGTTCTATTGAGACAGACCGAAGATATTTTAGGCTGTTGAAGCTTTATTTGGCCGGTTTTGGCCGGTTTGTTGGGTAAAGGGTTAATATGCCTTTCACACACATATATATATAAATACACACCCCGGGACAAGTGGTCCTGCTACAATGATGGTGGGTCCTGCTGAATTGTTATGATGCTGGTAAGCGATGTTGTTAAAAATGAAAGTGTCAATGGCATTGTAGCTCAACTTGAAGAGGCTTTAGTAATTTTATGCTGAGAAGTCAATAGAATGATAAAGAAGAAGGAAAGTCAATAAGTTTCAGTTAATGGATTGTGTTGTGTAGATGAAATTGTTTTCATACCAAACATTTCTCCAATACATGTCGGCTGTAGAATGTGCCTATGGATTCAAATGTGAAATCCAATATGGCTGCAGGCGGCCATATTTTTAAAAATAATTTCTGAAAAATTGAAAAGCTCCCATCTATAGGTCACCCCAAGGAACCATATGAAGATTGGTATGTAGCTTGTGCAGGATTTAAATTTGAAATCCATGATGGCTGCTGACGGCCATGTTTTTTTTAACGAATTTCGGAACAAAATCGATGTCTCCCATATCTTCGGACATATGCAGTTTTGTGATGATCGGATGAGGGGTGTGGCCTGTGGCGCCTGTAGTATGTACCAAAGGAAATTGTTGACGCACGAATGGACGACGGACACGGCAATAGCTCACACTTAATTGATTTCGTCAAGTTGAGCTAAAAAGTACCGTTATTTTAGTTAAAGTTGTCATTTTCGCGGTAAAAAATTGGCTGATCTGAACAAATCGAGGAAAAGCTACTATATTCAATACATATATATTGTGAAATAATTTAATAATGGTTGTGTTGGTTGCTACTGAAGGCTGAATGATTGCCAAGTTGATGTATAGCGGAGGAACAATACCAGGGTGAACTTGTTGAAACGCCTGGGTTACTTTGTTAGCTGATAGCGGGCAAAAACACCAGGGTGAATTTTGGTAAAAATAGCAGGGTATATTTACATGGTTCCAATTTATCTGGGTGAAATATAATTGGGTTATTATACCCTGGTGATTTTAACAAATTTATCAGGGTGAATGTTTTATAGGGGAGAGTTATCTGATTGTTTTATAATTTGATATATGGATTACTCACATGACAATACAGGTCGAATTTAGGTTCGGTCCGCCCATTTTACCGCAGTTATGGTCCTTGTTGACTTATAATGTGATAATCTGGGCCTATAGTTCTAATCTGGGCTATGTACAATTTTACGTGACGATTTATAATTTGAGATTACATCCTATGAATTTTGCGTCCGTCATTGCGTGATTCAGAAATAGTTGACATAGACAGTTGGAAGCAGTTTGATTTAATTTTTGTTCCCAGAATCCTTTTTTTTTTCATTTCTAAAAAAGCCACCGGTCAAATAAAGCCACCTTATTATGGGGTGGGGGATATGTGACATAGCGGTCTTACGTCAGTTTTAATTTGCGGTAAAGTACATTTGGAAACTTTGACTAATTTGGAGTCAAATCAGACCTTGCGTCATGTCTTGCTTCGCGGAATTACACAGTATGTATAGTTTGCCAACTGAGACATCTATACGCTCATAGATTAATGGCATATATAATTATAACTACTTTCATTTTCATTGCAAGGCGGGCATTTGATTGGCCGATTGGCTAGCGGGCTCCATGATCGTGCATAGATGTTTCAGTGGACGAGTCACATCGCATAGAGTGACACTTTAAGAAACATGGGCGAGTTTAATCTAATATATATTTTGGAACTTCTGTCTGTCTGACGGATTTCAACGAAATTTTATACCTAGGGGTCCTTTTGTCCGGTGAGTGTTTTGGACGGGTCAAATCGTGACCCCGACCTGACCTTGACCTTCAAAATGGTCAATTCGAGGTCAAATCGGGTAAAACGGACGGATTTCGACGAAATTTGATACCTAGGGTTACTTTTGTCCGGGGAGTGTTGTGGACGGATCAAATCGTGACTCCGACCTGTCCTTGACCTTCAAAATGGTCGATTCAATGACAAATCGGGCCCACCAGCTAGTGGCATTTAAAAAGGATCGATGCAGTACCGTTTAAAGAACGTAAGTCGGTTTTTGGGAAAACTCGGTTTGCACGCGCAAAAACTTTCACGCTGCGGTTTCAGATTGTGCCGTCAAAAGCGTCGCACCTCTATAGTATGCTGCAGCTCAACCAGAACCTTGTGTTTATCCCTGATAAGACATTAATTATGCATTGACTAATGGCGAGGAGTGTCATGTTGAAACTAAATCGTCTTCTGAACCCCCCATATTAGGCTGGAACATGTTCAACTGATTGCCAGTTCAGACTAATTTGAAAAATTCATCGCTGTTTGTCAAAAAAATAACATATTCCCCACTAATTGCTGGTTACCTGGTAACATAATTATGTTAACATATTCCCCACTAATTATTACTAATTACTGGTTTGAAATTCAAACCATGAGAATAATTTCAACCTATATGACGTCACTTGGTGTTTCCATCTGATGTTGCAAAATGTGTCAGGCATGAAATTTCCAACTATGGAAAGTTTTGGCAAAAACGTGGGGGGTAGGGGGGAGGGTGCGGTCCCATATCGAGGATTCGTTGGGCTGCCATAGATGATTTGAGTCATTCGTGCATGTGTTTCTTGTTAAATTGGGGTACCTGCTACTGTGATGAAAAACACTCGAACACACAACGAATCATCGATAGCCGCCCAACGAATCCTTGCTGCGTCCATCCGATCGAGTATGCTGTGTGGAACTAAAGCAGCCGCCCTGCATGCAGACTCCTTCTCGTCCGCTGCTACGCTGGACTGTAAGATAGAGTTCACCCCCCCTGTTACGCTGAAATTAACAATGCCATCCCCTATACACAGTACATAGTGTGAGGACATCACTCATTCTTTAAAAGACTTTTGTCGGTTATACAGTTAATTCTGCATTAATCATAGATACCGAACGGTCCATATTCATTTGGAAATTGTCTAGATTGAGCCATAATGAATTGTAACTGACAAAACACTTCAATAAAATATGTTAGATTTACTTATGAAAACATATATGGTGGAGCCGGTCAGACCAGCGCATTAGCCGGGGACTATATACTGCCTTCCGGGTTGTCCTGCATGCATGTGGTTATGGTGTTTTAAGGGAGACTAGATCAATCATCGTTCGTTTGGATGATCCATTTCCACATTTACATAGCGTCGCTTTACAGTCAAAATGACGTATAAGTCGATTTTTAGTAATTTTTCAGGAGATATAGGATAGGATAGGATAATTTTATTTACAATATACACACATGGAAAGTACAATTACAAATAAATATAATATTGATAGACTATACATGTACTTATGTATTTTAATTTGGATGTTTATAAAGTATATGAAGAGAAGCAAAAACACAATATGATAATATGTAACTTGAAATTGTTGTCACGAGTTTTTGCCAGAGTTATGTCGTTGTATTTGTTGTCAATATAAATTTCCAACATTTGGAAAGTTTGATGTGCCAGTTATACGTTGGAAAGATCCATCACAAGGGGTGCACGTTGGACATCCCAAGGTGGACACCGCGCGCCAACCACAACGGAAACATTCTAGCCACGTCACAGCTTGCTACCAACGGGTTCTGAGAAGATCAGCACAGTTTACATGATTGCATTATATATATGTATAGAATATTTCCGACGGTCAATAGGAAAGTATACAGTGACCAATATTGAATGAAAATATCCTGAGCAAACGTTATAATTTATACGATGCAGCAACGGGGATGTTAGTGTAATTATGCAAACTTGTGAGGCTGGTCTGGTTCAAGGGGGGGGGGGGGTGCAGTTTGAAATTCCAACGTGGACACCACCATGAACCGAGACATGTCGCTGAGTATCAATCTAGTCGTAATATTTAACTAGAGGATCGGCTAGGTAAATTAACAATTCTCGATAAAAAAAAATTATATTTTAGAATTTTTTTTCTGGAATTACAATACTTTATAATTACTTACTTTTGAACAAAAATTGATGCAAAATTAAAAATAAAAACAGGAACATGCTAATGGACCTTTTACCAACCCGATCCATCAAATATAAATATCGATTATTGTCAATATTAAATAGGGTCACTATCAGAAATATTGCCACTGTCACCTTTTCTCTCGAGATTTGCATGGAAATCCCCCAATATATAGATCATGCCATGAACCTCTACTTTGACTTACGCCCGTACTCCACCCGTTCAAAACTTGGGAACTTTTTATAACATTGAAAAAAATACCGCAGGTAATATATTTCATAGTTATTTTATACCTGTTCCTTAAAATATATTTGACAGTAAGAAAGTCCCAGCTCGAGATTGCATATTTTAACCGAATTTGCCCTACGTCGCCCACACAATCGTAGAATTTCCCCGGGTAATCAATTCAATGTTTATTGCGAAATCGGCTTACAAAAATCATATATAATCTCACGTTATGACCACCCGCTTCTGTGTAATACATTATTAACGAACATGTTAACTAAGAAATATATTCCCTGGGTTGTTCTATGTTCTTGCAATATTATGAAGTTCCCCCCATCAGAATAGGTCATATATATATATATATATAAACGAGCGTAGCCAGAGTAGGGATTCGTAAAATAATCTGGGAAATCTCCGTTCAAAATGGTCACTTTAGCTGCCCCGTATAATGGGTGCGATGACTCGAATCTCGAATACTCCAAATACCCCCCCCCCCCCCCCATGAATTCGTAACAGTTTCGGATGGCTAAGTTTTTGTCTTAATTGTTGGGAATTATTTGTTAACAATTCGCACACATATTACATTCATGTTAAATCGCGCAAGTACATATGCATTGGTTCCATTTAAGTACATGCATTGGTTCCCTTTAAGTACATGCATTGGTTCCCTTTAAGAACATGCATTGGTTCGACGATCCATTCATGGACGTGCATGCATGGCCATGAAATAATCCTATAATGCCCTCATTAGCATTCTCTACAGCTAATCGTATATATGCAATGGATTCCTCTTGACTTTCATTTAAGGACGTGCATGTACAATAATCGCCGTTACATAATATTTCTATATTATCAGCTAAGATAAATCGTGCGATTAGACAGAACTGATATATATTGTTCATTGTGTGTGATTGCCATAATCAATCTAAAATACCCGGGCATGCACCCTGGGGAGAAATGTCTCAGTTCCGAAACATATCTTATTTGCATATTTACAATACAACAGTCACAAAGAAAACATTTTTTTTTCTCACCAAAGCCTTATTTTATTATAAATAGACCTGCCTATATAAAACAAATTTTTTAACAAACTTTTTATGATATAGAATTTTAGATAGAGCTACGGAAGCGTATTCGGGACATGGTAGAAAAAAAATAAAGTCAAAATTTTGACTTTTTATCTCGATATTTCGACTTTCAAACTCAAAATTTTGACTTTTTATCTCGAAATTTCGACTTTCTAAGTCAAAATTTTGACTTTTTATCTCGAAATTTTGACTTTACGGAATAGGTCTAACAATAGGTCTAACTAAGTCGAAATGTCCAGATAAAAAGTCAAAATTTTGAGTTTGATAGTCAAAATTTCGAGATAAAAAGTCAAAATTTTGACTTTATTTTGTTCTACCATGTCCCGAATACGCTTCCGTATAGAGCTCTTAGATATTTTAGGTTTTATATTTATTTTAACTCGCCATGTGTGCATGGGGTGCTCCTAAATAAAGCAGGGATCTCCTACACTGAACTGAACTATATATAGTGCATTGGTTTCTGTGTGCTGGGTGTGGTGTTACGCGTGATGTTGCTGACCCCAGCAGTTGTATTGCCTGCGTGTTCAGACACCAACTTACCTATACATGTAATGGTTACACCTAAAAACAGTAATCGCCGTTACATAATGTTTTAATATTATCAGCTGAGATATATTTGCGATTATACCGATCTATATTGCCCATTGTATGAAATTGCTATAATCATTCAAAAACACTCGGGCACCGTGGGGCAGAAATCTCTCCCATCTTAAAACATATTTTATTTGCATTATATATAAAAGAGCACAACTTTTTACAACTTATATATGAAGCGCCTTTCTCGAAACAATATAATAACACACATGTGACTCAAATGACGGTATACACGTATTTGCAAAAACAAAATAAATATATAATAATAATAATTAATTGAAGAACAATATGCTTTATTATCTTAATCCATGGAACATGACGAGATATTGAGAAGAGAGATTATATACAAAAGAAGGAACACACATATGATTATAAACACAATATACAACGATCTCCCCAAATTTAATTTAAAGATGTTCTGTCACTTCCTGGCAGCACTTTCAGCATTACTACGGAATGTCTATGAAACTCATTTTCCATATACATTTCAATTATTATTACCACAACACACATGGCTAACACCTGTTATTGCAGATATTTCACTTAAATGTCTTTAAAAGATCGATTTCCAATCAAAAATGTTATGTTCTAAATTTAGTTACACGTTCTGCCCCACTTCACAGAAAATAGTAATAGGAAAACAATATTTCCCAGCTCATTTTGACTGATTTATCGGACTAAAAGTTATTATTTTATACCCCAAATCTATTCAGAAAGTTGTTATTTTATACCCCAAATGTATACAGAAAGTTGTTATTTTATACCCCAACTCTATACAGAAAGTTATTATTTTATACCCCAAATCTATACAGAAAGTTATTATTTTATACCCCAAATCTATACATAAAGTTATTATTTTATACCCCAAATCTATGCAGAAAGTTATTATTTTATACCCCAAATCTATACAGAAAGTTATTATTTTATAAGTTATTATTTTATACCCCAAATCTATACAGAAAGTTATTATTTTATACCCCAAATATATACAGTAAGTTCGGGGAAGAGATACAGCGTCTTTAATACGTGAGATCACTGTACAAGGCTATATATATAGTTCATGTCTGGGGGAAACAAGGAAACTGGATTATGATAAAGTTCGGAGTATCGAGGAAATAGACTGCGTTGAGTGCGTGCAAGTATAAAGGTTGTTGAATAGTCAGGGACGTGACTAAAGAGTTTCCGTTGGGGTGGATGTCGTATATAATTGGGAAGTTCCAATTGCACCCCTCCCCCCGAAGCAGACCAAATTCCCAACTTGGGGAGAATTTCAATTGCACCCCGCCGCTTGGGTTGGACTTTGTAACATGAAAATTGAAGAGATCCAACAGTTTCTGTTGGAAGTTTCCAACCGGACACCCCATAACTGACATGTTCCAACTAATGGCCACATTTATTAAAAAATATGACCGAATTGTTGGAAAATATGCGATCTTTGTTTTCTAAAAGCTATAAATTTCGCGCTAAATACTGGTTGGAAAATCAAAATATGAGACAAATTTCAACTTCTTTTTGTGTGAAATTTCTAACTGATGGTATATGCAAGGCAAGAAATTTACAATTTCGTGTTGAAACTGTTGTAAATTATGACCGAAGTTGTGACCCCCCCCCCCCAAACCGTCGCCTAATTGGGTGCGAGGCTCAATGCTATTATGCATCAGATTCTTACTTCTTATAATGTTATGCAGTATCAGCGTAAACCTGTTTATAATGTTAGGCCCTGGTAGCGCTATATCCTGGCCAGCGTTAATGTATCTTTATATCATGGCCAGCGTTAATTTATTTCGAAATGCATGAAGAGTTAACCGCCGCAAACAAACAACAGCCATGTATACAAGGCATGGAACAGAGTCAACTGCAACACAACTTAAGAGGAGTTAGAATGTATATAATTTATGTCTTTTGACTACCATCTCTGATATTATACATATCTTTTATATATACACTCATAATTATATCTCAATATCATGTAACATTTGATAAGAGAACAAAGCATTATGGAACCAGATGGAACAGGAAAATATATAGCGTTCAGTTGTTAGTGTAGCCTATTCCTGATATGGTCAATATAAAGAGCGTTCTTTCATTTATGAGCTAAACATTTAATACAGTCAAATACAGTCGGAAAATGGTTGTGACCATGGCAAGTATTTTTCAGAGCACATGAAGCCGGTATATCAATATTTCGTGTAGGCTTATGTGTCAGTCTATAGTCATACTTTGGAAGCTCGAATGAGCCATGTCCGCTTAAAGAGCGTTCTAAAATCGATAGGTTTCATATGCTTAATCTCATAGTAATAGTGTTGGAAGTTATTATGGGTTCTTTGTAAAGTGTTGCATTACTAAACTGTAAATAATTTTCAGGTTTTATTCGCCTGGTAAACAGGACATTTTTACTATATTAATGTTGGCATGAATGTTGGTGTCAAATCGGATGACACATCTCCCTGTCCTATTTGAAACCACTATCTGCACGTTTTATCTAGACATTGGAAGATTGAATCGATGTTAGGTTTAAATGTTCAGATATCCGCAAGCGACACAAAACGAGACATTTTCGTGTTGCCGAAACGTTCAAAAGAGCGTTTATGATATACCTCGTTCATTCCATTCTTGTCAAAGAACGTTTCTAAATACATGCTTTAACATTTATACTTAGGACCTATATACCATCGGTGTGTGTAGACCTATTTAGATTCCAAAATGATACTGATTGAAATTAATTGGCTTTGTAAAATTTAATTACTATTTTGTTAGTTATCTTCTTTAATGTTTGAGTGCTTTTCTTTCTTTATTTTTTGTATCAAATATATTCTAATACAGCAAATAGTTACTTAGTCATACTTCGTATATAGTCAATATGTTCTGACATTGTTATCCTTGAATGCATGAGGTTAGCATTCGTTAGGTAAAACGCCCATGGGCATCATTTATATATGATGTAATATTCGAGCACTGATGATTTACCGCTATCGAAAATCTTAGTAATTATGATTATACCGGGCTTCCGTATTTTGACGGATTGACTGTACACGTCAACACCGGACTATTTTATAAAAACATTCCGCTGGAATGCATCAAAGTTATTCATTTGCGACGAATTGCTTCGTGTTTTATTTATTGTCACATAGTAAATAGGACATTGTGTCTTGTTGTAGCTGAATTATCGAGCTCACTTCGTAATTAACACACACTTGAACATATATCAAGAGGAACTACATTGAGGAAGGGCGGATTTTTTAACGTGGGCTTTCCTTTCATAAGCAGGTTCTCCCACGTCGGCGTTGACAGAATTTGCAAACAATATTTTTTCCATTTATTTAAAGATCTCGGGACCCAGAAAACATTTAAAATGACGAACAGCGCAGGCAAGCAGAGGATGAGACTCGCCAACGACAAAGCTCACAAGAATGTGGTGAATCGAGGGAATGTTCCAAAATCGCTGGTGAGTTTCTTATCTTCGACTCGAAATTATTTACGTAAACAAACTTTAGCTGGGTCATTTCCCCATATGGCGAGATATTTTATCATTATTTGGTTGATTGTGAGTAGCAAATCGAGTCAATTGTGTTGTTATTATTGATAATCGAATGGCCATTCAGTTCAAACGGTGTTCTAAACTTGTTCAATTTGTGGTTGGTTGGTGTATCTGATTTCTAAAGTAAATAAAGATATTAAAAGGCCCCCCTCCTCGAAGTCTGTGTCCTGGTGCATCTGCTATGGGAAAGGACTCAAGTGAATGTCAAAAAGAACCAGGGATTAGTGTAGCGGTCCTATTGAGCTACATTTCTAATGTGATTTACACGTCTCTTGGGAATAACACAAAAAGGAGCAAACAGAATTGACTTTCATTAGTTCTGTAACGGTATCCCATCTACAAAGAAACAATAAACTCAATGACTCACCATGGTTGTTATGAGTGATTAAAATTTATTCTGTTTGGGTATTTTACATAGCCCGTTATAGATATTAGATGTGTGCCTGACCTGCGAGAGGTATAGATCTCTTGGTCACAGTCGTTAGATCACCAAAGTTAAGAAACGTCGAGCTCGATTAGTCCTTCATGGGTGACCACTTGAGATTCTGGGTGCTGCCAGGCAACTCCTGCACTTCTCTCTCTCATTTTGTTACATGATGCAAATGTGTGTCTCTACAACAAGTTTGTGTTAACAATTTTTGCTCTCGTTCAAATGGTGATGTCTGTTCAATGACCAGGGTAGGATTCAGATAAAGGCGGCTTCCACTTGATTTATGATTTATTTAGTTCCATATGATGAATTCAAGGTTTCTGAGAAACACTGTTAACTTTGTACTCTTGTATTTCAGAAACCCGCCGAAGAGAAGTACCCTGTTGGACCATGGCTTTTGGGGTTGTTTATCTTCGTAGTCTGTGGATCAGGTGAGTTTTCTATTAAATATGTTCTTACTTTCCATTTAACCCTTTCATGATGGGAGGTGCGTTTGTGCAGCATTAAAGTTCTTATGCTAGTGCATTATGTTATATGTGAGTCTCCCATATGGAGCCTCGGATATATAATAATTCGCTGGCTTACACGATCAAGGCAAATAATGTTGGGCCAATGTATTCTCTTATATATGCGACACTCGCATATATAACAGTCTTAACAGAGTGCATTGGCATAGAGTTATCACAATATTTCAGGAAGCGGCAGTCGAATGGTAATGGTTAGTTAGCGGTATTCCTGGATCATGCCAACAATATATGCTCTATAAAGATCAAATTGTTTGCATTGCTTAAGATCATTAACTTTTCCATGGGTAATCAATTTGTGTTGGTCACTAAAATTATGCCAGTTAACATGTAGCAAGGTGAAAAATAAATTGAAAATCTGCCTGATCAACTAGGATTCGTTGTATTTTGGTTCTATGATATTGGGTCAATCACATTTGTTTTGCAACAATATCTAGACCAATTTTACTGAGCGTACTGCCTTTGGTTTTAGAATCTAAATGAAATTTGGTATGGAGGTTCATCATCATCATGACTGCAAATGTGGGGTAAATGACACGTTTTCCATTATAGAGTTTTCCTTCTTTGTTTATCTGTTTGGCATATATATCTTAGCCATGTGTTATCAGATCTGAATAAAATTTGGAAATTGGTATGGGGGTTTGCCATCACGAATGCTTTCAAAAGAGTGCCCAATGCCGTCGTTCGTATTTTCTGAATTATCGACCTTAGTTTTTCACAATTTGGGTTTGTTCGCCTTGATGTAGCTCAAACATTATGAACCGATTTCAATAATTGATGGTATTCTTGCAGGTTTTATGCAGTCATCATCTTCTCAGACTCCTAATGATAGTGTCGGCATGATTATTAATTTTGTGGCATTGAGACATAGATAGTAATTACCATCACTATCATTAATTTCAGCCTAAATCCCCACCCATCACTAGTATTAGGCCATAACGATTATTAGTCACCTGAGAGTAGGTGAGAATAGGACATCTTTTGAATTACGCCACGTCATAAAATGAATAAACCTCGGCAGTAAGCCACCTTGGCAGGGGATACTCTGGCCAGTCCACTTGTTATTTTGATTATGTCGTAACCCATTTGATTTATCACATGTTTCTCCATTTGTTTTTGTTGAACTCTGTGGTCCCGCTTGTGACCCTTGAGTAAGGTCACTCATACTGTGTCGCACCACTCATGCATTTATGAACGAGTACCAGTCAGCTTGTCATACTGTTGAGTATCAGATTCAGAGCATGTTCTGATCAAACTAGAGCAGCGCCTGCAATGGCTGCAGCCGGTTCATTGGTTGGCTTCTACAAATATACTGTGTTAATATTGTAATGTTTAAAAGCGTGTTAAAGTCAGTAATTGGTTAATCGCTATATAAAACTGTCATAGTGTCATTTAAATTAATATTATAAATATTATTGTTTTCAGCTGTATTCCAAATCATCCAGAGCATCAGAATGACATAGATCTGCCACGCGGCTAGCTGGACCGATCACTTCTCTGACAAGACAATTCGGACTTCATCGGGATCAAGGTTTATGTTTCGTGATTCAACATTAGAAATAATTCACTGCAGCATCAGATTATTAGACTCCGTTGATCAAACATTCGGGTCTGCCTTCATGCTCTGGCGTCTCTCTATGACACTCATTGGAATAGGAAATTATTAGGCTCACTGGATCAAGCATTCAAATCTCTTCATGTTCTGGGATGTCGGTTTTACGCTAGCACACTCACTGGAATTGGAAATTACTCGGAATACACTCATTGGATAAAACATTTAGTTCTAACACCATCATTCTTTTGGGGTTTGCCATTAGTTCACTCACTCAGAAAAAAAATCAAATAATTAATCACTGAACAGGGATATTTGTGCCAAGTCAATTACGTGTTATCGAGACACATGTTTGTGGCTTGTGTAGAGCCTAATGTGTGTTTACGATACTCGGGTATCTATAAAGTAATGTGGTTTTACGATTTGACTGTTATAAAATCATTTTTGGTATCCATGGAATTTGATGGAAACCATTATGTATTTGCTTGTTTATTGCATGTTTTGTCGGGTCAAGAATGAATGGTCAATATGATACCATGTTGACATATTTTATTTAATTATTTACATAAAATTAAATTTATCATATAAAACCATCATTCACCGATTTCTGGATATTATTTTTCATTCCCTTCATGCATTTGGCATTGATATAAATATGGTATTCTGGTTGGTTTTAGCCATTCCTGGGCATATGTTGTAACACTTCTGTTTTGAATTTGTTATCAATACAAATTACAATCCACTTCCAGGGGTTTGACGAAATTTGTACTAATATGTCGAGGAATGGCATTAATCCCACCAGAATTCCCATAATGGGAAAATCATTCAAGAGCCATTAAAGGTACTCAATCCGATCAGACGCTCCTAAATTACTAATTCTTTGGCTTCGGGGGTAAAAAATATTTTATTCGAGTCGAGGAACCCACCCATCAAAGGTCAGAGTGATTAGATATTGAAGTTTGTTAATTTTGGAGATCTGGCCCAAAACTTCTTCAGATCCTCGTGCTCAAATGGACAAATTGCGGTTGTAAGATGGATAACTCTAAAATCAAGTGGTTATTGTTAATGGTAACCACTTGATTTTAGAGTTATCCATATTACAACCGCAATTTGGGCCAGATCTCCAAAATTAACAAACATCGATATCTAATCACTCTGAGCTTTGATGGGCGGGTTCCTCGACTCGAATCAAATATTTTTTACCCCCGAAGCCAAAGAAATAGTAATTTAGGAGCGTCTGATCGGATTGAGTACCTTTAAGGAACTTAGTGAGGACATGGGGTAATGTTAATGAGGTCATATCCTGGATGGAGGCTATAGATTGTCGATGAACCCGCCCCAGTACTGGTTTTGTCCTTAAGCTGTAGCTCAGATTTAAAGTCACACGCATTATGCTGAAAAAGTCTTAAAGCCAATGGCATTTGAATTGACATACATGTAGTGGAGGGACCAATAAATGCATACTTTGCGGAGACACGCATATTTTGTTTTCATCAAGTGGCATAGATCATGCCATGAATCTCTACTTCGGCTAACGCCCGTAGCGATAATATTCCACCAGTACAAAACCTTGGAATTGTTTTTAAGTTTTGACAGGGAACATTATAAAGTCGAAAAATAACGCGGAGAATATATTTCTTGGTTATGATGTGTTCCTTAATAATGCCTTCACTGTTTGTGAAGATCCCAACTCGAACTTTTACGATTTAACTAAATTTGTGATAGCGATTTTGCTTTGTGTCGCTTACAATTATGGAATTTCTCCTTACAAATTAATTCATTGGTTTTTGCGATATCGGCTCACATGCAATTACAGGGAAAAGCATGCACTTTTTAATTGGGACATTCACCTATCGTGAAATACAGTAATTCCTAAATAATCTACTCCTTAACCACGGCAGAATTATGGGTAACTTTTCAGGATTTAGTCGGGGGTGGAAAAAGTTTTTTCCGGGCATGTATGCCTGGGTGGGTGGGTGGTCGATAGGACCAACAAACAAAAATATTTTTCCTGCAAGTCTTTTTGACTGTTTTTGCAATGAGTTTCGCTTAAAACACATCTATATGTCAATATTAACATAAATGACAAATTTCATGATGATCAGACAAACAGTATAGCCTATAGCCCATGCTAATGGATTGAATTTTGAAATCCAAGATGGCTGCTGGCAGCCATGTTTTTTTTTACCGAATGACCCCAAAATGACTTGTTCCTATTTACATGTCAATGTTAACATCCATGACTAATAGTATGCACAGAAATTCATATTCAGCTGTTTACAGTGAATCCCCCCCCCCCCCCCCCCCCCTGCAAATCTCTGTTTTAGTATTAAAAGGGGGGTGGGTCAGGTGTCCAAAAATGGTAGGAAAAAACTGCCGAAAATGGAAAAAAATTTGGCGCGGGGGTGGGTGGGTCCCAACAAGGGTCGAAAGTCAAAAATCAGCATACGTGGCTGCAAATTTATTCCGACTCCCCCCCCCCCCTGATTTAGTCGGAAATATTGCTTGTTGCCATTTCATCAAAAAGCTCTCACTTAGAGCTTTCCGACGAAATGGCATCAAACCATATTTCCGACTAAATCCTGAATAGTTACCCATAATTCTGCTGTGGTTAATGAGTCGAATATTTAGGGCATTACTGTACATTATTAAGGAACAGATAATAACTAAGAAATATATTCCCCACGTTATTTTTTCGATTTTATAAGGTTCCCTGTCAAAACTTCAAAAAGTTCCAAGGTTTTGTACTAGTGGAATATAATCTCTACGGGCGTTAACCATAGTAGAGATTCATGGCATGATCTATAAGTGGCAGTGTTCACTTCAACTAAAAAAATGGGATGCCATGATCAGGGTTGGCGCTGGACCAACTTATTTGTCAAAGGAAAATATGTTTGGGTCAAATTCCAAAAGGACTTGCCAAATTAAATTGAGGGTTTACAGTAATGCTCTAAGTAATCGACTTCTTAACCACAGCAGAATTATGGGTAACTTTTCAGGATTTAGTCAGAAATATGGCTTGTTGCCATTTATTTGAAAGCTCTGTGAGAGCTTTCCGATGAATGGCAACAAGCCATATTTCCGACTTAATCCTGAAAAGTTATCCATAATTCTGCTGTGGTTAAGAAGTCGATTACTTAGAGCATTACTGTAGTTTGGGAAAATTTAGTTACAAATCTCATCTTAATATAAAATGCTTCCATGGATGCATACACAATAAATGCTTTTGATTTATCAATAATCAAAATGTTGCCAACTGAAATTTTTGTTTGCTGTTTACAAATTTGACAAGTGACAGTGCGAACCCTTGTGATTCCCCACTGAACATCTGTTTTTAACGATTACTCCTTTCTACACTAAATACTCATTGATAGTAGTTCCCTTAGGAAATGTTCAGATAATAAGTTTAACCCTTTCTATATTAAATACTCATTGATGAGTAGGTACCTTACGAAATGTTCAAATAAGAACATAGGTCGTGTGTTTACTTATTAGCTCAGCTTTACTTGCAAAGTTTGAGCTATTACCATGGCTTGGTATCCGTCGTGCATGGAGACGTCCGTCAACAATTCAGATTAGAATGGGCTACAGGTCGTACCTTTGGTCGGATCATTTTGGGGTCATTCGACCATAAAACATTGCCGCCGGCAGCCATCTTGGATTTTACTCTTTGCATGACTAAAACCTTTGGCACGGGCTACAACTTAAGTCGTACCTTTGGTCGGATCATTCGACAAAAAAAAACATGGCAACCAGCAGCCATCTTGGATTGCTGAAATCATTCCATTCATTGCTCATCACAAAAATTAACTTCTTCGCAAAGTTGAGCTACAGTGTCATGGACAATTCCATTATATAAACATTTTATCATCAATGTATATGAATTCGTCTGGCTGCCGTCTGCTCATATATCCTTAACATTCCCCCAAATGAATAATAGACCATGCATTTCAATATATACTTTTATAACTGAGAATGGGATAATCTATTTAGTATAGACAAGGTTAAGCTGTGGTGGACTGATTTTGGTTCAAAACAAACTTCTGTTTTGTTAATGAAACAAGTTTCTTGTTTCGGAAATTCATGTCGACTGAATAATATAATATTTTAAGAGTGTCCTCTTTATAATGACCCAATACAAAGTTCAGCATTACTGATAATGGATAGAGCTAATGATATGGCCTGTTATTTACGAAATTTCTTACCAAAGGTAAGATGCATTATTGGCACCAGTCCTGCATGGGAATCGACCCAGCTTTATCGTTGCTTAATTCGGTCTTTTGTGATATGCACCTTACTGGGACTGAAGGGGTCACTCTCACCGAAAAAAAAGTGCTGAAGGGTACACAGGGTTTTTAAATGTGCTGAACGGTACACATGGTTTGTGATCGGCATTAACACCGTTACTTAAACTGTGTTTCTGAATGTCTGGCGCCCATCAGCAGTTTTTTTTTTCAGTTCATTTTGATGTTCATTGGAACGTAAACAATTATTCTCTAACAGAAATCATGGCAGATACGAAAACCAAACGTCATTTAAACGAGATTTAAAAACCTGTGTACCCTTCAGCACATTTTCAAAACCTGTGTACCCTTCAGCACCTTTTTTGGTGTGAGTGACCCCTTCAGCCTTACTGGACCATCGAGCCCCAGGTCATGGGGATTTTATTATATTATTATATTCAGATAATATAGGTGGTCGATTGTTTTACTTATTATCTAATCATTTCCCTTAATAAATAGAACTCCTTCTGTATTATTTATATGTCGTCTGCTTTTACCACTTAACATCCCTCTAAAGGAATAATATACTATTCTGATGTACACGTTTAACTGACTTGGAGAATCCATTTAGTATGGAACGGGACAAACTTACTGAATCATCAATGTAGAGTTATCGATCCTCAGTCCCATCATACCCTCTCGTTTTCCCAACAAGAGGGGAATGCAACACGGTAATTAATCTTGACTTTAGAGTTACACCCCTTTGGTTATTATTTGATTTTGGCTTGCTGGTGTTTTAAAGATCCACGGTCCGTTTTAACATCAAATTGGTCAAACTTTATTATAGAGTTGCTTAAGATAACAAACTTCGCGAAATTGACAAAATAATCCATTATTGAAACAAGTACATTTAAACGATCATCATTGAAAACGCTCTTTATTATCTACTGCTTTAGCGAAACGAAAGAATTAACGCTCTTTGTCTGAGATGATCATTGGAATGTTTGCTGGCCTGGATAAAAATTCAAACCGTGTTAAAACTTTCCCTTTAAAAAATCTGACACCTCCCTGTATTAATGTTATCATTGGCAATTTGGCATATTCACAAGTGTGTAACTTCGTGTGATTTTATCACAAATATTGGACAATTAACGGGTTCACCGCCAATATTTATTTAAGGACAGTAATCCTAAACATTGTATTATATATTGTTATTTTTAGCCCGGAAGAGTGAACAAAGAAATAATTGACTTATATAAATGGTACCAATGATAGATTGATCTATGGTGTAAAATCGGACCGTCGAACTTTAAACCTTTAATATGTCATTGCTAACCCTTTATGGAACCCCAGGCCGAGAGACCTATGCACCGATGGCTGTCGTCTGCTTGGATCCACGTGAGGCTCCATATTGGATTGTTATTTAACCCTTTCATGACGGCAACTGCGCTGATGCAGCAATAAAGATCCTATGCCTGAGCATGTTTTCGCATATATAAGAGAATATATATTGAATGTCAAGGTAAATAGTGTTAGGCCAATGTATTCTGTTATATAAGAGAATGCATTGGTACAGGGTTTTCGCCAAAGTTCAGGAAGCTCCAGTAATGAAATGGTTACTGTTATGTTATTGCTTCTATCTGTGGATAAACGTAATTGGCGCTGGCCAAAAAAACTGTTATATATTTGGCATTCATTGACAGATGAATAGTCAACAAACTGCCCACCTGTGCAGAGTATATAATTATCTCACTACGGAGCCAGCTGTTATTACGTTCTTGCCCCTGTTGTTTACCAAGTTCAAGCAAGTACTTATAGTCGACGTTTTTTAATGCGTTGGCTCTGTTAGTATAACTATGGACGTAATTATTTTAATGGTAAATCTCAACTCTTATTTAGTCCACCCAATCTTAATAGGGTCGCAGCAAATATTACATAAATCCTGCCAAAATTGCAAGACATTTTCAACAAAGAATTTCTCGGGGGGGGGGGGGGGATATGGCGAATGGATTTTAACCCTTTACCCAACAGAAGGGGCATGTGCCAATGCATTCTCTTATATATGCGAGTCGACCATAGGTCGCCTCGTATATATAAGAGAATGCATTGGCTTAACACATTAAAAATTATAAAATTGTTAAAGAATGTAAGAAAAAATGGTAAAAAGTGTTAAAAAAAAAGGATGTTAGGCCAATGCATTCTCTTATATATGCGAGGCGACCTATGGTCGACTCGCATATATAAGAGAATGTATTGGCACAGGGCATAACTGTAACTATCACAATGTGGTCAAGGAGCCGGTTCCAATGATATCCATATTTGTATGGTTCTATTGAGACAGACCGAAGATATTTTAGGCTGTTGAAGCTTTATTTGGCCGGTTTGTTGGGTAAAGGGTTAATACATTTGAGAGGTGGAAAATGTTTTTGTTTTTTTGGTCCCTTTCGGCACCAAGATCTACAATAATAATTAATAATTGTACCCACAACACTCCAATCGCCAGTGTCTTTGCTCTATGATGGAAGGCTTCATTTGTATCATAATGTTCAGTTAGGAAGCATCATACCACCATAATATTATAATGACGATTAATTCAGTCACAAATATTCCATCCCAACGAAAACAAATGTTGATATGCAGTGTCGTCCACTCAAATAGGGAGCAATCAACTGGAATTAGGCCACATTGTTAAAGAGATATGGTGGTCAGCTTAATCGTGGTTATGAACCCAGAACTCATCTCAGCCCAATTGTCCCAAATTTTAAGTATTTTTCATGTCATAAAAGTAAAGTAAATGAGGTTATAATATCCAATTGGTCGACGGTTCTTAATTTCCGCTTGTAGCAAATTTTGAGAAAATCAATTTTGAAGTACCAGGAATTTGTTTTACTAAACGTGCATTTGACCCTTAACGTTCATGTGGGAAAACATCTGACATACATTTTGACCACTTGTGTATATACAATTCAGGGATTTCAATACATGATCTTACCATATCCATACAGAGTCAGGATTTAGTTTTACAAACCCTGGCCCTTGTATGGGATATTTCTTAAACAATGCCCCTGCCCGAGGCCAATTCTTTCGCATACATGTTATACGTTATTCCCATCATACACATGGATCACAAGCAGGGAAACACTATAAACAAAATGGAAATCCATTTGTTTATCGCAATTAATTCGTCCCGCGAGAAAAGAAGTATTTATTTACAATTGTGCGTACTTCAGACATTATTGATTTTTGTTTAGCTCAACTTTACTTTGTAAAGTTTGAGCTATTGCCTTTGGTTGCCGTCCGTCAACAATTTCCTTTCGCTCACCATACAGGCCGCATCCCTCATCCGATCATCACCAAACTTCATATGGATCTTCGGGGTGACCTCTAGATGGGAGCCATCGACTTTTTCCGAAATTCTTTTAAAAATATGGCCACCGGCAGCCATTTTGGATTTCAAATTTGAATCTATCGGCACACCATTCAGCCCACATTTATTGGATAAATGTTGTGAACATCTACAGATATGTTTAGGATCACGTCTAGATGGGTGGTATCAAATTTGAGCGATTTTCGACGAAAAACATGGCCGCCGGCAGCCATCTTGAATTTTATTCTTTGCATGACTAAATCCTTTGGCACACCATACATACCACATCCCTCATCTAATCGCCACCAAACTTCATAAGTATCTTTGGGGTGACCTCCAGTTGGGAGCCATCGATTATTTACAAAATTCGTAAAAAGAACATGGCCGCCAGCAGCCATCTTGGATTTTACTCTTTGTATAAGATATGACCATATGCTTTGGCACAACCTGTAGGTCACATCTCTCATCCGATTATCACCAAACTTCATATGGATTTTTTTTCAGAAATTCGTTAAAAAACATGGCCGCCAGCAGCCTTCTGGATTTCAAAATTGAATCCATCTGCACAGCCTGCCGTCCGCATTTATTGCAGAATTGTTTTGATCGCTAAAGGTCACATCTCTCATCCGATCATCAACAAACTTCATATGGATCTTCGGTGTGACATCGAGATGGGAGCCATCGATTATTTACGAAATTCGTTAAAAAACATGGCCGTCAGCAGCCAACTTGGATTTCAAATTTTAATCCATCGACACAGCCTGAATGTTTTTTTTTTGAAAATTTACAGGCATGTTTCGGATTATGGGGGCCATAGAATTTTAATAATTTTCGACGACTAAATCCTTTGGCAGACCACACAGGCTACACCCCTCATCCGATCGTCACCAAACTTCATATGGTTCTTCGGAGTGACCTCTAGAATGGAGCCATCAATTATTTTCGATATTGGTTATAAAACATGGCTGCCAGCAGTCATCTTGGATTTCAAATTTAAATGCACATATTACAGCCCACATTAATTAGTGAAATGTTTGAAATTAAAATAATTTCACCTACACAATACAAGACCTTTGCTGTAACGTTTTGGCTTTCCTTCTTCTTTATCATTCTATTTATTGCTCAGCAAAAAATAAACTTCTTCCCAAGTTGAGCTACATTGTCATTGACACTTTCATTAAATTTCACAATCGACGTTGTTGAAAATCTCGGAATTAGTAGATGATTGTGACATTCTTCCAGATTGGAAAATGCGTGAGTAGTGACTGATCAAGTTGTGCTGATTCTCTAAATTGACCTTTAAAAAGTTAAATAACCAAACATTATTATATGGTTAAATATTCTATTGGCAATTTTGGTGCCGCGACCTTAAAACGAGCCTGTTCGATATCCCGTTTTTTATGAGTTTTTGGTAGAGCTGATTATTAGTCCAATATATAGATTGCTGCATGCTATCTTTGGAAAATATAGAAAAACTATTTAGAGCAAATTATGATGTAGGTAGATGTACCTGGCCCAGCAGCTCTGCAAACTTTGAACCATGCACACCATTAGTCTCATGGGGATGCCTATAGGTATATTTAATTTTGGTAATAATTGGAGATATAATATTTTATCCCGGCATTCTGGTTACCTGTCCCCTATATACGATGCCGCCAATAAGCCCGCGCCATTCGATTTCATGCATAGATGATGATAATATCAGTTTGGTGAAAAGCCTCACTATTTTGTTCAAGCACGTTTGTGACCCAAACGGCACCAATGTGGCGTCTTTAAATCACACGATTAGAATCCGCATATCATATGCACTTTAAATCACACGATTAGATTCCGCATAGCATATGCACGGAGAAGAATATGTAACAATTTGTTGGAAATCGGCGCTAAATATTTCTATAAATTTTGGTGCCCAGTCCCTGACTGGCGTCACTTTAATCTGACTTGTTTAAACCACACAATTCGATTTCTCATATCATGAGGATGACTATATATGTTTGGTGGATATGGGCGACAAAACGCATTCAATCATTTTTAGTGCCCCCCATCTCTGACTAAAACGGCACCAATTTGGCGTCTTTAAAAAAAACGATCAGATTCCTCGTAGCATGGGTAAGAATATGTATCAATTTGGTGGAAAGCGGCGCTAAAAATATATTTATCAATTTGATTCCCTCCTCCAACCCTGACTCGAACGACGCCACTTTTGGTATATTTAAACCACCTCATATGATGAAGATGATAATATTTAAGTTTGGTGGAAATCGGCGACAAAAAATGTCATCGATTTTGTTTCCCCTCCTCTTTTTCTGACCCTGACACCAATAACGTCACTTTAGAAAGTTTTAACCTGCGCCACTATATTTATCGTAAAACGTTACCCATGTTAGACCCCCTGAAAGTCATCTAGATGGTACCAATTAATTGCTATAAAACACAGACAGACATTCGCAGATATAGATATAGAAGATAACTTTTAGGGACATGTCTAAATATCTAGGATCTCTGTTGCGGGTAACCACCTTTAAATTTCCAACAGTTGGCGAAATTCCATTTGCATGCGCTCCCACCCGTGGATTGGAATTTTCAAACTGGGACCTCAAGCGATGGACACGCATTCCAAATGTTGGAAACTTCCAACCTGACACCCCAAAGGTTGGAAATTTTCCATCTAATGGACATTTCTCTAAAACATTTTGACCAAAGGTACGCACACGCGACTATTTGGGTCTAAAAATAAGCAAGAATCGCACCACATATGCGAGGTCGAGTTTCGGTATAGCTATGCCTATACGACATGAGCTCGGATTCAAAAGGGATTAATTGTAACATTACTGACTATCACACACAATGTTGAGGAAATCTGACAGATATTAACTGAAGTCACTTGATTTTTGTCCACAATGGTTGAAATACAATCAAGTTCAACCCAATGTAGACATTGTTGACCAAGTCTCATATACACCGAATATTAACATAATCGGTTGATATTTGTTCAAGTTATCGCGCTATCGCTATCTGTTCTATTTTTGCATTCCGGCTTATCTGTCATCTGTAACATTTCTTCGTACTCAGAAGACAGTAAAATAATAGAACTCTGGTTATATACCTTGTTCTACGAAGCAGAAAATATAGAAACCAACAACAACATTTGAGTACATTACCCCTTTAATATGGGCTGGAATTGAGTACGATCTGTCCGTTCCCACATTCCAAGGGGTGTCTACCCTTACCATGCACATTACTTTCCACATATGGTTACACAGACCTTGTTTCCGTTCCATTTAATTGTTGATGATGACACCGTCATGTCCTGTTGGCCTTGAGATTGTTTCATCGGAGAACATGATTACTCTGGATTAAACACGACAATGCTCTTAGACTTGAATGATATTTTGACCTTGTTTGAATGGCATATCACCAGACACAAGAAAAAAGATAATCACAGAAAAAAGTTAATTACAAAAAAAAATTATTACAAAACGGCTCTGAGAAACATGACTCAGGTCCGCGATGAATGGTGACCGGAGATGGGAACAAGTCTACTGAATGTTAGCTTGAGGTGGGAACCTGCCTATAATTACGAACGCTATCTTCGACGACAATAAGCAATTACGTTTTTACGGGCTCGTCTTTTCTGCTCGCCGGTCGAGGATCCGTACGGGGACAATGCTCCATTATATGGTCAAAGCTTGAATTTAATGTGGCTACGGGTGCCACACGCGGCGTGCAACAAATGACAGCAACCAACAAATATATTTAATTATGCTTAATTATGGGGTAGAGTTTGATCACACGGCAGAAATCAGTTTCTGACTGTTGCAATATCATCCATATTCCCCCCCGAGGCTAACCTTCGTCCACGACAATTTGTGGTTTGGCGTGGTATTATATTTTATAAGATGACTTGCCCCCTATACTTTCAGCTATCTTATATAGGTTGTATACTACGAATAATTTTAAAGTTATGCAGCATGCATGCACTTGCAACAATTTAAGGGATTTTATATTTTAGAATGTTGAAACTGTAAACGTATTTCCGTGCATGTCGTATGGGGTTGAGATTTATGGGTAATACACACGGATTTCCCGACAAATCTAGCAATCTGTGACGAATTTTCTCACAATTTGTCAAACTATATCATAAGTGTGTAATCGATGTATGTACGGCACCAACGCAAGGGGCACTGGTGCATGGTTCACCTCAGAATCCTCTTGAGTATGTGCCATTTCTGGAAGCTGCCCTTGCTCTTGTCTGCTCCCGGTGCCACTGACCTACACCAACAGTCGAACACACTCCTATTCGTTCTGAACTTGCCTAATCTTAGAGACAGCAGCTGTTGTTAATTAGCACACTTCGACGTGTTCCGTTAATTAAAATCCTCAGCTGAAATGTCAACTTACCTCAGCGCCGAAAAGGCACTTCAAAGTTGTTGACGGCAGAAGTGAGCTAAGAAACAATGCGTCTGTGTGCGCAAGTTGAACTGGCGCGTTGGAGGCACGTGTATGCGCATGCGTCGCACACGTTCGGGGCAGACGTTCGGTGAAGAACAGATTCGCGGAAGAACAATGGTCCCAATAGATTTCATAGTTAATTTATTAAAAATAGACAAAGCATTACGACTACAATTGTTAACTGTACAGTAATCAACTAGATAACATACACCTTTGGAGCTGATTGGCACTTGTAAGTAACCAAGAACATTTAGGTGCACATTAACAGCCAACCACCCGAGATCATCTGTGAGATTATAGCGCCAAAGAATAAAAAAAATTTAAGTTATTATACAATGTTGTGTACAATATGTGTTTTTCTTGTACAAATCCAGGTTGTGGTGAAAAGTCATTTGGACGAGACGCGGTCCAATGTAACTTTTCACCACAACCTGGACGAGAACAAGAAAACACATACTGTACACAACATTGTATAATGACATTTTTTTATTATCCATCTGTATGTATATCCAAATGACGTCACCATAACAGATTCGCAGAAAACAATGGACCCAATATATTTCATAGTTAATTTTTTTTTTAATAGACAAAGCATTACGACTACAATTATTGACTGTACAGCAATCAACCATATAACATGCACAGTTGGAACTGATTGGCACATACGTGTATAACATTTATAAACGTATTTTTGGACTCGATCCAGTATGACTTTCAGGAGTCCAATATGACAGTTTACCGGGTTATCATGTGACGGCTTTTGCCCAATCAGAAAGAGTGTTAGTTAGTGGATGAATAATAAAACCCTCAGTGTACCTATTACTGTTCAAACGGCAATGCGGGTTGGAATAAATCGTTACTTATTGTATTGTAGGTAGGTAGAATAAAAGAAGAGGCGATGGAGTAAACACCTTGAATGATCAAAGGTGTATATTTAGTGTTGCACTCCTCCGACTTCCAGTAACTATTACTCTGTCAGGAAATACAAGAAAACCAATGTCAGAAATGGTAACGCGCTCAAGATCATATATTATATACCCATGATTGTAATTATAGAATATATAATATATTGGTTTTATGAATGACCAACTCATAATTCCGTTAAAACAACTAATCCTTCAAATTATTACCACAACTATATACGGCTTATCACTGAAGGTTTCTCTTGCATCTCACCAGAATTCCCAACTACACCTTTTACCGGACTCGGCCTCCGGATCGCAGTTCGACTTTTAATCCGTCCCAAAAATTCCCATTTCTATAAATAAAACGCCCATGGTCCATGTATACCAAGAATCAGCGAAACATTAGACACGCGGAGCGCGGAATGATTAGAAAGCAGATTTTATAGTGTATATACTAATATGTTTAATGCAGATATTGACACCTGGTATTAAGAGACTATTTTGCATCTCAATCAACAAACGCCACATAAATGGATAACTGGAAATGAAGTTATCACATGAAGAATCTACATACCTTCGCGTTGTGGAATAACTGGCATTGTTGTTTTGTTTGAAGGGAGGGTATCTTATTTCAGATACGAGCAAATTAAATAGTCCCGACGTGTAAACAATCCCCGCGTTCGCATGGGAGAGCATTTAGAGATACGATCAACATACCTGGCATCATCGAGATAACTAATGATCGTTTAGCGCGTATCATGATCCCAAATTGGACAAAACCCAATGAGGATATAAATTGGCGTTCGAAATAGAAATGGACCAATGGCTTGGAGATGGACATCGTGACCAAACGACTCACTGCTATGGGCTGTCCCTCTCTTGATATATGAACATATATGACTCGATCTGTATTCCCTTCTGGTCCAAAATTCTATTTTTCGAGGAAAGAAATACGCTCTTTAAACAAAAGCTTTTCAGTTTGTTTTTTAATTCTGAATATCTCCCTTCTATATTCTTCGGGGGGAAAACGCTCATTAAAAGAATCGCTTTTTGTGAAAATGTTTTTTATTTGTGTGTTAAATTTCTGAATATCTCCGTTATTTCGTCAATATAATCACCATGTTAATATTGTATTCGTGGTCAGTTCAGTATTAAAGGTGGATTATCTCTTTGTAAACATGTATTATATAGTTACCAGGGTATAAAATATTAGATCTGAATCGAAGACTCCTGTCCGGAAATGCTTCTAGAAATTGTAGTAGGGCGCGAAGCGCCCAGGATGGTCGAAAAGATCGAGAGATCTTCTCCTTCACCCTCACGGAAATGCTTCTATCGATTAATATTAATTTTATTTCGAATATTTTCTGGTCTAAAAAGGTGTGGTTGTTTAGCTAACGAACAATAGTGGTTACTGTTAACAGAGACCAGAAATTTTATTGTGTAATTTTGTAACAAATAAACGTTAATTATACTCATTATCGCTTATAACTATGGAATAAAACAATACAACCAATCAATCTGGGACATTTGACGTTCGGTACGTAGCCATAGGAACAGCCTAATGCTCTATATCGCTATATGGTATCACCCGTATGGTCTGTTCTAAAAATAGACAAATAAACGGTCCCAATAAAAAATTCGAAATAAAATCAATATTAATTGATAGAAGCCTTTCCGGACAGGGGTCTTCAGTTCATATTTATTATTTTATACGCACGCAACTATTTCAAATTTGTTATATAAAGAGACAATCCATCTTTAAGATATATATAACTTAATTGTGGGCTAGATGGGCGTATACGGTACACAATTAAGTAAAAATATGCCTATCTGTATATCTGTTGGGAAATTTAAGGAAGATGTGAAATATATAATATTTCAAGGCTATATGTCTCAAACATTTGACTGTAAGGTTAATCTGAATTGGTATAGTAAAGAATATGGCGACTGGCCCGATGATGGCCTTGACAGTTAAGCTGGAAGAAATTATCGATGTGTAAACAAATGTTGAATGTTGCGATCCGATGGGGGAGGGGTGTCTGGCAATGTTTATGTTTGGTGTATGTTGAGCAATTTGTCGTTGACATTGGCTTGTGGCTATTTAATGTCAAAGCAGCCAGACAGTCATGAATCGAAAAGTTTACAATATACCGTTGCACTATTTGGACAAAAAACCTTATATTCTCCGGAATTGATATGTATCATATCCCGAAAAAAAACGATCAATGTCGGTTATAATGAAGCGTTCATTTTGATATATGATGCACATACAAACGAAATGGTATGCATCTTACAAATGGTTCGCACAACTGCAAGCATGACTTTCGGCCATGTAGTTTTGATACATATCAGGGCGAATTTCACTGCACCCGTTTCGAATTCGGGAATGTATACGTCTGAGACCCGAATAGAAGTGGGGGCTCACTAATTAGTTGAAAATTTAAACCGAATACTAAGCTTAATGGAATACCTTACATACATAGACCATGTAGACTGGACCATCGACGTCGCATATCGCTATACTATATTCAATTTGGTGCCCAATCAACCTTATATACAGTAACTCATGTGTTTGACCAAAACAAAAACTGTCACTCGTGCTCCATGTTAAGACGTTCATCGTTTTTACAGGAACACAAGGGTAATATACAGTATGTGACATATAGGAGTATAACTTGTAAACTCCAATCTCCGCATGCACATGCCTGGCACGAGAAAGAGAGCAGACACGATTTACTGGGATGTATATTTTGAAATGACAGATATCCCGGGGAGTCTTATTTCTGAATTAACACAGTTTTCGGAGTCCTTATGCGAATACGGAATCAGAGCTAAATGCGTTCCAGTATATAGAGGAGCGAGTGTCACCGGTGAAGGTAACTGAAGAAAGAATGGCCTTCACCTCATACATGTAACACGTTATTAAATTATGAAATCTTGTTTATTTGATTTGTACATCATAACTAAATAAAAACGACAAATTCACATGCTCGTTCAAGCGCAGTAGTCTATTTTCCCCATGTTAAAGGACATCCACAAATACTAAATAACGCTAACCTACTGCCGAATGTTTGACACGACAACTGTTAACATATTTGGGCTGAATTCATCTGACGCGGTATTATTCCTCAAAATAAACAACAAAACCATCGTTACTTGGAAATGTAGTTTGGGCTAACATTTACATAAATCCTCCAGATCAATTATCCGACACACACGTCAGATGAAAAAGTCACATGAAGTAACCGGCCAAATTGGCCGAAATAATATAAACTGGTGAATTAATGGGGGAATGGATGGATTTTTGTGACTATGAATTTTTTTTAACAAGCTGCGGTGATTCTGTGTTTTTCCAGATAGCCCTGCCGTACACTTGGGGAGTTATTTTGAAAAAAGTATAACAGATGAAATTATGTTTTTCTCGCATTTTCAGGACCATCTGGTGACAACCTAGCTGTATAAACATCACCGGAGTGGCATGTAGGCTTCAATTCTGTGAATTGTACGCGCCAACAAACATGAGAGTAAAAACGAACAACGGCAGACGACAACTAGATAATTTATACAACGTACATTCACTAAACATTTGTATCTTCTTCGAGATGACCATATATTATTAAAATGTACTGTTACGTCCATGAAATAGAAACTTAGACAGTTGTTGCCGAATGTCCCAGATTAGACTGCATGGTCCATGCCCCAACTTCACAATTTCGTTATAACCTGCCGCCCGATTCGTAGTATATATAACCTGACGCCCGATTCCTAGTAACATGCCGCCCGATTCCTAGTAACATGCCGCCCGATTCCTAGTTACCAGCCGCCCGAATCGTAGTAACCTGCCGCTCGATTTGTAATAACCTGCCGCCCGATTCGTAGTAACTTGCCGCCCTTTTCGTAGCAACAATTAAGCCGCGCGATTCGTAGTAACCTGCCACCCGAATCGTCGTAACCTGCCGCCCGAATCGTAGTAACCAGCCGCCCGATACGTATAGTAACCTGCCGCCCGATACGTAGTAATCTGCCGCTCGATTCGTCGTAACAAGCCGCCCGACTCGTCGTAACCAGTCGCCCGATTCGTAGTAACCTGCCGCCCGAATCGGTTACAAGTGGGTCTTTTTTTCTGCACCAAAATCTGCCATAGATGGTTTACAACTACATGCAGTGACACCGCAATTTGTATTCATATTTCCGTATATAGTTTGGTTGAGATGTTAAACGAAACAACAAAGGAATTGCCAACACCCTTTATATACCATAGACTGTAACATCAAGAAGCTCACATATAGTGACACATACCCATACTCAACAGAAGCAATTTGGTCATACACAATTGTTTTGGAAGAGCTGACTAAGAAAGTCGCAGAGCATCGATTCGATCTTCCAATTGTATATATATTCACGAACTATGTCCTCCAATATATATAGCTATATATATTTTTAAAACAAAATTCAAACACCTTATCTTATGTAACCTTGTGCCGCTATAGTGGACGCTGGTTTCTTGCTGGGTGCCAATAGATCCACCTCAACTTTTGCTTCTCCTGTTTCTCCGAACTTTCCTGTTTGTTGATTTTCATTTCTTTTTAGAATGGTCGCTTCAGCTAGGGTCTGTCAGGCTCAACTGAGCCTTGAAATTTAATTTAATCCCTTGGTCCTGCCAATAGGAATCCAGTCAGTTTTTTAATGTGTTAATACCGTCTGCCTATAGATTACTTTTTTTTAATTGAATGGCTGTTCTGTATACCCGTCCGGTGGAGCTATATATGGTCATGACTCCTCGTCCATCCGTCCACAATTCTTTAAACATTTTCTTCTCTGGAACACGGACCGATGATTATACTCTAATCGATCAGTTCCTGACTTACTTGTTTGTTGATGTCAACAATGTCTATTCTCACTCGTACGACAACATCAATAAAATGCCGCGATAGCAGAAACATGACAACAAAATTGCGTATCGAGTGTCATCGAACTAGTCGGTATTTAGTGTGAGAAAACACGGAATGTCGGCGCTGTTTACAGTGTTACCTCAACGCCACGCGCGATTTGTATAGAAACGACCTTGAGATGTGTGAAGGTTATCGTCATGTTGATTGACATTTTATCGATGACGTCATCGAACGTAGGGTTGATATAATAATTCTCACCCATTCAAGAAAGAACCGCATAGTGTGCCCATAGAGATCATGTTCTACGAGTTCAAAAACTGGTAACCTTTTTATGTTTGGTGATCTTTATAACTTGAAAACAATATATAGTTAAAGTATTTCTTAGTGAATATTTGTCCCTTATTAATGTATTTCACAGCAGGTTAAGACCCCAGCTCTAAATTGCATGCGACTTTTGTGAGCCGATTTCGCTTTGCGTCACTTAATTACAATCATGAAATTTTCGAGCTGGCCGACCATCGGCTACTGTGAAATATGCTTTCTTCAAAAAGTTCCAAGGTTTTGAACTGGAGGAACATGATATATATGGGCGTAGATATTCGTGGCATGAACTATATATCGCGCCCCTTTAGCTTGCAGTTTGTGCATGTAAACATAAACTAAGAGTCATACTGACGTAATGCTAGTCACTGTTATATATGTATGTTTGACGCTGTGCTAGTCATTGTTATATTTATTACACGCTTGTTCCCAGAAGTACAGTGTTATTCCTGTTCAATATTTACAAATACGTATGGAACGTACGTTCCATACGCATCTCGTTGACGTAAAATGACGTACATGACATTCTTATCAACCATGAAACCGGAACTATAAAATAAAAGCATCATCACACATGACAAAACACGCCCTCTATGTGCCTAAATAAACCTTCTAAGCCTGTATTTTTAATGCACGGATTCTAGGACGACACGATATACAAACGGGTTTGTCGATACGGCACCCGTGCTGTCGCGGAAGGATAGAACTCGAGGCGTAGTACTAGTCACTGTTATATATGTATGTTTGACGTAGTACTAGTCACTGTTATATATGTAGGTTTGACGTAGTGCTAGACTGCTAGTCACTGTTATATATGTAGGTATGGCGCTGTACTAGTCACTGTTGTATATGTAGTATGTCTGATGTAGTACTAGTCACTGTTATAATATGTATAGGTCTGACATGGTACTAGTCACTGTTATATGTGGGGTTGACGCAGTGCTAGTCACTGTTATATATGTAGGTTTGACGTAGTACTAGTCACTGTTATATATGTAGGTCTGACGTAGTACTAGTCACTGTTATATATGTAGGTTTGACGTAGTACTAGTCACTGTTATATATGTAGGTTTGACGTAGTACTGGTCACTGTTGTATGTTTGGCGTATTGCTAGTCACTGTTATATATGTAGGTTTGACGTAGTATTAGTCATTGTTATATATGTATGTTTGACGTAGTACTAGTCACTGTTATATATGTAGGCTTGTCGTAGTGCTAGACTGCTAGTCACTACTATATATGTAGGTTTGACGTAGTACTAATCACTGTTATATATGTAGGTTTGACGTAGTACTAGTCACTGTTATATATGTAGGTTTGACGTAGTGCTAGACTGCTAGTCACTATTATATATGTAGGTTTGACGTAGTACTAATCACTGTTATATATGTATGTTTGACGTAGTACTAACCACTGTTATATATGTAGGTCTGACGTAGTACTAATCACTGTTATATATGTATGTTTGACGTAGTACTAGTCACTGTTATATATGTAGGTTTGACGTAGTGCTAGGCTGATAGTCACTGTTATATATGTAGGTTTGAGTTAGTGCTAGACTGCTAGTCACTGTTATATATGTAGGTCTGACGTAGTACTAATCACTGTTATATATGTAGGTCTGACGTAGTACTAATCACTGTTATATATGTAGGTCTGACGTAGTACTAATCACTGTTATATATGTAGGTCTGACGTAGTACTAGTCACTGTTATATATGTATGTTTGACGTAGTACTAGTCACTGTTATATATGTATGTTTGACGTAGTACTAATCACTGTTATATATGTAGGTCTGACGTAGTACTAGTCACTGTTGTATGTTTGACGTAGTACTAGTCACTGTTATATGTATGTTTGACGTAGTGCTAGACTGCTAGTCACTGTTATATATGTAGGTCTGACGTAGTATTAATCACTGTTATATATGTAGGTCTGACGTAGTACTATTCACTGTTATATATGTAGGTCTGACGTAGTACTAGTCACTGTTATATATGTATGTTTGACGTAGTACTAGTCACTCTTATATATGTAGTTCTGACGTAGTACTAGTCATTGTCATATATGTATGACTGATGTAGTACTAGTCATTATTATATATGTATATAGGTCTGACGTAGTACTAGTCACTGTTATATGTGTCGTACTAAAATTTACTGAGACTCGAACAAATATATAGGATTGTGTTGTAATATGTCAAAAAGAGTGCATAATTTTAAAGTAGGACGAGAGAATGAATTATTGAATGCTTTGTATGGCTCATTTTGAAGACACCTCTTGTTGGTTTATGTAATACACGAGAAATTGTACATTTCTAACCACCTTTCATTAAAAGGATAAAAAGTACAACTATTATTCAATGGCTATGATTTCCGTGACACCATCAACGGCCAGATAACATGCATTGTCGCGGATTCTCGTGGATTCTCGAGGACTCACGCTGGTATTATCTATCGCATATCCCGACAAGAGTAGCCACTTCACAGTTACTTTATCGGGTTGTGTCTACTAACCTGAGTAGCTAATCGTTGGGCTGGCAGATTCTAATTGTGCCTCAATTGCCCATAGAATTTCGATATCTAAGTTGGTAAAACTGAAACCGTCACAAGTAGATTCCCACTGTTCCTATTGTTATTGTATTCTACCACACACCTATATAATCTATAATTCAGGTTCATGTCAGGTTTACATTCATGACTGCCTCACATCTAGTTGCTACTCCACAACTATGTCATAGTATAATCCACATTGCGATTTGACGATGCACGACAATCGTATATACATGCACACATAAATCAAATCAAGATACTTATATGCACTTACATTTCACGCTAAAACCATTAATCTTTGTCCTAAACCAACTCTGGACATTCCGCATTTATTTGGGTATTTTGCTTGAAAAATTTATCTCAGTGTTCATCATTAATACATGTATAATTGTATTTTGTGATTCATTGTCACTACATATGGGAGAGGAGCTTCACCTAAGTTGATATGACTTAAACTGTACCCCATCACCACTTGTGTCAGTTCTTGTTTGAAGTTTATATTGGGATGTTCAATAAAAATATGAAACCATCCCACTCCGTTGCGTCTGCACTGACTTAACCCTGACTATAATAAATACTCATTGACGAGTAGTTCCCTTATTAGCCATGAATATACTAAATACTCATTGACGAGTAGTTCCCTCATTAACCCTGACTATACTAAATACTCACTGACGAGTAGTTCTCTTAGAAAATGTTCAGATAGTAAGTTCAACAAACGACCATAGGTCGTTTGATATTATTATCTGAACATTTCCCACCGATGAATATGAACATTCCACTTACTTATATTACATTTTCGCTGTCTATCGTCTGCTTTTATTACCTGAACATCCCTCCAAATGAATAATAAACCGTTCCGATGGACAATTGTTTAACTTGGTGTGAGAATTCGTTTAGTATATACATCTATACTGAGCATTATGTGTACCGAATTAGATCGACTCAGATTCAAATTACTTCAGGATTTGACGCCTAAAATATTACAAGACTTATTGTTCACGCTTTAAATATGACTATAAATTAGTCAAAATAAATTTTTCGCTCTCAAGACGAACGCAAAATGAATTGAAGCGTGAGACTCAGACAGCCCGAAGGTGAGCTAGCCATAAGAATATATACCAACATAATAAATACAGACGAGCATTCATATAGACTTATATAAATATAATTAACCATTTCTGTGAGCGTATACTAAATATTCATTGATGAGTAGTTCCCTTAGGAAAATAAGTTTAACGTTAACTTTGTTGAACTTATTATCTGAATATATCCCGCCAATGAATCTTTCTGCAATTGCATTATCTGTTGGTCTGTCTGCAGTCTGCTTTTATTTCCTTAGCACCCACAAAATAATATAATAGTCCATTTCAATGTATATTGTTATAACTTAAATGCTTTTATTTCCTTAGAATCCCCCAAAATAATATAATAGTCCATTTCAATGTATACTTTTATAACTGAATGGGAGAATATATTCAGTATATATAGAAAGTTTAAATAACGCTATTTAATAGTCAACGCTATTGCCAATGAACGCTCTTTATCGCAGATTATCATTTGAGTGTCTGTGCATCTGAGAATTATAGACTACGTGTCTTTTGAAAACCGATATAACCAAAACGCCATTAATTAGGCTGAGTTAGCTTCACAGGTTTTGAAAATGTGCTGAAGATTACACATGTTTTGACATCTTGTACTAAATGGCGTTTAGTTTTCGTGTCTGTCATGATTTCTCCCAACATTGGTCAATATGCGATTCCAACTGGAAATTTTCCTGATCTTGAATTTTGGTCTGGTTCAAAGGTCGGGGGTACAGTTTGACATTTGAAGGTGGAGATCACCCCAACGGAAACCCTGACTTTGATTTTGGTACATGTAGCATGAAGACGGTAGCAACAACCACTGACACCCGGTTTCCATCGTTGTCCCGTCACATAATTATGGGAGCACGCGCGTTACCATACCCGTATTGTTCACCAACTGGTTATTGTTTCAAATGAATTAGTTTCCACATATGATTTTATCCCCTATTATTATCACCTCGTTATATGTACACTACATTAAGCCGCGACCATTCCAATGTAGCTTATCAATATGTACAAATATGGGTGGGTTTAAAGCAAACAGCGAAATTAGTTAAAAATAAGAAGAGCAAACATATACGAAAGCTTATTATAGAGCCGTAAAGGAAATCAAATCCCCGCCCATTCAAATATCCGAAAATTGATGATATTTTTCTTAAGATCCCCATTCTGGACTACACAAAGGATTGAATGATAAATGAAGAGAGTTGTATAGCGTATCGCCCATTAATGAGTCGAAGGTTTGCTGAAGTACAGGTAATATAGTTACTCTGCTTCTGGCCGCTAGCCAATCAGCGACAAGAATGGACGTCACTGCAGAGCTCTGATCAATGCTGAATATTATATCGTCATTCGAGCGAGGTGCGCGCACGTGAATTCGATACGCGCGTGTATTGAAGAGATTGTAAATGTCATCGTGTTGCATATAGGGAATTTATGACTTTTAATTCTTGAGAATCAATGGACTTAATATTGTTATGAGACTGAATGATATATAATCCGAGATATATCGAAGACACGGAATTATTGTGAATACAATATCAGAAGACTTCGTTTTACAGGAACTTTCTTGAACTCGTCTGAAAGTGTTCATTTTTTGAAGTTCTGAATTGCACATCTGTGGTGGAATATGACTATCAAGTGAACATTATATGGTGCAAGCAATACTGTCAATGCATTCCATTTAACGGATTTTTAACTGGACATTACGTTACCATGGAAACATACTTAAAACGAAGATACGGAGCGAAAAAAGATCAAAAGTCCGAGAATAATTTTCCATTCTGGGACTATAGGTAATTATATAGAATTGTCCTTCTTTTTCAACCACTTTGTCGTAGATGATTATCACAACAGCTGATATGTACAGTAATGCTCTAAGTAATCGACTCCTTAACCACAGAAGAAGTATGGGTAACTTTTCAGGATTTAGACGGATATATGGCTTGTTGCCATTCATCGGAAAGCTCGGGGAGAGCTTTCCGATGAATGGCAACAAGCCATATTTCCGACTAAATCCTGAAAAGCTACCCATAATTATTCTGTGGTTAAGTAGTCGATTAATTAGAGCATTACTGTAGTTGTGAATACCAAACCAAATTTGATATGACCATTCAGATGTGAAACCATTTGTACATTTTCTTTACCAAATGGTGAGAACTGCGCGTAGAGGCCGAAGTAGCTCAGTAAAATGATTGTCAGTGTGAGTATCTTAAGTTTATGATTATTGCTATGTTTATGACCCATGTGCTCCAGAATGGCACTTTTTGCCGGACCCCGGTTATTGCGTATATAATGGGATGATTTCCGAGTGGAATGAGCCCACATGCGAGCTCCTGTTACCAGCGCTTACGGTGCCGATGTTCAAATAGCCCGTTATATGACCACAATCACGAAGAGCGTTCGTGGTTGGGTCTGTTGGTCGAGCTATAGGAATCACTGAACTAAATGGTTTCCCATAGGCGACAGTGTTAACGTTTCGGCCAAATTCACTGAATTGAAGCCTGCAGGCCATACCAGTGATGTTTACCCAGCTAGATTGACACCAGTTGATCACGAAAATTCAAGAAAAATCATAGGTCATGTGTTTACTTTTAAAATAAATCCCCAAGTGTACGACAGGGCTATCCCACAGCCAAATTTGATCTGGAAAAACCCAGAACTACAGCAGCTACATGTAGTTAAATAAATTTCCCGCTCACAAAAATCCATTCCCCCATTCATTCACCAGTTTAAATTATTTAGATATGATGTACAAATCAAATAAACGCGATGTCATCCTTTAATAACGTGTCGCATCCATCAGGTGAAGGTCATTCTTCAGTTACCTTCACCTTTATTGCATTCCACGGTGTACTCGCTCCCCGACTCTAGAACACATTTAGCTCCCTGATTCCTATAGCTACACAGTAACCGGTTCATTGACCACATTGTGATGGTTACAGTTATGCCCTGTGCCAATGCATTCTCTTATATATGCGAGTCGACCATAGGTCGCCTCGCATATATAAGAGAATGCATTGGCCTAAAAAAATTCTTTTTTTTAACAGTTTTTACTAGTTGTTCTTACATTCTTTAACAATTTTATAATTTTTTCTTACATTTTTTAACAATTTTTATAATATTTTTCTACATTCTTTGACAATTTTATCATTTTTAATATGTGTTAAGCCAATGCATTCTCTTATATATGCGAGGCGACCTATGGTCGACTCGCATATATATAAGAGAATGCATTGGCACAGGGCCGTTCTGTTGGGTAAAGGGTTAAAGCGGGGCGTCACTATACAGTTCATAATATTTAATGATATTTCTGGTTGGGTCTGTTGGTCGAGCTATATATAGCTACACAGTAACATTTTGTAAGTAAGAGCTTCTTTTAAATAAGTTATTCTTATTGAAATGTACCACTGTGTTGTAGAGTGGAGCTTGTGTGAGTCCCTGATGTCTGCGTATACATGTACATGTGATTTACGATTCGAATGCACGCGCCCTTTGCGCTCTTGTTCCTTTTCGCACTTGTTTCCGTAAGAGTCAATTAACATGCATGAAGAGCGTTTGGAGTGGAGCATTCGTTTCAGGGGCGCCGGAAGCATCCAAGGGCAGGGGGGGGCAGAGCCTACAAAAAGGGCACTTTTCCGCAAAAAAGGACATTTTCTCAGCAAACTCGGGAAAATAACCATAAATTCATTGTGGCAAAAATCCCTATTTTAATGGTATTTGTCGGTTTTTATGGCCGTTTTGTGATAAAAATTGACAAAAAAATTATATTCCTTGTGAAATTGGTGGTATTTGGACCAAAAAAGTCACATTTTGCTATAAAAACACGAGATTAAACACACAAAAAGCATTTTCTGTCTCCAGAAAAAGGGCAAGTCCTGCCCCCGCTCGCCCCCCCCCCCCCCCCCCTTGGTCAAGGGCAGGGGGTCAGCTGGCCCCCCCCTCTTCCGGCGCCCCTGATTCGTTTCTACGTACACTGGAGAGATTTCCGAGTGGGATGAAACCCATGCGAGTTATTGCCTTCACACTACCACTATAACAATGTCGTTATTATGCCCATGTATGTCTTTCGGAAGCGTCCCAAACTCACAAAGCAACCAAACCAGACAAAATCACAGAGAATGCAATATATAATGTACCAAACTACATACAATGGATTGGGCTTCTTAAACAAAATTAAACTGAAGATTGACTTGACTCAGAAAATATGGCAAAAAAACAAACTGTCAGTGCTGGTTCACTAGACGCCCGTGCAGAGGAGAGGGGCGGGTGTAAGGTTACACTGGTGTAAATACGGTTCGGAGTGACATCTAGCGGATATATGAGAGAATAAAATAGACACTGGGCCCTGATTGGTCAATAGCATTGTGTGCTTTTTGCATTAAAAAAATCGTCAGACCTCTTCCCTATGATTTCCAATAGGTAAAATAGCCATGACAATATTTTTTTATACGGTTCTGACACTAGTTACGAAAACACAAGATTTAAAGGCGAATTCCCTGCTGGGCGGACATGACTTTTTTGCGTAAAAAGTTTCTCCAAATGTCAATTTTTCAGATTTAAAGAAAATTTTGGACCCATAATTTATATTGCCAACAGTATACACTAAAACGATAGCAGTGAAGCCTATGGAAAACATTTACACCAGTGTAACCGTAAGTTGCCAAACAAACCTGTACCCCGATCCCTCTAAGCCGCCTAAGCCTAAATCGTTCAATTAATGTCTTATTTTTCCGTGAACAATTTGAATCTTGTGTTCAATCATGGACAATAGAGCCCGCGATTCTGATTCAATATGTGTATATGTAACTTATCAGTGACATAATCATATATAGATAATATGGTGACTGGTGTCCGTACGTCTAACCTGAGGTCATCTACGACCCGATACCACAATAAACAATTAGTCATCCAAAATGAACATCAGTCGATTCGTCACGCGATGTATACCCCGTGACTTATAACAATTAAACCCAATCTTGACCGTCCCTTTTTTGTCGCCGACATCATGTTCTCGGTGTTGTTTCCTTTATGGCCAGACACACACAAGAAAGACATTCATCACGTTATATATTTATGGTCCCAGGGCAACATAGAGGTGCGGTGTCACCAACCATGCCTGGGGGTAACAGTTACTCAACGTTATCTTCAATCTAAACAACGGTCCAACTAGTTTTGATCTGTTCGAGGCAAATTACTACCCATGATGATCTGGTATATTATATTGTTATTTTAAGGACTACAGTCATGACTGGGTCCTGTTTGAAGGTTATTGCGGCGCTTAAAGTGCTGTGAAACACTCCGGTGGGGTGATCACATAGAAATAGAGAATAATCTTGTTCAAAGTAGTTATTTAAAAAACTATTATAGCCAAATTGACAACACACACCGGCATTCTTATATATTAATTCAATGCAGTGACTCTCGATGGCGAAATCGCTTTCGTTCATTTATCGCTGATATATGCGTCCCGAATCGAGTAGTAAATATTTACAATTGAGCGTAGTTCAGACGATGTTTTCCGATGGAGTGGTACGGTCGATTTGTTTCATATTTTCGGCGATGTTTGTAGAATGTTATATTCCTCCAGTTTGCATAGCGCCTGAATACTAACTTATCAGTTTCACGCACCCGAACAAGTCCATAATATGTCTTTAACCCTTCCATGACTGAAGCTTCCTGAAACGTTAGGAAAACTCTGTGCCAATGCATTCTCTTATATATGCGAGTCTAGGGAACTTATCATATAGTATAGAATACGTTGGCAACTTGGCATAACAATATTTACCTTTACCTTGTAAGGCAATGCATTCTCTTATATACATACGAGTCTCGCATAGGGATACATTAGCCTAATAATATTTACCTTGACATGTTAAACCAGTGCATTCTCTTATATATGCTAGGCTCCCTATATATGGGAGACTCGCATATATAAGAAAAATGCACTGGCACATGATCTTCAATGCTGCACCAGCGCAGCTCCCTTCACGAAAGGGTTAACTGTTTCTCATGACAAGCAACGCCCAATTAGAATATTGGACTAAGCACACGTGTGACATGAACGCGTTCAACACTTGCTAGGGGTGTCCTTTGCGCCAGACGTATGGAAGACGCACCACTGGAAGGATTTAACCCTCTCTTTGCCAAAAACTCATTGACGAGTAGTTCCCTTATGGGTATTAAATGTTCAGATAATAAGTTCAACAAACGACCATATCTGAACATGTCTCTTTAATGAATGGAAACCTTCAGCCCTTGTATTATCTTTCAGCCTTACTGTCGTCTGCTAATTTATCCTGAACACCCCTCCAAATGAGTAATAGACCATTACAATGTAACTGAATGGGAGAAACCAAAATGCTGTTTAATTATATGTGATAAATATATATTGGGGAAAGTTTTTTAAAGCTGATTCTCAGATATATACATGTAGACCAAACAACAAAATGAAAGAAATATACATTTGGCGCCCCTCGTTTAATTCCGCTGATCCGTGTCTTACGACAGTTGTTCTGATCCGATTACATGTTCATAGCAACACATACATATTCCATATCCTTAGTTCTTGTCACTCTGGTATAGTGCCATAAGCACTGAATAATGTTTACAATCCGCTTAGAAATTAATCTGCCACAGATTAGCATATCTTTATTGTCGCGTGGCTTATCGAATCCTTCTTAGATCGACCAAGATTATATTTCACACAACGAATATCGACACATCTCCCTTCTCCACGAGCGAACTGATCACGTTTAATCCGATACATTAGTAATCGGGCATATCTTATAATAGTCACGCATGTTAAATACCCAGTATAGGATGTTCCGGATAATATTACAAAGTTTAGTGTCATATTTCCATCGATATGTCACGGCGATTCACTATAATATTAACGCTAGGGTCGAAGGCTTACCAACATGTCCTGGTATAGTGCTATAGTGTTTCTGGGTCATGATAATTTGACAATGCTGTTTCACAATGCTGTTTCTATGGGAAACAATATCGTTGTTTTTCTCAAATAGCAATTTTCGTGATCTTTGAACATTCCGAAAGTCATTATATCTGTAAATGTGGATCAAACATAATTTTAAATATTTTAGCCCTTTCTATACTACATTGATTCTCCCAGTTAGTTAAAAGGTGTACATTGAATTTTTTTTATTCATTTGGAGGGATGTTAAGGTGGTAAAAGCAGACGAGAAATAAATAAAGAGTGCAGACGGAGCCCTATTTATTATGGGAAATGTTTTGATAATAAGTCCACTTCACACGGTCGCCTGTTTAATTTATTATCTGAACATTTCATTTGGGATAACAACTCATCAACGATGACGTAGTGTAGAAAGGGTTATTATTATTATCTGAACATTTCATATGGGATAACTATACTCACCAACGATTCTTTAGTGTAGAAAGAGTTAAAGACATATCGTGGACTTATTCAGTGAATAAAACTAATATAATTTGTTTGTTTTGTGACTCCAACAACCATTTAATAGTTATAGATTGAGAAGGCTCTACGTCTAGATGAAGAATACATGTAGAATCATCTCAGTCTATATATCGAAAATTATAACAACATCGACTGTACATTTATACGTACTCTCTCAGAGATTCACTTCTTTAATTAACAGCCGATAAACTGACCATGCATGATTTCTGCCAACAGTATATAAGCTGCATATATTTCATTTACAATGACGCCATTGTCTTGATATTTGGCCATAGACTTTATTAAAGGCCCACTTAATTTTCGAATCACGAGATCACATTATATACAACATATTCCATAATATATACCAAGCAACTCCAAAAATTGTATTATCAACTTATCCGGTCGAATAAATTGTGAACCTGTTTTTTGCCAAGGTATCGACGTGCGTTATGTGCTTAATTGTTGTATCGTCCTTACTGTCAGTTTAGTATTCCCAATGGAATGGGGAATAACTCAACCTCTTAGTTGTGAATTATGGTGCATTCTGGGTGGTAAGTCTTGTGGTGAACCTGAGAATCTCTATCACTTAATCGACACTCCTACTCCCATATAAGGCCACATCCAGCAGTTCCGTGTATTGGTGGAAAATATATATATTTTTAGCTTCCTCTTTCAAATGGTACATACTATGGAATATGTAGTGTATAATGCGATATGGGAATTCGAAAATTAACTGGGGCTTTAAATTAATCTCTTTTGGTGAGATTAATCGCGATTCCTTGAACACACAATAGGCGTTTTTAACACCTCTTTAACGAGAGTTTTGTTGATTGTAGCGAAAGGAATGGGAAAGTTATTTTGATTGGAGTGGTTCTGCAACGAATGTTAAATTATTTTCATTTGTTGGTGTGGTATATTCAACAAGTTGCGTTTTCTGTTTTATACATCACAACATTCTTGAGTATGATATGATATCCAATCCCTATCGGTCTCTGCACAAAGTACGATTTTGTGCATTCATAAAATATTTAATGACCATTGCTCCGATATCAATAACATAACAATAGATATACTACTTTCAAAGAAGTGAAGGTTATCGAGTTCATTAACAGTCCATAAAACCTATCCAGACATTATGCGCGTCAAATGCAGCAAGGCGTTGATTTCCAAAGCCGTGCATAACGTCTCGTAAAATTCAACCCATTACACACGAAATGAGATAAAGTCAGCAGTGGTCTGAATAGCACCCCCTACCGAGTAATAAAACTGATTGCAGGGGAAACAAATGATGAGATCGCGCGTGAACTATCGTCATTATATTTCATGATATATGAAGCGTCATTTTAGAGATTTTCGCTGCGACTGATTTCTATCTCACGCGGTTTTTTCACAGACGGAATTGATTTAATCGATTCCCTTCAGTAATACTGTGGTTTCTCAAGCCTAAAGTCGATAACACGACAGTGAAGTGATATAAACTCATAGCCTCTCATTGTTCATGCACCCGATATATATACATGTATATATCTCATATCGAAAATATCTTACAGTGAATTTGCGACATGTGACCCGCCATATCAAATCCAGTCGTAAGTCTGGATTTTTTTTTACCCTGTGCCAATGCATTCTCTTATATATGCGAGTCGACCATAGGTCGCCTCGCATATATAAGACAATGCATTGGCCTAACAATTTTTTTTAATTTTAATAATTTTGTCTTGTATTCTTTAACATTTTTATAATTTCACCCATACAGAGCCCCAGACAAACATGAGCAGACGACACTCTTCTATATGCTTCTATATATGTGTGGGGCTCCCTGCAGGGTAATGGATGTTTTTTTATTTTATGTCCTAAAAATTGTAAGAAACATTTATTTAAAAAAAATATGATAAAACATTGTTAGGCCAATGCATTCTCTTATATGTGAGAGGCGACCTATGGTCGACTCGCATATATAAGAGAATCATTGGCACAGTGTAAAAAAAATCACACGAAAGTCCGCTATACACGAATGATCAGGTACTCGCAGGATCCGGTACTCGAAGCATCCGCTATGCCCGATGGATCCGCTATGCGTCCGCTATGCCCGATGGATCCGCTATGCCCGATGGATCCCATGCACGGAAGCTTAAGATTTGAACCATATTCGCCAGAGCTGAACGCATATGGCGTCACAATATGCTATAAATCTTACCAATTGGGCCAAAATGAACATGCATGGGGACGAAAACGTTATACAAACAGATATAAGCGAAACCTCACTCTGGCTGACAACAAGTTGATATTTCTGAAGTTTGAATTCGATAGAACGAAGCGAATTGACAGTAGTTATGGTGAGCATCTATAGTTATTCCACATGTGCTATGGCAAATTGACAGTAATTATGGTGAGCATCTATAGTTATTCCACATGTGCTATGACTGTGTCTCTCATTTAGAAAATACCCCACCGAGAAGAGCTATATATGCGAAGGTCCAATACTAAGAGGATCCTATGATTATTCCGAAGTAAAATATCCCAAAATGGCCAAGGCGCCAAATACATGTACTGCCTATTAAATACGAAAACCCGAATTCGTGTGCGTTTCTTATTGGGTCAAATTGGTTAAGTGTGCACCGCAATGTGGGAAATAAGTATATACTATACATTCATGCATTGGGATTTGAACATCATATTTAATTTTGTAAATAATACAACAACATGCGTTTCTCGTCCGGTAATGTGATCTGGCTAGAACATAACACGTTTGAGGTATGAGTCGTGTTGGAGTGTTGAAGCAAACGGCACACTTTAGCGATTATGAATGTTTGATAAATATAGAGCCAACAGACCAGAGGTGACACCTTACTCAACACTTTAACATTGTTCTTATCTCATGGTTGTTAATTGACGATATCTATCGAATCGTGACAGAAATGAGTGTCGTCTAATCAACAATGTGATATAAATAATATCTATGTAATATATTTGATGTGATTTAATCTAAACTTTGGAAACGCCTATAGGCAAATCAACAAACTATGTATACTATGCACAGGCTACTCAAACCAAACATCAAACGAACATACGAAAGACTATCATCGGCTTCATGAAATCAAAAACAAATGTAAGCCTCGTGCAATTTTCCCATTCTAAAATTTAAAAAATGAGGCAGTTTTATATATTTCGTCTATAATCTCATTTCTTACCCTACTAAAATGGCATTTGGATGATAATTACGAGCCCCACAATGAAGGGTTGACCAAAGAAATAATCTGGCTGATAGCCCATTAATCTGGCTGATAGCCCAGCTGAAGAATACGATATTTAAAGTCTTATCGGCAGATTTGTTTTCTGGTCGATTTTTCGGCTATACCGTTTGTTTAATTGTTGGGACATTGGCTTGACACGTATTGTGTGTCCCGAGTGAACCCAAGTACCTCTCATGATATACACGAGATCATAATTATCAGATATGACACAAAACCTTCATTGGTGTTATGATTTGCCTGTTTATAAACATGTTATTGGTATCTTATAAAGCCGAGTACTCCGTATACAATTTGGTGTTCGATACTATAGCTTTATGACGGTCTGTTATATTGTACCCGTTAGATAAAGGGTATAATCGAAGGTTTGTAACGCTAATGTCTGACATTGAGTTTAGATGAATGCGCCAAACTAAACACACGTGGGGGACATCGTCCACCGAAAAAAAAAAACTATAAAACATAAGGCGTCTAACAATGGCGAAGGTGGTTCTAATCCGGGTTAGCGAGGATTTGGGATCCACGCACATGCATGGAAGGGAGGTAACTCAAACATTTTGGTGCCTTGGTGGCTAACAGGCCAAAATGAATGCCCATAGAGCCACACAAAGTTGAATCCCATATATTAGTATACACACCCATATAAATGTATACCATTCAAACCGTTTGGTGACTTAGTGACCTGCAGGCCAAATGAATGCACATAGAGCAACACGTTGAATCTTATATATTAGTATACACACCCATATAAAATTGTACCATGCAAACCTTTGGTGCCTTGGTGGTCTAGTCAAAATGAATGCCCATATAGCCACAAAACGTAGAATCTCATACATTATATAGTTTACACACCCATAAAAGAGTGTTTAATGACATACAAGTGGTAGTCTCAAGTACATTTTATTATAAGGACGAACGGATAGCTCAGCTGGTTTTTGGGCCGACCTCTGAGCTGCACCTTCGATGCGGTAGGCGATTCAAATCCGACATATAGTATCGGTCGGACTTTGTGTAGTCATCTGAATGCATCCCCAGTACCATGGGCATCGCAAATCAACCATCGATTCGACGGTTGGTGCTCTGAGAACGATTCCAGAAGCAAAAGAATCTCAGACAAAATTTGAAAAAGAGGCATACTGGGCGAATTCGTACCTCCGCTCCTATCGTAATGTCGTGACCAGGTATGACATTAGGCTGGGCACACCGTCGGATCGGTCGTAATGTCATGACCGGGTATGACATTAGGTTGGGTACACCGTCGGATCGGTCGTAATGTCATGACAAGGTATCCATTAGGCTGTGCACACCGTCGGATCGGTCGTCATGTCATGACCAGGTATGACATTAGGCTGGGCACACCGTCGGATCGGTCGTAATGTCATGCACAGGTATGCCATTAGGCTGGGCACACCGTCGGATCGGTCGTCATGTCATGACCAGGTATAACATTAGGTTGGGCACACCGTCGGATCGGTCGTAATGTCATGACCATGTATGACATTAGGTTGGGCACACCGTCGGATCGGTCGTAATGTCATGACCATGTATGACATTAGGTTGGGCACTCCGTCGAATCGGGAGCCGACGCTATATTACTTCGCGTGCGCAACAATGTGCGCACATTAAACATCTACAGTGCAGATGCGCCCATGCCCCGAAAACTCTACAGATACAGATACAAAATATATAGGTTTAATCGTTTGTAATATTGAATGGAGGGAAACAGTTGTATACCTATAATTGCAACACAACACCCATGCGGTCTTTGTAAATATACACTCCGATTCACATTTTACACTGTATACCATTTTATATGTGGGAATGCATGTAGTTTACTCCAGACTGCAGAACACTATGCATATGACCAGTTCAATATAAAACTGCGCAGCCTATTGTTACGAAGGTCACCATAATTTGACTTCCTGTTTATATTCGCCACACCACATCCGGTCGTAAGTCCAGCAATGCCTCGGTCGGCCGCATGTTTGTCTCGCACACAGGTCACACCCAAAAGGAACGTCCAGGGATTGTGGTTACCCCGATACAATGCATCTAATCGCTTGTGCACACCGCGGTCACGCGTGGGCTGTATTCTTGCGTCGAGGTTATAACCCCGTATAGCAGAAACAAAACTTTAACAGGCATTCGCACACAAATGGTTGTAATGTGGTCTCTATTTGCGAGCTATCGATGCAGCGGATTTCGAAGGATATGTGCAGCGTTTGACTTTACAAATGTTTTGCTAGGGTCGATTAGAAAACAATCAACTGAAGATTACAGGAGGGCGTCACCCACGTCTTTGGGAAATCGGGATTCAGGCAATTAAAGCGTTATGCAGGATTCAGGCCCCTCTGTTAACTGGTACTCTGGGTTCAACCCCCTCTGTTAACTGGTACTCGGGATTCACGCCCCTCTGTTAACTGGTACTCTGGATTCAGGCCCCTCTGTTAACTGGTACTCTGGGTTCAGGCCCCTCTGTTAATTGGTACTCTGGATTCATACCTCTCTGTTAACTGGTACTCGGGATTCACGCCCCTCTGTTAACTGGTACTCTGGGTTCAGGTCCCTCTGTTAACTGGTACTCTGGATTCACACCCCTCGGTTAACTGGTACTCTGGATTCACGCGGTTAACTGGTACTCTGGATTCACGCCCCTCTGTTAACTGGTACTCTGGATTCATACCCCTCGGTTAACTGGTGCTCTGGATGCATACACATCGGTTAACTGGTACTCTGTATTCAGGCCCCTCTGTTAACTGGTACTCTGGGTTCAGGCCCCTCTGGTAACTGGTACTCTGGATTCATACCCCTCGGTTAACTGGTACTCGGGATTCGCGCCCCTCTGTTAACTGGTACTCTGGGTTCAGGCCCCTCTGTTAACTGGTACTCTGTATTCACGCGGTTAACTGGTACTCTGGATTCACGCCCCTTTGTTAACTGGTACTCTGTATTCAGGCCCCTCTGTTAACTGGTACTCTGGGTTCAGGCCCCTCTGTTAACTGGTACTCTGGATTCATACCCCTCGGTTAACTGGTACTCGGGATTCACGCCCTCTGTTAACTGGTACTCTGGGTTCAGGCAACTCTGTTAACTGGTACTCTGTATTCACGCGGTTAACTGGTACTCTGGATTCACGCCCCTCTGTTAACTGGTACTCTGGGTTCAGGCCCCTCTGTTAACTGGTACTCTGTATTCACGCGGTTAACTGGTACTCTGGATTCACGCCCCTTTGTTAACTGGTACTCTGGATTCATACCCGTCGGTTAACTGGTACTCTGGATTCATACCCATCGGTTAAATGGTACTCGGGATGCACGCCCCTCTGTTAACTGGTACTCTGGATTCAGGCACATCGGTTAACTAGTACTCTGGATTCACGCCCCTCTGTTAACTGGTACTGGGGATTCACGCCCATCTGTTAACTGGTACTCTGGATTCACGCCCCTCTGTTAACTGGTACTCGGGATTTACGCCCCTCTGTTAACTGGTACTCGGGATTCAGGCCCCTCTGTTAACTGGTACTCGGGATTCACGCCACTCTGTTAACTGGTACTCGGGATTCACGCCCATCTGTTAACTGGTACTCGGGATTCACGCCCCTCTGTTAACTGGTACTCGGGATTCACACCCCTCTGTTAACTGGTACTCTGGATTAAAATGTCCACCACATAAGATATAAGAGACAAATGATCTAGAGTAATCACAACTGACAACGTGTGAAGATACTTTATGTAGAATCAAAGAAACAAAGTGCTTTCGCAACTAAACTCAAAACACCCCAATGATACGAAATATTAAACTGGTCAGACATATCAGATACTCACAAAAGCACGTTCACACTAAAGCATGATGGAACATTCACATTCTGTCGATGACATTTTGACATTGCAAATAATTGGTGTTTGTTTAGGCTGCTATATGGAATGAGGTCCATCTCCAATGGACAACAATAATTAGTGTTTGTTCAAGCTGCTATATAGAATGATGTCCATCTCCAATGGACTACTATATAGAATGATGTCCATCTCCAATGGACTGCTATATAGAATGATGCCCATCTCAAATAAACTGCTATATAGAATGATGCCCATCTCAAATGAACTGCTATATAGAATGATGTCCATCTCCAATGGACTGCTATATAGAATGATGCCCATCTCCAATGGACTACTCGGACTCGTGGCACAACATTTAAATATGTAGTTTTTTTTCAAACTAGTACATCAAGATTTCCAACTGTTGGAAATTGCCAATCTCATATCCCCTATAGTTGAAATATTCTCAACTGACTGTCATGTCAGTCAAAACATTTGACTGCAAGTAGGAAATATTCGACTTTTTGTCAAACAAACTAATCACATTAAATACTGGTTGGAAAATCTAACTATCACAACAAATTCAACCTATTTTTTGTCTGAACTATTCAACTGATGTTGTGTTAGGCGTGAACTTTGCAACTGTTGAAAATCTAAAAAACCAAGTGATACATCCCCAAACATCCTTTGTCGCCACAACCCGTGCCGTCTGGTGACCAACCGTAAGCCTATCTTTACTAAATGGATTCTCCCATGCAGTCAGTTATAAAAAGTATACATTGAAAAGTCTAGTATTGATCTGTAGGAATGTCCAGGGAATAAATGCAGACGACATATGATATAAAGTACTGAAGGAATACTATTCAGTTCAACAAACGAATTATTATTATCTGAACGTTTCCCAAATTATAACTATACTAACCAATGAGTAGTTAGTATATATAGAGGGAACGTGTCTTGTCAATTTGGCGTTAGTCTATATATGTGTCCTCGTCTGACATACAATTAGTACTCAGCTGTCAGGAAAAAGACGCAACTTTCCTTTAATCAGAATCACTATTATCGGCCCTCACAACGATAGTCTCCCCTGACAAACATCCGGGGCTCTCAGTGGACGTGACGTCGCGTCAGTTATGAAGTATTCTCATGGCAGTTACTATCTTAAGTACAAATGGTACGCCGGAAGTACATGTTTGTACTGATCTTACGCTGTTTTTACACAATACATTAACTTTGTTTCGATAAAAGGATTAGAGATAGAGCTTGTGTTTTGTGTTGACATATTGCCTCATACAAAGCTGCAATCATATATGCCGTGTTTGGTGTTCAAATATTACAGGAAGTTAACTTCAGAATCCATATGCTAGCTGTGTGTATATCGCCTGTACCGAGGAACCCACAGTCAGTCATAGAATGATCGGAATGCAGTCTGATTGAAATCTTATACAAACTATATTATGTCCGCTACAATCCAATTTGCGGCATGTGCGCATTTAAAGCCACATCATGGCGGTTTCAGCTCCAAAAATACATCTAATAATATTCGCTTTTGAATTTTTCCCTGTATCGAAATAGGTCAATACATACTTGAACTAATTTCTACGGAACAGGATGTTTGGTTCCCAAACAAACAACAGCCATGTGCACGGCATTGGAACAGAAAAGAGCGTTCCGTGTTAGTCTATTCCTGATATGGTAGAAATAATGAGCGTTTGTTTCTCTTCTGTGCGAAAAATTGAAAGCAGATTAAAATGGCTGTGACCATGGCAAGTATTTTTCAGAGCATATGAAGCCGGTATATAGATATTTCATGTATTTGTCCAGTCTATGTAAACATACACTCAGATTCATACTGATACTGAGTCTATTGCATTCCCATCAACTTTTCATTTCTGAACGGTTGTGGGCTTCCCCCAAATTACGTCACACGGCACTAAATATAAATCTGAAATTATTTGTGATTGACAGGCGTAAACATGGTCACGTGCCAGTGCCGTCATGGCCGCTTCAACCCTGTGAAGCCGATTCTAAGAATCGGAATTAATAGTTGCAGGGTTTGTGACTTTTCGTTCGGCGGTTGTTTTACTGACAATAAAGGGAAACAGCTAGCTTCCGGGATCCAAAATAATATGTACAATAACTAAGACAGATCTTCTTGAAATTATAAAAAATGTCAATTTATGTGGATCTCTTGGACTCAGAACGAATTATTTTTTAGATTGGCCAGGCGATTTGTCGCCCATGTTGTCAAAAAATAACACAAATCAACGGCCACGAATCAAAAATACATGAATGTCGGGACTATCTGCTAAAACAACTACAGAACTAAACAAAAGTTAAATGACATAACAAAACGATCTATCAGTTCCCCAGTACCGGCAGTAGTACCACCGCAGCCAAAACGAGCGTAGAGCAACACAATTCTACCACCAACCCCACCGAAACCCTCCCGACCTTACACAGCCGTATTATTAGCTCCAAAGATTGGCCAGTTGTACCCTAATTACAGTTGTCTGCAATCCAAATTCCGGTGATTCTTGATTTTAAACTTTCGACCGCTCGTCAACAATCTACTTTATTTGTCGATTTGTGAATTTCTCTTCCGGTATAACATGACGTCATGGATACTATTTTAACAACATTTAGCCACACCTTCGGAATTTCCACACCGAGAGCACGTGACATGTTACTAGTTTTGTATTGGGGCACACATTTCTTGGAGCTAAGTTTTGATTGGCGGTAATTACAAGGAATCCCGGGTTTGGGAAATGAAAACTGAACGAAAGGTCGTCAGACCCACTATTTTTTTTATATGTGGGTATGTAGTTTACTCCAGACTGGTATTTGTCAACCTATCTTATACTTTTCAAATGACGTAGACAAAATTGGGAAGCTCGAATGAGCCATGTCCGTTTAAACATCTTCAATGCAATAAATAATTCAGGTTGCAAAACAGATCCCGCGATTACCATGACTTCACAATACAAATCCCGAGATTAACATGACTTCACAATACAGATCCCGCTATTAACATGACTTCACAATACAGATCCCGCGATTAACATGACTTCACAATACAGATCCCGCGATTAACATGACTTCACAATACAGATCCCGAGATTAACATGACTTCACAATACAGATCCCGCTATTAACATGACTTCACAATACAGATCCCGAGATTAACATGACTTCACAATACAGATCCCGCGATTAACATGACTTCACAATACAGATCCCGCGATTAACATGACTTCACAATACATATCCCGCTATTAAAATGACTTCACAATACAGATCCCGCGATTAACATGACTTCACAATACAGATCCCGAGATTAATATGACTTCACAATACAGATCCCGAGATTAACATGACTCACAATACAGATCCCGCGATTACCATGACTTCACAATACAGATCCCGAGATTAATATGACTTCACAATACAGATCCCGCGATTAACATGACTTCACAATACAGATCCCGCTATTAACATGACTTCACAATACAGATCCCGCGATTAACATGACTTCACAATACAGATCCCGCGATTAACATGACTTCACAATACAGATCCCGAGATTAACATGACTCACAATGCAGATCCCGCGATTAACATGACTTCACAATACAGATCCCGAGATTAACATGCCTTCACAATACAGATCCCGAGATTAATATGACTTCACAATACAGATCCCGAGATTAACATGACTCACAATACAGATCCCGCGATTACCATGACTTCACAATACAGATCCCGAGATTAATATGACTTCACAATACAGATCCCGCGATTAACATGACTTCACAATACAGATCCCGCTATTAACATGACTTCACAATACAGATCCCGCGATTAACATGACTTCACAATACAGATCCCGCGATTAACATGACTTCACAATACAGATCCCGAGATTAACATGACTCACAATGCAGATCCCGCGATTAACATGACTTCACAATACAGATCCCGAGATTAACATGCCTTCACAATACAGATCCCGAGATTAACATGACTTCACAAAACAGATCCCGCGATTAACATGACTTCACAATACAGATCCCGAGATTAACATGACTTCACAATACAGATCCCGCGATTAACATGACTTCACAATACAGATCTTGCGATTAATATGACTTCACAATACAGATCCCGAGATTAATATGACTTCACAATACAGATTCCGCGATTAACATGACTTCACAATACAGATTCCCGATTAACATGACTTCACAATACAGATCCCGCTATTAACATGACTTCACAATACAGATCCCGAGATTAACATGACTTCACAATACAGATTCCGCGATTAGCAGGTCGTTTAGTTCAACTTATATTATCTAAACATTTCCCTCAATAAATATGACTCCTTCTGTATACTTTTATTAACTGTCATCTGCTTATATTACCTTTACATCCCTGCAAATGAATAATATACCATTCTGGTGTTCAAATTTTAACTGACTGGGAGAAACGATTTAGTATAAAAAGTGTTAAGGTCCAATTTGGTAACGTCGCGTCTTCACAATTAAAGATCTTTCTTCGGTTAAACTTTTCAAAAGCTATAATTCGATGGGTATACCGAACATCAAAGTGGAAGAATAATTACACTCACTTAAAGGTACTCAACCCGTAAAGAGGGTCCCCATCTCAACAGATTCCAACAACAACAATCCGATCAGAGGGTCCTATATTACTATTTCTTTGGCTTTGGGGGTAAAAAATATCTGATTCGAGTCGAGGAACCCATCAAACAAAGCTCAGAGTTATTAGATATTGATTTTTCAAATTTGTTATGTTCTCGAGATGAGTACCAATAACTGCCGTAATCTGCTCTGGATGTGTACCTCAAATCTATTCAAACAGACAAGGATGGATAACTCTATAATCAAGTGGTAATTTTAACGCAATTTTGATTGAGTTCTGGGCCAGATATTATTCCCGATAATGAAAAATAATAGATTTATAAAATCGATATCTAACAAATCTGAGCTTTGATGGGTGACTTCCTCGACTCGAATCAAATATTTTTGACCCCCGAAGCCATTGAAATAGTAATTGAGAGGAGTTTTATCGGGTTGAGTACCTTTAAATTTCAATAGTATTCCATTAGTTTCCAAGAAAGCTAATGTATGTTTAAATGGAACAATTACATTATAACGCGGTGAAGCTTCCAGTTAAGGGATGGGTGCTGATCGACAAGTTTGTCTTCAACGTTTGTCTATGCGTTTGAAGCATGGCATATGCTGAAATACCTAGTAATACTTTTTGCAAAACATTAAATCTAATATGTGAGTGTAATTCGGCACTCTATACCAAGGCCAAGGTCGTTGGCACAGTGGTGTGGCATGATCACTCTTTCAGCCAATTTAACAGCCGAGTAGACAAAACTACGGGAGCCCAGAAGCACAAACAAACACTAGCCTCGTCAAAATGGAATGCTCATGAAAAATTATCTTCGCGGTCTGAACTAACGTATGCTTTGCGGACAAGTCCGGTTAGGCCTATGCATATTAATGTATTCTGCCATACTCGGCCGCCTCTGTACATCGCATTTTATATATCAATGGCTCAGCATATGAAGCTCAATTATAGGCCTCGATCTTTCAAAATACGAGACCCAAAGCGACACAATAACTTTCTCCTTCCCGTTCCAAAACGAAATACTCGACCCGGTCTATGCATACTTCACATGTTATTGATACATCTTCACCTCATAATTCACACCATTATTATGTACAGTTATTATTCTCATGTTTCTCTCATGTTTGTTCATGTTTTCATCATGTTTTCTATCAACAATAGGCCGATACTGATATCCGACAATCACATTTTCCACTTTGCGCTGTCATCCTCCCATCCGCTCCAACACGACATATTTAAATATTTGTATCCAATGTACGCCAGTCTCGCTCCGGTGCCGCCGAAACTGTTCCTTTTTCCAACCTAAATGGGAATATCGCCACTGCAGCACCGCATCGCGACTGGCGTATTCAATTCAGGGAGGCTTTCTACTCGCCACTCACCATTAAGTACGAAAACCCATAGAATTTATAAGATACCTCAAGGATTAAGAATAAATCTCCCTCTAATTCTTCTGGTCATATCAATGCTTTTGTTATGCTCCGGATCGGTACACAGCAACCCAGGGCCCAGCCCAAGCCATAAAACTGTACACGAAGGCAACACATTAACAGTATTCCATTATAATGTACGGAGCATAAGACATAAACTGGAAAAGATAGCCGATATGATAAATGACTTCGATATCCTATGTTTCACCGAAACTCACCTTGACCCCTCTTACCCCTCCGATAGACTAGAGATTGATAATTTCAGTCCCCCTATCCGACTTGATCGAGATTCCTACGGCGGTGGACTATGCGTATACGTCTCCTCTCATCTGGTCTTCAAAAGGAGAAACGATTTAGAAACCGATACTTCTTCAATGCTATGGTTTGACATTGTCTCAAAATCACAACATATTTTGCTATGCTTATCGTATCGATCAGATCAATATTGCCGATCGAACTATTGGGATCTGCTAGATTTGTCCATATCTAAGGCACTAGATGTCTCCCAAAATATAATTCTACTTGGAGATTTTAACTCCAATCTACTATGCCCCACTTCCAAACTCAAAAATATTATTGATTTCTATACACTTAAGGACGTAATAAAAACCCCAACTAGAGTTACCACTAGAACCAGCACCCTACTCGATCCTATAATCGTGAGTAATAACTTGAGTGTCCGGGACGCTGACGTTCTAAATCTTGAATTGTCTGATCATTACGCTGTTTACGCGACAATTTCATTTGATCAATTGCATGCGACCTCTTTCACAAGAACTATCTGGAACTATAAAAATGCAGATTTTCAAAAAGCGAATATCTTAATAAATGAGAGCAAATGGCATGAATTGCTGCAACCAGTAAATGACATAAACGATGCAGTAAGCTTATTTACCGAGAGATTTATTAAAATAATGGAACAATCAATCCCCAAAATGACAGTGACGATAAGGACAAAGGACAAATTCTGGTTTAATTCCGACATACGGAGAGAAATACGACGTCGCGATAGACTCAGATCAATAGCACTCAAACGAAATTCAGAGCACACTTGGAGAAAATACAAGGATATTAGAAATAAAGTTAACAACATGAAAAAGTATGCAAAATCGCAATTCGAAACTAAACTTGAGGAGAAAATAAATGAAACCCCCACTCCCCGCGATTTCTGGCATATTATGAATTATCTACTTAACAAAAAGAAATCTACGAATACCCCACCTCTGTATAGCCCCAATGGCAACGTATCAATGGAAGGGAAATCATATGCAACCGATGATTATGAAAAAGCTAGGTGTCTCAACGCAAGATTCATTTCTAATGCCACTATACAAGACGATGCCAAAAATCTCCCTTATTTCCCTCGTAGATCCAATAACATACTATCCGAAATCCCAATCACATATCAAAGTATCGTGTGCGCTATAAAATCATTAAATTTAAATAAGGCGTATGGTCACGATAGCATCAGCCCAAAAATGTTGCATAGTACTGCCGAAAATATCGCAATCCCCCTATTAATAATTTATAAAAAATCATTGGATCTTGGTAAGTTTCCAATGACCTGGAAAAAGGCAAACGTCATCCCTATCTTCAAAAAAGGCGACCCAGCCGATTCCGCAAATTACCGTCCAATATCTCTCCTTCCGACATTAGGCAAAATCTTCGAAAAAGTGGTCATACAACATATTATGACATACTTCACGGAAAATAATTTGTTATATAATCACCAGTCTGGCTTCCTCCCTGGCCATAGTACAACATACCAGTTAATAGAACTATATCACAACCTGTGCCATAGTCTCGACAACAGCCTCTATACAAGTGCAGTATTTTTTGATATATCAAAGGCATTCGAGAGAGTATGGCACAGGGGGCTGCTATATAAATTGGAACAATATGGAGTCTCTGGAAATCTCTTAGAATGGCTAAAAGATTATCTGTTCAATCGCAAACAAAGGGTCTTAGTGAACAACTCCTTCTCAAATTTTGAAGTTATCCCAGCGGGTGTCCCTCAAGGCTCAATTATTGGCCCTTTCCTATTTTTAGTTTACATAAACGACCTCCCTGATCAAATTAATGCAACCACAAGAATGTACGCGAAAGATACTTGCCTTATGACTACCCATTATGACATCGATATCCTAACCAAGAACATGAACGATGACCTTGAAAGAGTCGCAGACTGGGCAAATAAATGGCTAGTTAAATTTAACCCAACGAAAACTAGGGCAATTTCCTTTTCCCTTACAAATAACAACGTGACCCCGAATTTAAAATTCGAACAAGAAAATGTATTATTTACAAACTCACACAAACATCTTGGACTTGAAATACAATCGAATCTAAACTGGAACACTCATATAAATACAATAGCAAACAAAGCAACATCTCGTCTCTCACAATTAAGAAGACTGAAGTACGACCTAGACCGAAAGTCGCTTGAAAAAATATACACAGCATATATATTACCAATTATAGACTATGCCGATGTAGTGTGGGGCACAGCAACAGATTACTTATTAAAAAAGTTCGATGACATACACAAGGATGCTGCAAGAATAGTAACAGGATTAACGCGTTCCGTAGATATAAATCGCTTGTTTGACGAAGTAGGATGGTCAAGGCTTGAAATTCGACGAGAACTCCACGAGTTGCACACCATGTTTAAAATAATAAACAACCAAGTCCCCAATTACCTCACCCTCATGTTGCCACCCCGATCAAGACAAGTTGCCAGTAATCGATATGATATGCGCGAACCTGACAAATTCTATTCATACCGTTCGCATACAGAACATTTCAGAAACTCTTATTTACCTAAAAGTACGTTATCCTGGAATAAACTACCAAAGCCTATTACAAATGTAAGTACTCTTCCTGAATTTAAGATGAATTTGAAATTAATTGACCCGCCCACGAAACCGCCCCAATTCTTTATTAATGGCCCAAGAAAACTAAGCATTTTACACTGCAGAATTCGCAACTATTGTAGTGAATTAAAATCAGATATGTGCAACAATTTTATCTCTGATACCTCTAAATGCACATGTGGATACGAAGTCGAAGATGCCTTTCATTATTTCTTTGAGTGCCCCCTGTATGCTACCGAAAGATGCGAACTCTTCAATAAGATTGCAGCCCACCAATTTATAATATCTAACATTTCCTCCTTACTCACAGGGATATCATCAGAATCGAATCGACGCAATGAAATTCTTTTCCATTTTGTTTATTCATACATTTCATCAACGAAACGTTTTAATTAGGCCCCCTCCGCTAACAAATATAGGCGAGATCCTCCTTTGCGTTACAAATGTTGACTACCTCAGATGAAATTTCAAAAGCAGGATAGGACTGACAGCAATCACAACCACACCATACATCACCCTGTATATATGTTATGTTCGTCATCTACTTTGTATTTGTTAAAATGTATATGGGAGAGGGGCGGACTTAAGTTGTTAAAACTTGTGCCCCGATCCCTTGTGTAATATTATATTACAATAAAATATGTTTAAACAAGGGATGGGTGCAAATGGAATATCTTAAAATCAAGGTGCATGTATGTCTGTATGCGAAAAAGAAGCAACTTGTATATATATATTAGCAATACATCTTCAACACAGGCTTTCGGTCATATAAGTAAGTTGAGGCTTCCATTTGCCCAACACCCTAGAGCATATAACCATGGAGACGGCCTGGGCTGAGCGTTTGTTGCCTTCATCGCTTAAATGTGTTGCTAGCTCTACATTATAATTGTTTATGAAGGGTTAACTCGCTGTGTGTGTAGGCCCACAATAAACATTGGCGATTGAATATATGATATAATTGGTTAAGTTATGATATAATATATAACTATTGAACAAAATAGCGATTTTCACAACAAAACATATGTACCCATGGATCAGACGGCAGGACTTATTTTGTTTAAGTGTCGTATAATGAGGGGATAGAAACGCATGTCAAAGCGATACTCCGTGGCAAAACGTGGAGTCCAGACTTGTACGGGTTTCTCACGGCCATTTCACTTTCATCTTGGCACATCGGTCTAATTACGACAATATACAAGCACCTGTCCAGGGTCCATCATCAAAAGTGAGCGTGGTGTGATCCCTCTATAGCGTATTATCATACCTACCTCTCACTCGGGTGGGACACAATGCACCCGGGTAGCTCACATTATACGGCATACACACCGTCATACAATAGACATTTAGATAATGACGTTTGTCATATATAAGTCGCAGTGACACTACAAATAAATTTCAAGAACCGTTATAAGTTGTTGATTCGGTGAATATAGGCTTTTTGTGCACGAAATCGGTCTCGCTGTTATAAAGTGCTTCACGAAAACCGAAGGTATCATTAAAGGTTGGGCGATTAATTTTAAGAGGGCGTATTTTGACTGTCAAACATACTTTGACTCCCCGGGATACCCAGGGCTTATGAATTTATAGTGATTAGTCAAACAATCGCAATAACAAGAAAGGGTATGATATATATATATGGGAATCGGACAAGCTACCGTTTTCAGTCAATGTAAAACGCTGTTTCAAAGCCGAATTATCGAACGTTGCCATATACAGACTCAATATCTACCAGAGAGCAACAGTCATGCTTCCTTTCTGACTCTTCACCTGATGTGTACCAGTCTGCCGTTTCTATATTTAGCGCGGGGTTTTCCAAACAAAATAGAGAAAAACGATCGCCCCAAAGTCAAATTTTCTATGTGCTTTGAAAACAATACTTTATGACAGAATGGACGATCAAAGCGGTAGTTTTTTTTTGACGATTTTCGCAAGCAACTCGTCAAAATTGGAGCAAATTAGAACGCTTGTATCTGATTTGCCATGCGTGTTGTCGGGACATGTGCGTTTAGACTAAATGTGTTGATAAAATAATCGGAGAACCAAATCACACCGTTAAGAAATATAGTTATATGGTTCTAGTGAGACATTCCAAACTTAAGGTACAAAACCACACAAATGTTGTTCGATATTTTGTGTGCATAATAAGGGCATCATTTTGCTCTGCTCGCTTAGTATATATATTAATATCGCGGAATTCCACCAAACGTGGGTAAAATGTCGCCGAGGGAGGTAAACCCTGCATGGAGTTTGGTATATGGTATATGTCCGTATATGTCCTTGGTAAGTATGAGAAGATAAACCTTCGTTGATTGGATGATTCTACATTGTAAGTCATCTATAATTGGCGGAGGTTGTTAGGAGAAGAATCGTCTGCGAAATACATTACTTTTGCAGCATGTGGTCATGCTGGTTTACAATAGAACAGACATTGTTCTTGTCTTTATATTAAATACACACACACGTGAGGGTCATGTAATGCGCTGTGATTGCATGCACCGAGGGTAATTGCTCCGGGGTCTATAAGTGGTTGCTTCTCTGAAACAGTTTGATGGGTTATATCTTGAAATCCAGAACAGAACAACACGAAAAAGGAATATTTTACCAAATATAATACATGGGAATGGCGATGGTTTATTCCCCCTTCCAAGTCCATACAAGGAACATGCAGTATATGGGAACGCAAACACTTTTTGGTTTGCATCATTGGCGTGAGTCATTGTCTTACTGATTTTATAAGATTCATAATTGGCATACAGTGTGGTGCCATACACGAATGTCGTTCTCTTGTTGAAGTTGTTGCCTCTCTGTGATAGCTCGATAGGCTCTGTTATTATCTGTAAAGCGTTTTTATGATGAAATATTGGAGTACCAATTTTGAACGCGAAGAAAGAAATGGTATCTTTAGCCGAGAAATGATCATCCTATTAAATGCATGGGTTCGATTTCGAATAGGTTATTATCCGAACACGTGTCGATAGATGTCATTGAGGACATCGCATGATAAGAGAACGAATTGTCTCTAAATTCCGTACCAAGATAACATCAAACCTGGCACGCGAATCCAGGGTACATGCACCCGTATGACTCTACCAGATGCAGCCTTAATTAAAGAAGACTGCCCCTATATTCCGGTGCACCTTGATGACAGTGTATTAGATTGGGACACCTAGGTCTCGTGTCATACCTGGTCCATCCTCTTATCTGTAGTAACCGCCATCTACCCACGATGTCATCCCGTACAATATCGTATTGTCCGTTCACCTTTACAGATTCACCTGTTCGTATTCTCTCTCCTCAGAGCTTGTTGAATGGCGACCTATTGACAACAGAAACAACTCGAGACTCCCTGACGTCGGACAGCACATTGTTTTTATTATTTGTATTTTCTCCACATCTTCAAACAGTTTTCATATTGTCGAGTGCGATTCATCAAACAACATGTTCTACAATTGGCGTTTTATTGTATGTTTTCTATTGGTTTTTACACTTGCCAACATTTGGGCCACACGTCCACTCGAGGTGGTAGCCGGCTTTGTCCACCTTTATGGTCACTCTTACCACGGTGGGCTCCGTTCCTTCATTAGTAGCAAATAAAACATACGTCTGATTGTGTGTACTATCTCCGTGTCAAAATCGGGGTCAAATTTCGTGAGAAATCTCACATGAACCACAATGGTCAAACCCACTACATTCAGACAGCAATATAATACGAGTCAAGGACAGTAAAACCGTTATGTCTGAACGATTCAGATTGAGAAAATAATGCCAATGAACTTTCAATTGAGACTATAAGGCGAATCTCACATCCGTTACCTCTATTTTCTTACTCGATTAACTGTTTATTCCGTCAAGGGTATCATGCATGGTGGGGTCTACACGAGTCCTAATTTACACAGAAACATTTTCAGCGCCACCCATGTAGACAGTCAAGTAGTCATTATTCATAGTGTACCAATCACCTATCTTAATTGTGATGGAATGTCAGAGTACTGGTATATACACTCTATATTTGGCTGAATCTTTAACCCTGTCGAATACCATGGTGATTGATTCGTGATATCGGGTTTAACATCATAGTTAATACCATGGTGATTGATTCGTGATATCGGGTTTAACATCATAGTTTGAAATGGTTGTTTTTATACATGCACCTTTCTGTCGCACTGATACACGACACTTATGTACGGACGTACACTCGAGGTGGTAGCCACCTTTGTGGTCACTTTTGTGGTCTCCGTCCCTTCATTAATAGCAAATCAAAATGATTTTGTTCACTATATCTTCGTCATAATGGGGGTCAAACTTCTCGTGCGGATCCCAGACGATGATCAGACTCCCTACAGTCGGACAGCAACATAATACGAGACAGGACCAGTAAAACCGCTACGTCCGAAAGATGGAGAAAATAAAGTCAATATATTATTAAATTCTTACGCGACGAACTAGTTATTCCAGCACCAAAAAAATATATAGTCCACAACAGCAAAAAGGCCCACTTTATTATGAATCGGACGGTTGGTTGAATTGTGCGAAATTTGGCAACAACAGTTTAAATTTAACAGTTACTGTTTAAGTTTCTACTTCACGGAAGTAAAAGAATTGTTTAATATTTATTTCGCATAAAAATAAATACAAATGCTCAGAAAATGAATTAATGTTGTTGTATCTAATCTGTCGTCTGCTACTGTTTGTGTGATTCTATTGGCTCGCATTCAATGTCTCTTGTTGATGAGACTGGTTCCTATGTCTCTTGTTGATGAGACTGGTTCCTATGTCTCTTGTTGATGAGACTGGTTCCTATGTCTCTTGTTGATGAGACTGGTTCCTATGTCTCTTGTTGATGAGACTGGTTCCTATGTCTCTTGTTGATGAGACTGGTTCCTATGGTCCAAAATTAGAAAACTGAAAACGTAGTAACCTGAGCACATTAGCGGCACTTCTCTGCATGGTCCCAGGTAAAGTGCTTCGAAAATTGCCGAAATACCCTCCCAAAACCATAATCCAGGGTAACAATAGCTGCCGATAGGCATTAACTCACGCTGGTCAGATGGTGAACATTGTATGGTTGACGAATAATTTTTTCAGAGGCGCCAAAATGGACAGTCAAAGAGTCAATGTTCACAATGTATTGTCAATAATAGGGCGACAACCATAGTCTGATATGTTAACCCTTTACCCAACAGAAAGGCCCTGTGCCAATGCATTCTCTTATATATGCGAGTCGACCATAGGTCGCCTCGCATATATAAGAGAATGCATTGGCTTAACACATTACAAATTATAAAATTGTTAAAGAATGTAAGAAAAAATGGTAAAAAGTGTTAAAAAAATTTTTTTTTAGGCCAATGCATTCTCTTATATATGGTCGACTCGCATATATAAGAGAATGCATTGGCACAGGGTATAACTGTAACCATCACAATGTGGTCAATGAGCCGGTTCCAATGATATCCATATTTGTATGGTTTTATTGAGACAGACCGAAGATATTTTAGGCTGTTGAAGCTTTATTTGGCCGGTTTTGGCCGGTTTGTTGGGTAAAGGGTTAAATGGTCATTTTGTTTTTCTGTAACAACCGATGGCGATTGACAAAATGATAAGCAGTCGCCGTTTGAGGTGGTGGCTCTTGTCTGAATGAACTGTTACCTATTTAACTTATTATCGCAGGAAAATGACAATCGTTGTCCGTTTTGAACACAACTATATAATATACAGAACTTTCCCGAGGCTTGGTAAAGTTCATCATTAACTCTTTCTATATAAAAAAAAGCATCATTGATGAGTTGTTATCCCATAAGGAATGTTCAGATAATAAGTTCAACAAAGTGACTATTTCCCTCAGTTCCCTCAATAAATAGGCCCCCTTCTGTGCTGTTATGTATCTTTCGTCTGCCTTTTATCTATTCAGTATATAATGGGTTAATTATTGTAATGTTTTGTTGCCCAGATGTGGAAAGAACATTGATGGTACCAGAATCAACAATCAATTTCTTTTCACAATAATATAATGATATGTACATATACGTACATTACTGGCATACCAAAGATTAAACAACGAGTCTGACATGACGAATGCGTTTCTTCAATCCTTTATTTACGAGATACTCAGTCCTATTGACAAGTTGTTCCCTTTGGACATGTTTAGATATGCCGTTTGTTGAACATTTCTCACCTATGAATAGGGATCCTTCTGCAAGTGTATGATCTGTTCGATTATCTGTCGTCTGCTTATATTTCCCGAAAACCCCTCCTGGTGAATAATAGACCAATCTAATGTATATGTTTTATAAATTAATGGGACAATGCATTTAGTAAATAAAGGGTTAAGTTATATATTTTTGTGTAGACAGTGTGGTATGAGAGGAATGAGGACTCCGATATCCCATGATAAAATAATCCGATAAGACGCTCCAAGCTTTGAGTTAGTAGATATATACCCACAGACTCTCTTAGAAGTTAATCTCGGAGATATCGTATATATACATAACCCGTTACAGTCAATTTACAAGTTTTCGTCAAATTGAATCCCGGGTATTTGCCAAATACGCGGTATATACTTAAGCTGTTTGGTCAAGCGAACTCTTAAGCCTTTAATTGCTTTGTCCAGGAGCCTAGATCAATATAGTATTACACTGTATATCGTTTGGTGCAGACCGACGGTTCGCCGCCGGACTGACGAGGGGCAGACGACATGCTGACTGACTCGGCGCAGACGACATCCTGACTCTACCTGCGGTGGGATTCTTGGATTGTCAACACCTAGTCCTTTGATCTATTAGAAGTTAAGACATAGACGCGTGCTTGCATTCAATGATAGAAGAATTTCAAGACATTTCAATTACAGATACATAATCCGATTTGATGGTCCCCATATCATCCAGTTACAACAATAACAACAACGGAATTCCACCAAAATCCGATTTAGTTATCAAAATTATTGTATTACCAATAAATACTCACAACGATAGCCAAGACGACATCATATTTGCCGAAAAATTCCTATAACAACGTTTTTCTTGGAGGTTTGTACGACGAATGACTCGGAGCGAGTGTGGTTTACGACGAATGACTCGGAGCGAGTGTGGTTTGCAACTTACAACTATAGTTTTAGTGGAATTTCTATTTTCGGTGCACGAATTCAAAGTGTCATAATTCAGAACTGAGCGAAAAATAATTCTTTGCAAATTTAAATACGAGTAAGGTAAGCGGAGTGTGTGTGTTTCGCATTACTTTAAGACGACCTCCTGAGACTATAATTATAGCCGTCCGACTGATGAGGCGCAGACAATACATATATTCTACCCATGATGGGGCTCTATATGATTGTCAACACTAAAACGCCTTAGATCGGCCTTTGATCTGTAAATCGTGCTATAGGCTGTTGTTGAAAGTTGAATGCTGTAGACATGATCAATACAGAATTCAGTCGTGTTATCGATAGATCAGTATGATCGCAGTAAACAGGCTTGTTGGTCTAATCTAAGGGAGATAACTCAACAGAGTAACTTCCTATCTATCGCGAGCGTGTTTGGTAAATGTAATCTAGTTTTGAAGGAGTGAGCAAGGAATGTGGCGGTGGGGGAATCTCCGAATTGAACGACAAGCCTACGTGTGCAACATATCCTCGTGCAAATAGGTTGATATCAGGCCTAAATATTCACATAGGTCATATTGGACCTATTTGATTCTGAAATAAGCCCCTAGTGTAAACTAATACCCGTAATCCGTTTTATGGCGCGAACCACAGTGAAAACACTATTTATAAAGAGGGTGCATCCGGTAAGTCGATTTAGATTCATATGGAGCGTAAGAAAACTAAATAATGCCGATATGCGCTTATTTGTGTTGTTTTTAATAAGTTCAATTTGAGCTTAGACATACTCTAGTTATGCGAATATGGGTTTCTGTAGCATATCAACGTATCATTTCATAGCCGTATATGTGTGCCTAGTATACACTGTCTTCTGATCTGGAACAACATACAGTTCCATGACAGTTCTGAAACAGTGGTTGTAAGTTCACCATTATGATGTGATCCGACGAAGTTGAACTTGAACTGGGGCGAATTGAATGGGATATATCAGTAAGTTACTTCGGGGCGCCTCGGTCCGAACGGTAATTGCAAAAATTGTTGACCGGCAATGTTTCATGGGAGGGGAAACATTGTGAAATGAGTAATATAATCCAATGGTGAGTTAACACAGTGTCTTTATGGGCTACAACAAACATTGTATTGCTAATGCGAGCTCCACTCCACCATTGTTTACACTGTGGTCGATACTCTCTCTTCTTATGTATTTATAATATCATTATAGAAACCACTAATCATGGATATGGTGCTAACGAAGCTGTTCTATGTAAACTAGAGTCGTCGTTCGTGGTAATAGACATACATCTCCAATGACAATCATGGCCTGATCCATACCATTAAAAGACTCGTTCGTGTTGTTGCGGAGCAACCAGAACACTATCACAGCTTGGAAAAATCAAAGCAAACATTTTTTTTTATTATGTTCGACGTGACTGTTGAAGGGACCACAGGGAGTAAAATGGTATTTTTTACCTCACCGAATTTCTCTATTTACATTGGAACTTCATATAGACCACGAGCTGCGATTAATTGAAATGGTTTACAAAACTCAGAGAAGTTTGGATGCTATCTGGACAAAAATTTAACGGGGTTGGAATTGTAATTTGTGGGCGAGGGCCGACCTACATCCACTGATATAATAGACTGGTACTAAGCTTATTATATACGCTTTACGTCTCTTTTTTAATACTTCCCCACAAGACGCCAATTAGTTGTTACAACTTGTGCCCCAATCCCTTGGAAATTTGTTACAGTAAATATGTTTAAACCAAACCACAAGACGTCCAATACTTCACATTCTTATGATTGCTGGTCGAGACAATGTGGCCTACGTTGACGCCTACATCACGTGACATCATGTCCCTGCCAATTTGTTTATGTTCTGACGAGTGGTTTCCTGCCGACATACGCCCACTGAATAATAGACCGGTACCTAACCTTATTACACGTTACGTTTCTTAATACTTCAACACAAGGCGCCCAAAACTTCACATTCTGACGAGTGCTTGCCGAAACAATGTGGACACCCACTTGACGCCTCAAGAAGTACTGTTGATACAACCTCAAGGTCCAACGGGACGTATATAAGTATTCATCTGCGAAAAATTGTGTAAGACTCCACTCAAGTTAGCAAAGACAGACTTAATGCGTGTAAACATCTGCCGGAGTGTAATTGTAACGTGGGATATGTTTGTACTGTCCAAAGAATTCGAGCCGTCAGTGAAATATTGAATTATATACTTCGGTAAACAAATGAGTAGAATTTCTCATTGATCGGCAGTCAGCTATGTTAATACATGTTATCGCTCTTTTGTGATTGAAGGTAAAATCGATCAGTAATATCGTCTGTTATAATAGATTGTATAGAGGATAGTCCATTGGCCGCCAGGTATTCTTGCTAATTGTGTCACATAGTTCTGATGGGTAGAATAATTAAGTTCCTTGTTCGACTGTAGAGAGAGTCGATTTTTGGTTCACGATCTCGGTTTAATCGGCCTCTTGGCTCCACGGATTTATGTCGCGGTATAAAATATTCGACTATAGGTAAGATATACTGGATAGCAGAACTTTCTAGAATGGTATGAGTTATCTTTACATGGCGTCCCATTTTGGGAAGTTACCCAACTGCGTCGTGTTGACGAGAAATACGTATAGTGCTAACAATGGCGACGATTTTAATGTATTTCGTTCTCCTCAAAGTTTGGATCTAATACAAGGAATACTAGTCATTTATTTGACTGACAAGACAAGTGTTGTTTATGTTGTTTTGACAGGTTTGTGTGTGTTTGTGTGATTGAACTGCAGAAGGAACTCATCCATTACATCTATTAAAGTACATATCTCACAAGTTACTGACATAGTCGTCTGAATATATACGAGATACTGTTTACCCATGAGTTTATCCATATATATATACTTACACACACATTTGCCACATTACCTACCTGACAACAAACCGACATACTTCAAGTTCATAACATTCAGGATCGTCGAACGACACCCAATGCAAAGATAAAGATATTTCTGTTTTTTAATTTATCCCATTTCATCTATTTCCAGGTCCAGGCGAGGCAGTCTCCCGTCATCGGGTTCCGGAACCAGCGATGGTGAGTACAATATCCGGAGACCCGAGTTTATATACACCCGAGGGTATAGCTATATACAATGCCTATAGGAAGTTTATGGGGTATGAATGGAGATGTAGCGCAAGTGGGATGTATGCCAGGGATGTTGTGAGTTCTGTTCCTATGTTGATAAGAAAGAGTGTGTATGGTCTGAGAGAACGTGTGACTGAATCTGAAAATACAATTTTGCATGCAATCATTAATTCCGATTTATTTTATGAATCTTATCTTTTCAAACATTGGAAAGAAATTCTGTATTACATATAATTGATATCTCTATCATATGGGCCATTTGAGCCTGAATTAAATAAACTATATATATATAATATAACGAAACAGCAATAGCAGATATGCTGAGACCCTAGTGTATAAAGCCACCGATGGTATATATAGTATACGAAAGAGCAATACAAGATATGACGAGACCATGCAGAGTTTAAACCAACCGATGGTATATATTTATTGTATGAAACAGCAATGAAAGATATGACGAGACCAGAGTTTAAACCAACCCGATGGTATATATATATAGTACGAAACAGCAATAAAAGATAAGCCGAGAGGAGTTTAAACACATCGAGACCCGAGTTTAAACGGACCCGACTCGTAACCCGGGATACCGGTATATATATATAATTAAACCGCAAGAAAAGTTATCCCTTGCTCTACATTTGATTTTTAAGAGATCGAAATGCGGTCATAGATTGTAATTCCTTTCAAGGATGACTCGACTACATATTTTAGATAAAAATGTTATTCTCGGCGAGAAAAGCGTTAAAATAAAATAGCGCCATTCGTATCAAATCTCGAAATCCGATAGAAACTCCCGCCAAAAAAAATCGTAAACGATTTATAAAGATGTTTTCAAGTGTTATCTCGTGTCAAAACACAGTTTAAGAAATTGTATAGAGGACAAAAGAAAATGACGACACATTGGTGTTCAATGACCATCTACCTGTCATTTGTGCACTCCGTAACCCAGCAACCACCCGGAGAAGCAGGATTTAACCAGGTGTACCGCCCAATCATTAGCGACTTTTAGCTAACTTTCGGATTTATTTGATTATTAAGTGCATTGAAAACATTAATTTTCCACGGTCCATCACGACGTGGTGTTCATTTCGCCATTTTCTCGCCGCGTGAAGTTCGTTTCGTTTCATGGATTCTGGAGATTATATTGCACCACGTGATTTGCAGCTCTCAGTGAGTTATTGTTGGCCACTTTCTTCCTGATTGTTTCCGAGGTCTTCGATCGCGCCGCGTGTGTCCATTTATCCTGCATTATCTTCACATTAATTCATCCACTTGTCTGACGACTCTCTCATTGTGTGGCGTGTCAACTTCGGTTCGATTCCGTGGGATCGAGTTAGTGTATACAAATTTCGAATTTTGGAATTTCAGTTTTGGAGGGAAAACGTTTGATTGGTTGACTTGTGTTCCTCGGAAGATTAAGGGTTCGTATTCTGAGGCGACGTGTTGGTTGTTCCGTCAATGAACTGAGTTCATCTCGTACCGGTTGAACTATCTGACATCATTCATTAACTTTCTGCGTAGTTTACTGCATAGGGAAATCCCGCTAATAAACTCGAGAAATTAGATGAGCTCAGTCCAAATTAGTCCAAGTCTTCTTGTACTAAAACCAGCTAAGATATTGGGATGGCGATTTGCTGTTTTTAAAAACAGCAAATCGCCATCCCAATATCTTAGCTGGTTTTAGTACAAGAAGACTTGGACTAAGTCCAAATGTACTAGTCAGTGTCAAAAATTATTGAATTGTATAAGCTTTAAAGAAACTTTGAGCTAGGGTACATTTAATTAATGCCTAAATTTCTTCGAATATTATAATTATGAAGTAAGATTGCCTGAAACAAGATTACTATTTATTTTTTTTTGGCCTCATTTTGGAGCAATATGTCTGAATATGTAGGCTTTTTGCGGTTATGTTGATATGTACTCGACCATGGCATGGGTACGGACGCAGAGACAGGGTGTAGGGTTGTTGGAAAGTCGACGGTTAATCCGCGATAGGTGGAAACGTCCATTCGGAGGATGTCATAAATTTAGTTTTTATTGAAATTAAATGTAATTAGAGTAAAGTTCAAGGCAATTTGGGACACGAAACAATTACTGACTAAGCTAACTGTATTGATGGCATTGTTTTAAGGTTGAAAATTCCAAGTAAACAAGCTGCTCGTGCTTCGTCGAAACCCGATGGCCTGCGGTGGTCGGTTAACCCCGCCCCTGGGTTCAGATGAAAATCTGGAGTTGGTCATCATAGTCGACGTCCAATCAGGTCCATGAGCGCATGACTTTACCATGTATTGAAGAATAAGTAGAAAAGGTGTGATCTCAAAACGCGAATTATCTGCAAATTAACCTCTACTCTAAAATACTCATTGATGAGCAGCCACCCTTTATATAGGAAATGTTCAGATACTAAGTTGTACAAAACGACCACAGTCGTTTGTTGAACTTATTATCTGAACAGTTCCCTCAGTAAATAGGAAACCTTCTGTAATTTTGTTATCTGTCATCTGCTTATACATGTATCACCTAACATCCCTCCAGACGAATACTAAACCATGCCAATGTATATAGTTTATAACTGAATGGGAGAATCTATTGAGTATAGAAGGAGTTAATTATGTACATAGAAACACCGTGCAAAATGAAACATTTCTTTTCATCTATTTTTTCAGGAAGCAGTATATCTTCGATGGGATCGAATAGGTCGGAATTGGGAGTGGAACATAACACATCCGGGTCGTCCTCTGACACTGACTCGATATTCCTCGCGGACTCTAACAGATTAACACTACAGTTAACAGCGGATCCTCATGAGATTTACCCTATGTTAGATCTCTACCAGCCGATCATTAACTGGGTCGACCCGGATCTCAGGATCTTCAAAATGAACGAGAAAGTAGACTCACGTTTATGTGAATCGGAGGAGTTTACGAACCTTAACACAGTCCCTAGCATTTCAGTCATGGTTTTCTTACACGAGAATGGGATGGTAGGTTGTGAGCGGATTCAGACTGCTAGAGGGTATTTCGAAAATTCGCCATGGAAGTATCATCACTCGGAAGAAGTGCGGACCGGGTTAATTAACCCGTATCCATACAACAGTCAGGACTACTATTACACATCAAACGATCTGCCGCTGTGGGCAGTGAGACAAGTTCATTGTGGGAAGGAACATATCCGATTAGTTGTGTTTGCAACGGAAGAGAACTGGGACGACATGACGTCATTCTATCAACTGATAATCGGATGTAAACCGGAAGTAGTTCGTTCTGACTTCTGCCTTTTCACAGTGCATTCTCAAATCCATTATGACATTCAGTTCGCGTTGAAGAGGGTGTCGAAAAGTACTCAAATCAGCAACTTAGACAGTGTCCACCTCCAATTCCGTGTATCGAACTTAGGCGAGTTAGTGGCTCTCTTTCCTAATGTATGTAAACCTCTTTCGGACACTAAATGGATAACGAAGGATCACGATGGAAATGTGATTTGTTTGGACGTTTTTAATTCTCCGTCTCCCAGTTTGGATCGGTCAAGACATTCAAGACAAAAACACAAACCGGAAGTGGTCGGCTTTTATGTTTGATTAAGGTTACAAGCAACTAAAGCATTGAAAGTATGCCACATTGGCATGCATGTAAGGAAATTCGAGTCAGCATAAATTCAATTTAGCAGTTGAATTGTGTATAATATCTTACAAATAACAACGCAACACTCTTATTGGTACCAATAAGAGTGTTGCGTTGTTATTTGTTGGATCACCACGGAGTCCCTCCGGGCTGGACTATTTATTGCATTAATTATAATATCTTAGGTTGTTTGATAATAACGAAGAAAGAAATTCATAAACTACGTTAAATTTTCGACCATTTGTGTAACATTGTTCGACAATTAAGCGTCTATATATTGGACGCCAAATTTAGGGAGGATGGGGGTATGTTTATATACTGAAGCTGCACGTACAAAAATGGGGTCGTTGTGGATATGACAATTTATTTCAAGGAATAAGTATATAGTTTGGAACTCTCTCTTTTGTGGCTAAAGTCCGTCACAATGTCTAGGTTACACTGGTGTAAATAAGGTTCCGAGTGACATCTAGCGGATGCGGGAGGAATATATAGGAGAGAATAAAATAGACACTGGGCCCTGATTGGTCAATAGCCTTGTCTGCTTTTCACATAAAAAAATCATCACACCTCTTCCCTATGATTTCCCATAGGTAAAATAACCATTGGCACAGGAATTAACCCTTTGTAGAGAAGTTTGAATTTTTTGGTGTGGTCTAAAATATGACTGTATTTTTTTATGCGGTTCTGACACTAGTTACGAAAACATAAGATTTAAAGGCGAATTCCCTGCTAGACAGACATGATTTTTTTATGTAAAAAGTTTCCCAAAATGTCAATTTTTCAGATTTAAAGAAAATTTTGGACCCAACATTTATATTGCCAACACTATACGCTAAAACGTTAGCACTGAGGCCTATGGAAAACATTTACACCAGTGTAACCTCTAGTTCGGCTCAGTTTCGTAATGAATCGTGGGCGTGACTATATCAGATGGTCTATATCTCTTCCCGGATAGTTTTATTTAGATTTCGAGGTATAAAATAATAGACATGAATCGAGGAAACCTGTCCGGAAATGTTTTATCAATTAACCCTTTACCCAACAAACCGGCCAAAACCGGCCAAATAAAGCTTCAACAGCCTAAAATATCTTCGGTCTGTCTCAATAGAACCATACAAATATGGATATCATTGGAACCGGCTCCTTGACCACGTTGTGATAGTTACAGTTAGCCCTGTGCCAATGCATTCTCTTATATATGCGAGTCGACCATAGGTCGCCTCGCATATATAAGAGAATGCATTGGCCTAAAAAAATCTTTTTTTACCATTTTTTCTTATATTCTTTAACAATTTTATAATTTTTAATGTGTTAAGCCAATGCATTCTCTTATATATGCGAGGCGACCTATGGTCGACTCGCATATATAAGAGAATGCATTGGCACAGGGCCCTTCTGTTGGGTAAAGGGTTAATATATATTTTATTTATAACGTCTTATCACATCCGCGGGATAGTTTATGGGTTTTAGAACAGAAATCCGCGCAAAAATTTCGGAGCATTACAGAAAAACGTACAAAGAAGGATAACTCTATCTTGTTAGTACGGCAAATTGCAGTTCACCGCGATCTTACGATCAAATTAGTATACATTTATAGACAAATAGAATTTACAATCTTCAGTTTTATCTCTATTTTATTCACAAAATAACAATTTGTAGTCTTGAAATCGGAATTTCTCAAATGTATGTTGCTATGGTAATGTGACCCGGAAGAGATTTGTTGTAATTGTGACCCGGAAGAGATACCGGACCATCTTTAACCCTAACACTGTGTGAAATGCTTTAGTTGCGTGTAACCTCGAAGTGTTATCTATTGTAGTTCACGTATTTAATTACCATGTTTGTTCACAAAGTGCTTATTAAGAAAGTTGTTCTTATATAAACGAATGTGGTTCTTCCACACGATGAAATGGAGATTTGTCGCTTAATTCAGAGATCCTCTCTCAAAACACCCCACATGTTGAAATGGGTTAAACCATTGACATACCTCTGTCATTGAGTCAAAATCTTTCTTCCAGGACAAAATTATATAGGTCAGACAACGCCCAGTGATACCATTTTACGATTTTATATTACACCAGTTTATCCAACGTAAATGTAGAACGCACAATTAAGGCATACACTTAAGTCTGCTATGTACAGGTCATGATATAATTGTATACTACCATATGACGTATGGCAGTCGAACATATATAGCCACTTAAAGGTACTCAATCCGATCAGACGGTCACCGTACCATCAAGATACAACAACAACAACAACAACATTTCTTCAAAATACGCTTTAGTTATCAGAATCGATTTATTGCAACAAAATAATGCTAACCACTGTCAATTATGGTATCAAAGTTCCCCAAAAAAATTATTTATCAACATTTTGTTCAACAAAATATGGCCATATTATCACTAAAGTATCACGAAATTTGACCGTATTACCACTTGATTTTAGAGAGTTTCCCCATCTTCATCGGCAATTTTGTCCGAGACCCTCCGTTTAACCACGTGTTTCTGGACCACATATTATTACACATCTCGAGAAATAACAAACTTCAAAAATTTATATCTGAGCTTTGATGAGTGGGTTCCTCGACTCGAATCAAATATTTTTTTACCCCCGAAGCCAAATAAATAGTAATTTAGGAGCGTCTAATCGGATTGAGTACCTTTAATGGCTGTGTTTGTGGAGGCGGTGCGCATTATAAGCCGATGCAGTATAGCAAAATACTCTTTTAGTTCTACATTTAGGTCTGAAATGGCCACCAGTCGGGCATTTTACAACCTTAGGTAAGATTAGAAATTTCACAACAGTTGCTTGGAAAGTTGGAGGTACCAGCTGGAAACTTCCAACCCAAGGGCGGGGTGCAAATGGAATTTAGCGAACATATAGGCGTTTGGTCTGGTTCAAGCGGGTGCACGGGGGTGTGCAGCCACGTCCTAACTGCCATCGGTTGAACTTTAGAGTCCCTACTTTGAACGACGTCACCTGATATTTAGAAGATCAAATAGGCCACAGGAGGCGACATTTCCGTTATTTATATATGACATATAAAGTAGTGAGCCGAACAAGAAACCGTATTGGAGAAAAAAGTAGCAACGAACGCTCTTTACGTCATATGTACTTCCACGATACCCAAATACCGGGTAGATAAAAGCGTGCTATATTTATATATACACACATTCTGGACGTGCCTTCGTGTCTCTGTGTGGTTGGTGTGTCCAACTTGGAGTTCGCAACCACATCCCCTTGAAATATATAATCGAAATCTCTCAAGTCCGAGAAATTCCATTTACACAGGTCTCCCATTTGGGTTGAGATTTCCAATTAGTCAAGCTTTCAACTGTTGGAAATTTCCAACCTAACATCGTCATACATATTAATTACAAATGCTATCCAAAATGTGACAAAAAGTAGGAAAATATGATCGGATAACATCGGTTATGTTTTTCATCGAAAACTTTCAAATGCAATAGCTCCCATCTTAAATATGCATGTTAATTTAAAAAAAAAAACAATTCTCCGACAGATATGGCCTGCAGTGTGTGTGTCGAATCTCGGGGAGTGGGGTGTGAATTGGTATATAGGTCACGGTTAAGATCATTATGCTTGGTGTCGATCAGATGAGAGATGCGGCCTGTAGGGTGTAGTAAAGACAATTGGTGACGGACGCATGCACGGGCGACGGACGTAACCCACGGTAATAGCCCAAAACTTCAAGTTGAGCTAAAATTCAATGATTATCTGATAAAGAGCGTCCATACTTTCGGTTCTCAAAAACGGTAGATAACAAAGAGATTATGATAATTTGTGCTCGTTTTCAGCGTAAAACTGAGGGATACTTTTCTGGGTTTTCGCGGGGAACAGTTTGGGTAGCCATAACACGGTGGTGTAGCCATAACACGGTGGTGATTGCAAATATTATTATTGTTTACTTTTGTCCGGTAAGCTGATAATTACCTTATATATAGTCTAGACGAGTGTTCTCAAAATATAAGACCTTTAAATCCATTTTCGCGGAAAAGTGAATTTGACATATTTCTGATTTAATGAACAAAATAATCCACACAGCCAGACCGATTTCAGTGTCCTTGCCTCCTTGGTCTTGAAAATTGGGAAAAACAATGTTAAAAAGATTCAAAATTCCTGGAATATTATTATCGTGTTCGCGAAATTTGAATCGTTATATGCATCCCGATGTATATTATTTGTGATGTTATACCTCTTGCAAAGGAAGTTGGTATTCCTAACCCAAGATGGTGTCCTACATGGCACGTTTGGAAAAACCACCACTTTTATTCATTTTTGATAGAGCCCCCTTTGCTGTCTTGAATTTATGGTATTGTTCTTCAGTTGTCAATTTTAAAGGCACTTGGCGGTTTGCGCTCCAAAAGTACACCGAATAATATTCGCTTTTGAATCTTTCCCGATATCGATATAGATCGATAAATAATAAATAGATAACAGTTTTGTATAGCGTAAAATCCACGAAGTGCTCTAAACGCTTGAACACTTGAACTACCTTTCTACGAGCATTACATGTCACAGAACGACACATTGAAGTCATAAAAATACAACTTTGAACACGACGTTAGGGTCCCAAACAAAAAACAACAGCCATTTGCATTTGAGATGCAGGAGAGCGAGATCACTGCCTTATCAACAATGATGTAGTTTTCACCCCCCGTGAACCGGTCCTGTACAATGATGTAGTTTTCACCCCCCGTGAACCGGTCCTGTACAATGATGTAGTTTTCACCCCCTGTGAACTGGTCCTATACAATGAGGTAGCAGTGGTTAAGCTCCTGGTAGCAGGGAACAGTTTGGGTAGCAACATGATTGTATAAGCAAACGCCACACAGAGATGGAAGAAACACGCAGCGAGGACAAACTATCGAGATCTTAGCATAATGTTAGCGGCCGAGTGAACTACAAAAGAACCTATGCAAGATATACTGCTTTTGTGTTCCCATCCATTTAGATATAACGTAGACAGTCCACAATTTATGTATTCATATCCCAACAAGAAAATACTGATTATCTTTGACAAGAAATAATATATTAAAATAGACGTCGAATGGTTCATTAGTATAATTGTTCCCATATACTTGTATTCTGAACGGCGAGTAATACGTTATTATTTAACTGCTCTTTTTTTTAAATTAAAGTAAATGTTGAGTGGTCCTGCTCGCAGTGTTTGTGGGTCCTGATTGCAGTGGTTTGCAATCTATGCAATGGTAACGACTGCAGGTGGTCTTGCGTCTAGTGGAAATTCTTGTGTTATGACTATAGTATTGGTTTAAACATATTTATTGCAACAAAAGTTAAAAGGGATTGGGACACAAGTTATAACAACTTAATGCAGCCCCTTTCCCAACAATATTTAAACAACTGTTTACTTGAGTAAAGCCAATTAAATTGATAGCAGATCACCGTCAGACAGTACCATTACCGCCTGCAGACAGTATCATTGAAATTTTGGAAGCGCGGGATTTTGGTGGGAGTTGATGCTGTTAAGTTCTCTTGGGTGACGTCTTAGAACTATCGGTCGTTCCAAAGGCAGGTATTCTTGAGATGCCGTATCTATATAAAAAAAAAATAGACGATAAACAGGTACTTTGACAAGAATCAGCTAGAAAATGGGGAAAAAAATCAATCGAAACTATCAGATTATTTCCATGCAATATCAACAATACACAAATATGATATTTTGCAATGCAAATACGTCTTTAATTTGTCTCATTTTGTCGCCTATTTGTGTGTTTCATAATTTTGTTTTCAAATATCGTATCGTTCGTCTGTCGGTTTTTAAACAATGCGAAATGTTTAATATGCTAAAAAATAAACCTCACGTGACATGCTTAGTAAAAGTGATCGCTATTACTCGAGTAAAGCAAATTACATTGATAGCAGACAACCGTCAGACAGTACCCTTACCACCTCCAGACATTGATTAGAGACCTTTCGCATCCTCACGTTTACGATTACGAATACGGATAGCTATTCGTGGTCGTAAGTCTATCCGTATGGCCAAAAAGTCCTTTCGCAAAACGATTACGCGTAAGAGTTTTGACGAACACGTACGATCATTATTTCGTACCACCTTTACAACCCAAAGCGTGTGTTTGGTATACAGTCCCTTAATACTTCACTTATCGTCTCATATGCAACAATGCGATAATCATGATCATGACATGTTAATTTTGTCAATAATTCGACCAGTCACAACGTACGACCCGGGATTACCGTGATATATTGTAGCAATACAGGTATAAATGCCAGGTCATATGTGGTGGACATTCAGTTCGTTGTTAGCATGGATGACCAGATAGACGTTATGCTGATGGAGAAAAGGGGTTCCTGAATTTGGACCTCACATCAACCACGACGCCATCGTTCAAGCCCCTTCAAGTCCGCGATTTGATTTCAATGCGATTTCGGCTTAACCTCTTTGGGTTTAGGAAATCCGACATAAGGTTGGTGCGCCCGCTGATGTGCATCACTTCTGATTTGTTACTACCAAATCGAAACAAAGTCGACACGGTAGAAGCGATGTGATTCAAGTTGCTTTTTTGTCAGATATTTTACAAAACGGCAAAATTTCGTTGAACAAAATGTTGATAAATAACAGGTTTTGGGCAATTATATGATATAGTTGACTGTGGTTAGCATTAATTTTGAGCAATTACTCGATTCTGATAACAGAAGCGGTATTTCAAAAAAAAATTGCTGTTGGAATCTGATGATATGGGGACATCTAATCGGATTGAGTACCTTTAAATGCGTGTTTTTTTAATTAAAAATAAATGCAAAGAACAAACCTGACGGAGACTGCTGATCTATATGGTGATGTCGGTGGGGGTGCCAAATATTCTTTTAGTTACGGTTCAGGAACAGAAATCACTACTTACCAGTTGAATCGGGATCTAGGGTAGGTTCAGATTACTTAGATAGAAAGAGTACTTTATGTAACTTAGTACTCGGTTATGAATTCCATGTAATTTTAAAATTCCCTGCATTACAGACTCTACGAGAGAGATATATAAAACCCAACTTCTACCGAAAACTGAATATTATTAAATTGAATGAACTATTCAATTCGGGAAAGGGGAAGAGAACACAAAATATTTCACTATTCATTAATAGGGTTATGCCATTCTTTAGGCTCTCCTGAGGCATTCTATAACTGCACACGTTAGGACACCACCATGGGTTGTTGAATTAAATAATTTATGAATTTCACTATATATTGTGTACTATCTTGCCCATAATAATCACTCAAAACTCCTCATGCACCGCAGACTATATACTGTAATTTTGGCGACTGGTTTCATAGTACACTCCTCTTACTGTAACGTTTTGTGTCGCAGCCAGCGATGGCTATCCGTTGTGAATAGCGATCTTATTTCGCGGGAAGCTCGTGGTTCACGACGACGAGTACAGTGATTGACAATCTAAACAGCATATTGAGGTCGTAGCTCAATACAGCTGTATGGTTTACATGATATACATATACAGTCTCGAACGGAGCAAAGTGATATATTGCAGAAAATAAATTTCAGGTGTTATTTGAGCTTATTAGAAACCATGAAATCGTAAGCGTTATTACGGATAGTAAAATACGAGAACGATTAGAAAGTACACAAAGGTTGGTGACGTAGTACCCTATCCGTATCCGTAATCGTAAACGTGAGTTTTGCGAAAGGTCTCTATTGTCATTAGGAAACGCGGGTCTCCTGCGAACTTTACCTTGCCAATCTATCGCCCTCGATTTTGTGATCCAGGGGGTCGATGGTCATCAAAAGATTAATAAATTCTATTCAGTATCTATTGAGGAATACAATTACTGGATAATTGATGGACCATGGATGGGAAACATTCATGTTTTTCGGCGTATTCGTCCGATAGGGAAAATGTTGATAAAAATCTCATCTGTTTGTAAAAAGAAATGTAGATGGTATTCTGTGGTAATTACATGAAATTCCCTATAGGAATAACTCACACAGTATGTCTTATATCCTTATATATACTCGCTGATAACAATTCGTGATATCTTCCAAAAGCTACCGACGTGATTGGGGTCCCCTGCGAACGCGTTTACATAGTACCACAACCACTGCTATAGAAAACCAAAACGTTTAAGAGTGTACCTCGCTGTGCAGGACCGGTTCACAGGGGGTGGTTTTCCATTACAGAGAATAGTGGGACTGTACCGTTGATTTGCAGAGGTGCTTCCATGGTGTTTTAGAAACGCTCGGAGATCGTATTCCGGAATAACTGTGTAATGTCAGACACAAACCATGTAGTCGTACGTCCGAAGAGGCTATGTAAATAAGCAAATTCTCAGTGACCACGCGGAAGGTAAACAAGATCAGCTAGGACCGAAATTTCGTTTTCCAGTGGATTAAGACCTAAAAGACTCATTGAAATAGCAGTATAGGTGTCCGAGTTTGGAGAGCGTGTACATGTGTATGTGCACGTTTAAAGGGGTACTGTACACCAATTTCAATAAACTCCCGGTGACAATAGCGATCTAATATGAATATTATATTATAAAATAACTAATTTGAGTCGACGATGTCGACCCAAAACGTTCCGGTTAACAGGCTATCGTAAAAGTAAAATTGAATTATTTAATATAAATTCATTTATGGCTGGAGTCATAAAATGGCGAATTATGCCATTACGAGTTACCGTTCTTGAAATCGCATCTGCTGCGTGTCTTTTATTGACGACCGTTCGCGAACATTATTGAGTTGAAAACAAAACATGTTACCTGCAAATGGAAGGCCCGTTATAACCGATTCGGAAAAAAAAGGAGAAAGAAACAAGAGTCATAAAGCGTCAAAAATAGTTTTTAAAGGAGCTGTCATCGTGGGCGGTGTGCATTGTTTCGTGATATTTTTGCGCTCAATAGTCGGAAGTTTAATTTGGATTGGGCAGGAAACACGATCATACTTTTATCTCATTGAGTTGAGTACCATGCAAGTTACCGAAAGTCTGTGATATGCTTAAAGCTATCAAAGTACTGTGAAACTTAAATCTTAGGATTCAACGATAGTTTTCCATATATAGGACATCCTTCAAACACAGTGTGGAAGTTCTTGCTAACTTTCTGGATTGTGTGAGTAGTACGGTGGCACACGAGTTGTTCATTTGTCAATGTCGAACAGTTTCATGTCCACTATCATGGCATTGTCATACGATTAGAAGAGTTTCATGTCCACTATCATGGCATTGTCATGCGATTAGAAGAGTTTCATGTCCACTATCATGGCATTGTCATCCGATTAGAAGAGTTTCATGTCCACTATCATGGCATTGTCATACGATTAGAAGAGTTTCATGTCCACTATCATGGCATTGTCATGCGATTAGAAGAGTTTCATGTCCACCATCATGGCATTGTCATCCGATTAGAAGAGTTTCATGTCCACTATCATGGCATTGTCATACGATTAGAAGAGTTTCATGTCCACTATCATGGCATTGTCATGCGATTAGAAGAGTTTCATGTCCACTATCATGGCATTGTCATGCGATTAGAAGAGTTTCATGTCCACTATCATGGCATTGTCATACGATTAGAAGAGTTTCATGTCCACTATCATGGCATTGTCATACGATTGGAAGAGTTTCATGTCCACTATCATGGAATTGTCATACGATTAGAAGAGTTTCATGTCCACTATCATGGCATTGTCATACGATTAGAAGAGTTTCATGTCCACTATCATGGCATTGTCATACGATTAGAAGAGTTTCATGTCCACTATCATGGCATTGTCATACGATTAGAAGAGTTTCATGTCCACTATCATGGCATTGTCATACGATTAGAAGAGTTTCATGTCCACTATCATGGCATTGTCATACGATTAGAAGAGTTTCATGTCCACTATCATGGCATTGTCATACGATTAGAAGAGTTTCATGTCCACTATCATGGCATTGTCATACGATTAGAAGAGTTTCATGTCCACTATCATGGCATTGTCATACGATTAGAAGAGTTTCATGTCCACTATCATGGCATTGTCATACGATTAGAACAGTTTCATGTCCAATATCATAGCATTGTCATGCGATTAGAAGAGTTGCACGTTCAACACTAGCTGAAGAACCAATAAGTTTACAAGAAGGCATTGAAGAATCTGTTTATACTCGATAAGAACCAATAAGTTTACAAGAAGGCATTTAAGAATCTGTTTATACTCGATAAGAACCAATAAGTTTACAAGAAGGCATTTAAGAATCTGTTTATACTCGATAAGAACCAATAAGTTTACAAGAAGGCATTGAAGAATCTGTTTATACTCGATAAGAACCAATAAGTTTACAAGAAGGCATTGAAGAATCTGTTTATACTCGACAAGAACCAATAAGTTTACAAGAAGGCATTGAAGAATCTGTTTATACTCGACAAGAACCAATAAGTTTACAAGAAGGCATTGCAGAATCTGTTTATACTCGATAAGAACCAATAAGTTTACAAGAAGGCATTGAAGAATCTGTTTATACTCGATAAGAACCAATAAGTTTACAAGAAGGCATTGAAGAATCTGTTTATACTCGATAAGAACCAATAAGTTTACAAGAAGGCATTGAAGAATCTGTTTATACTCGACAAGAACCAATAAGTTTACAAGAAGGCATTGGAGAATCTGTTTATACTCGATAAGAACCAATAAGTTTACAAGAAGGCATTGAAGAATCTGTTTATACTCGATAAGAACCAATAAGTTTACAAGAAGGCATTGAAGAATCTGTTTATACTCGATAAGAACCAATAAGTTTACAAGAAGGCATTTAAGAATCTGTTTATACTCGATAAGAACCAATAAGTTTACAAGAAGGCATTGAAGAATCTGTTTATACTCGATAAGAACCAATAAGTTTACAAGAAGGCATTGAAGAATCTGTTTATACTCGATAAGAACCAATAAGTTTACAAGAAGGCATTTAAGAATCTGTTTATACTCGATAAGAACCAATAAGTTTACAAGAAGGCATTGAAGAATCTGTTTATCCTCGATAAGAACCAATAAGTTTACAAGAAGGCATTGAAGAATCTGTTTATACTCGATAAGAACCAATAAGTTTACAAGAAGGCATTGAAGAATCTGTTTATACTCGATAAGAACCAATAAGTTTACAAGAAGGCATTGAAGAATCTGTTTATACTCGATAAGAACCAATAAGTTTACAAGAAGGCATTGAAGAATCTGTTTATACTCGATAAGAACCAATAAGTTTACAAGAAGGCATTGAAGAATCTGTTTATACTCGATAAGAACCAATAAGTTTACAAGAAGGCATTGAAGAATCTGTTTATACTAGATAAGAACCAATAAGTTTACAAGAAGGCATTGAAGAATCTGTTTATACTCGATAAGAACCAATAAGTTTACAAGAAGGCATTGAAGAATCTGTTTATACTCGATAAGAACCAATAAGTTTACAAGAAGGCATTGAAGAATCTGTTTATACTCGATAAGAACCAATAAGTTTACAAGAAGGCATTTAAGAATCTGTTTATACTCGATAAGAACCAATAAGTTTACAAGAAGGCATTGAAGAATCTGTTTATACTCGATAAGAACCAATAAGTGTACAAGAAGGCATTGAAGAATCTGTTTATACTCGATAAGAACCAATAAGTTTACAAGAAGGCATTGAAGAATCTGTTTATACTCGATAAGAACCAATAAGTTTACAAGAAGGCATTGAAGAATCTGTTTATACTCGATAAGAACCAATAAGTTTACAAGAAGGCATTGAAGAATCTGTTTATACTCGATAAGAACCAACAAGTTTACAAGAAGGCATTGAAGAATCTGTTTATACTCGATAAGAACCAATAAGTTTACAAGAAGGCATTGAAGAATCTGTTTATACTCGACAAGAACCAATAAGTTTACAAGAAGGCATTGAAGAATCTGTTTATACTCGATAAGAAGCAATAAGTTTACAAGAAGGCATTTAAGAATCTGTTTATACTCGATAAGAACCAATAAGTTTACAAGAAGGCATTGAAGAATCTGTTTATACTCGATAAGAACCAATAAGTTTACAAGAAGGCATTGAAGAATCTGGTTATACTCGATAAGTGTTTTATGAACTATGTTATTACACGCTTGTTCCTAGATGTACAGTATTACTGCTGTTCCATATTTACAAATCCGTATGGGACGTACGTTCCATACGCATCTCGTTGACGTAAAATGACGTACATGACGTTCGCCTCAACCATGAAGCTGGAACTATTTAAATAAAAGAATCATCACACATGACAAATACGCCCTGTATGAGCCAAAACACACCTTCTAATCCTGTATTTTTAATGCACGGATTCTAGGACGCGAAGCGTGTAATAAACACAGAACGACACGATGTGTATATGGGTTTGTCGATGCGGCACTCGTGCTGTCGTGGAAGGATAGAACTCGAGGCGCAAGCGCCTCTCGTTCTATCCTTCCGCGACAGCACTCGTGCCGTATCGACAAACCCATTTAAACATCGTGTCGTTCTGTGTATATATGTAACATGCAAGAATCTAGCTTTCCAGAAACTGTTTACTGTTGACACCAGAAGTGTTGTAGAGGCTGTTCATTCCACCCATATTGTAGAAGATAAACGTCTGGGATTCTTATTGGTGATGTCGACCAATGCTCAGCAAGAAAAGAGTATACAATTTTTACTCTTTTCTTGCTGAGCATTGGTCGACATTTAATTTAATTATTAGATGGTGTCCAGGATATCCTCAACCTGCAAATTACCTGACCAAACGGAGCATCTGGTAATCAGCTGCTTGCAATCTTCCACGGCGAGAAGGCTGCTATCAACATGTAAGTAAATACTTGAATTGTTCAAGAACTAAACAATGAAATAAAGAGGGATATGTCATATGGAGTAAACCGGAGTGAACGACGACCAAGTGCGCCCGGAGAAGTCAGTTCCGGGGAGGGGACTGATTTGTGGAAGCAATTTTACCTCTCTGCGAATTTTCCATTAACATTGTGTACTCGCTGTATTTCATCAGAGGTGAAGATGACTAAACCTAACCAAGTACCCCTTCAAACAAACAAAAAACCAAGTACCCCTTCAAACAAACGTGAAAAAAATATCCACCAAACAAACGTGAAAAAATATCCACCAAACAAACGTGAAAAAATATCCACCAAACAAACGTGAAAATAATATTCCTGAGTCCTGACCCTAACACTAACCAAGTATCCCTCCAAACGAACATGGACATTAAAAACATGAGCGTTCTGAAAAGACTGAGCATATTTATTAAATTGGCATTGAAAAAGATTTCTTAAATATAATATTATATACACAGATGAAATATATATACATGTATGTTTGTATGTGTATATATATATATATATATGTGTGTGTGTGTAATGCGACACATCCATAAATTGGCTATAAATTGGGAATTGCATACTTATGCAAGGTAATTGTTAATGAATCTTATGTATAAGTGCTGTGTACAGTTATTGTATTATGGTGGATTTGTTACGAAAATATGATAATGATAATTGTTAACGTATAAATTGTATGTATAAACTGTTTCTGTGTATATATGTATATATATGTTTTGGCTATGTTCCAACTTAAATGTTGGCTTTGCAAATAAACAATCAATCAAAACCGTAACCCGTTATATACTAATAGAATCTCCCTTCAGTTATACAATTATAGTATACATTGGAATTGTCTATTATTCATCTCAAGGGGTGCATGTCCAACAAAATTCAACACACTTATTATCTGAACATCACCTACGGGAACTACTCGTCAGTGAGTATGGTAAGAACATGTTAAAGGGACTAAAAGCCTTCGAAGTGGATTCATACGAAATAACATAAAAGTCAGCAGCAAAACATCTATTACATGGATTTTGCATGTCAAAAACCATTTTTATGTTAACAGTGGAATTACCCATAAAAGTCCATGTCAAAAACCATTGTTATGTTAAAACTGGAATTACCCATAAAAGTCCATGCCAAAAACCATTGTTATGTTAACAATGGAATTACCCATAAAAGTCCATGTCAAAAACCATTGTTAAGTTAACAGTGGAATTACCCATAAAAGTCCATGCCAAAAACCATTGTTATGTTAACAGTGGAATTACCCATAAAAGTCCATGTCAAAAACCATTGCTATGTTAACAATGGAATTACCCATAAAAGTCCATGTCAAAAAATATTGTTATGTTAACAGTGGAATTACCCATAAATGTCCAAATCAAAAACCATTGTTTTGTTAACAGTGGAATTACCCATAAATGTCCATATCAAAAACCATTGTTATGTTAACAGTTGAATTACCCATAAAAGTCCATGTCAAAAACCATTTAATTGTTAACAGTGGAATTGCCCATAAAAGTCCATGTCAAAAACCATTGTTATGCTAACAATGGAATTGTCCATAAAAATCGATGTCAAAAACCATTATTATGTTATCAGTGGAATTACCCATAAAAGTCCATGTCAAAAACCATTGTTATGTTAACAGTGGAATTACCCATAAAAGTCCATGTCAAAAACCATTGTTATGTTAACAGTGGAATTACCCATAAAAGTCCATGTCAAAAACATTGCTATGTTAACAATGGAATTACCCATAAAAGTCCATATCAAAAACCATTGTTATGTTAACAGTGGAATTACCCATAAAAGTCCACGTCAAAAACCATTGTTATATTAACAGTGGAATTACCCATAAAAGTCCACGTCAAAAACCATTGTTATCCTCCTCCCCATTTTCAACCCTTCAGATTGGCACATGTGCAGTGACGTGCCGGGCGACAAATCACACTGTCGCCCGCTGACCCGGGAGACATTGTTTTTGTCGCCCGCCTGATGTTATATTGCAAGAATATCTCCAAACACACACTGCAGTGTAACTCATCTATTTCACATCACTACGACGTAATAAAAAATCATAGATCTTATATACCCCACGGATTCGCAAAACACACCAGTTGTGGTGTTTGCTAATTTGCATATATTTAGTGAACACTAATATTCGAACTTTTAAGTTGATACTTTTATCGGACAAGCGTTATTATTTACTTTTTACATCGAAACATCTCGGTGATTCAATTTGTTCATGTTGACATTATGATGCAAGATTGAAAGAGAGGATCCCTAGGGGTTGGTTGGTTATAAATGTTCGCTGGTAGACGACATTGAATATGCCACATTGCAGAAGACGAGATCATACCTATATATGGCTTATTGGTTTACATTGCATGCATGGACCGATATTGACGATTTGACCGCCAAAATGATCGTAAACAAACACGGATTATCAAATTATGCTTAACAGCTTGACTATCGTTTATGGAACAGAAATCCTATGGGACAATAAGTAGTTACTGAAAATATACATAATCGGGAAATAAAGCACTCGTGACTCAGTGCAACATCGTGCGTGTGGATGGCAAGGATATTTTCTGTGGTATAATCGGATAACAAAACAGTTGTTGCCCTTCTTCTCGGGAGACATTGAGATTTGTCACCCGCTCGAGAACGGAATGTCTCCCTCGGAGCTTCGCTCCTCGGGAGACATTCCGTTCTCGAGCGGGTGACAAATCTCAATGTCTCCCTCGACACCGGGCGACAACTGTATATTGTTATGTTAACAGTGGAATTACCCATAAAAGTCCATGTCAAAAACCATTGTTATGTTAAAAGTGGAATTACCCATAAAGTCCATGTCAAAAACCATTGTTATGTTAACAATGGAATTACCCATAAAAGTCCTTGTCAAAAACCATTGTTATGTTAACAGTCGAATTACCCATAAAAGTCCATGTCAAATAACATTTTTATGTTAACAGTGGAATTACCCATAAAAGTCCATGCCTAAAACCATTGTTATGTTAAAAGTGGAATTACCCATAAAAGTCCATGTCAAAAACCATTGTTATGTTAACAGTAGAATTACCCATAAAATTCCATGTCAAAAACCATTGTTATATTAACAGTGGAATTACCCATAAAAGTCCATGTCAGAAATATTTGTTTTGGACGTTTCGCAGTATAGTACAAAACGTGTGTATGAAGCGTAACGTATGAATACAACTGAGTCGTTGTTCATTGTCGATCACATGCTAAAAGCAGGTGATTGGTGTTAATGAGTGTAAGCCGTGGTCGGGCTTACTGTGTGAGCTAATGTTCTGGTCACTTTAGCCGGTCTGGTCTCGCAAGCTGCACGTATCAAATTGTTATTTAAATTAAAAGAACATGTGGATATTTCAAATAAATGGAACTCACGTGTATGTTTTTGTCGGTACCAAGGTCATGTATACAAAGCAGAACGTTTGAGGCGTTTTTATCATGAGTATTCATCGCATATTATAAGTAACAGTTACAATATGTTCGACCGATAAACGACCGAAGGGAATATATTGTATTATGTAGATATTTCTTAATTTTGGAATTCAGTGCATTGCTGGAATCAAATTATTACGAATTGGAACTAATCGCGCAGGGTGCATATTGATCATGTTTATATATGCATATAATGTATCAATTGAATATGTTTGGTGTTCTACATGTATGCAGACAAGAGCATTCAAAACTTCCAGAGCTGTTTTCTCCACACAGTGGTTTTATCTCTGTTTGAATACCTGAATGCCTTCTGAAAACGGCTGGAATTGTCCATAAAAATCGATGTAAAAAAACATTTTTATGTTAAGAGTGGAATTACCCATAAAACTCCATGTCAAAAACCATTATAATGTTAACAGTGGAATTACCCATAAACGTCCATGTCAAAAACCATTGTTATGTTAACAGTGGAATTACCCATAAAAGTCCATGTCAAAAACCATTGTTATGTTAACAGTGGAATTACCCATAAAAGTCCATGTCAAAAACCATTGCTATGTTAACAATGGAATTACCCATAAAAGTCCATGTCAAAAACCATTGTTATGTTAACAGTGGAATTACCCATAAAAGTCCATGCCAAAAACAATTGTTATGCTAACAGTAGAATTACCCATAAAAGTCCACGTCAAAAATCATTGTTATGTTAACAGTGGAATTACCCATAAAAGTCCATGTCAAAAACCATTGTTATGTTAACAGTGAAATTACCCATAAAAGTCCACGTCAAAAACCATTGTTATGTTAACAGTGGAATTACCCATAAAAGTCCATGTCAAAAACCATTGCTATGTTAACAATGGAATTACCCATAAAAGTCCATGTCAAACACCATTGTTGTGTTAACAGTGGAATTACCAATAAAAATCCATGCCAAAAACCATTGTTATGTTAACAGTGGAATTACCCATAAAAGACCACGTCAAAAACCATTGTTATGTTAACAGTGGAATTACCCATAAAAGTCCATGTAAAAAAACATTGTTATGTTAACAGTGGAATTACCCATAAAAGTCCACGTCAAAAACCATTGTTATGTTAACAGTGGAATTACCCATAAAAGTCCACGTCAAAAACCATTGTTATGTTAACAGTAGAATTACCCATAAAATTCTATGCCAAAAACCATTATGTTAACAGTGGAATTACCCATAAAAGTCCATGTCAAAAACCATTTTTATGTTAACAGTCGAATTACCCATAAAACTCCATGTCAAAAACCATTATAATGTTAACAGTGGAATTACCCATAAAAGTCCATGTCAAAAACCATTGTTATGTTAACAGTGGAATTACCCATAAAAGTCCATGTCAAAAACCATTGTTATGTTAACAGTGGAATTACCCATAAAAGTCCATGCCAAAAACAATTGTTATGCTAACAGTAGAATTACCCATAAAAGTCCACGTCAAAAATCATTGTTATGTTAACAGTGGAATTACCCATGAAAGTCCATGTCAAAAACCATTGTTATGTTAACAGTAGAATTACCCATAAAAGGACATGTCAAAAACCAGTGTTATGTTAACAGTGGAATTACCCATATATGTCCATGTCAAAAACCATTGTTATGTTAACAGTAGAATTACCCATACAAGGACATGTCAAAAACCATTGTTATGTTAACAGTAGAATTACCCATAAAAGTTAGTCCATACAATTAGTCCAATAAGATACCATGGTTTGATAAAAACATGCTGGTAAACATTGGAAAAGGTCAAACCATTGAAAAATACTCTGAAATTCATATTTAGATTAAAATAATTGGACTTATACTGCACAATTAGAGATGTTTGTTGAAAACTCAACTTATATATATATTTTTGCACAAGTTTACTCACTGCGAGTGAATTGTGTCCCTTAAGGATGTGGATCCTGAATATATATACAATATTTTTTTTCAACCAACATTTTGTGTATCATAATTTTAAAATTTAGCCTCCATAAGTTGTCAACTTGTGTAAGGCTGTTTGAAAAAAAAAATTTGAACATCAAACACACCTCCTCAACCAATTAATAGATGTTCGTAAAATGTACATAACCCATTCCACTCTGACGTACAATAACTCCTGTACATAACCCATTCCACTGTGACGCACAATAACTCCTGTACATAACCCATTCCACTGTGACGTACAATAACTCTTGCAACAAATATCTAGCCTACCACTGCACAAGTTCGAGATAGCAGCTATACGAAAGTCTGAAGTGACGGTTTATAGAATATATTAGTCTCGACCACTGCACAAGTTCACCAGATAGCAGCTATTCGAAAGTCTGAAGTGGCGGTTTATAGAATATATTAGTGACGTAGGTTCCTGAAAGTCTGAAGTGACGGTTTATAGATTATATTAGTCTCGACCACTGCACAAGTTCACCAGATAGCAGCTATTCGAAAGTCTGAAGTGGCGGTTTATAGAATATATTAGTGACGTAGGTTCCTGAAAGTCTGAAGTGACGGTTTATAGATTATATTAGTCTCGACCAATGCCCAAGTTCCAAAAAGCAGCTATTCGAAAGTCTGAAGAGACGGTTTGGAGATTATAAAATATTAGTGACGTAGGTTCCTGAAAGTCTGAAGTGACGGTTTATAGAATATATTAGTCTCGACCACTGCACAAGTTCACCAGATATCAGCTATTCGAAATTCTGAAGTGGCGGTTTATAGAATATATTAGTGACGTAGGTTCCTGAAAGTCTGAAGTGACGGTTTATAGATTATATTAGTCTCGACCAATGCCCAAGTTCCAAAAAGCAGCTATTCGAAAGTCTGAAGAGACGGTTTGGAGATTATAAAATATTAGTGACGTAGGTTCCTGAAAGTCTGAAGTGACGGTTTATCGAATATATTAGTCTCGACCACTGCACAAGTTCACCGGATATAAGCTATTCGAAAGTCTGAAGTGACGTCTTATAGATTATATTAGTGACGTATGTTCCTGAAAGTCTGAAGTGACGGTTTATAAAATATATTAGTCTCGACCACTGCACAAGTTCACCAGATAGCAGCTATTCGAAAGACTATATCGACGGTTTGGGGATTATATTAGTGACGTAGGTTCCCGAACGTCTGAAGCGACGGTTTATAGATTATATTAGTGACGTAGGTTCCTGAAAGTCTGAAGTGACGGCTTATAGAACATTTTAGTCTCGACAACTGCACAAGTTCACCAGATATCAGCTATTCGAAAGTCTGAAGTGACGTTTTATAGATTATATTAGTGACGTAGGTTCCTGAAAGTCTGAAGTGACGGTTTATAGAATATATTAGTCTCGACCACTGCACAAGTTCACCAGATATCAGCTATTCGAAAGTCTGAAGTGACGTTTTATAGATTATATTAGTGACTTAGGTTCCTGAAAGTCTGAAGTGACGGTTTATAGAATATATTAGTCTCGACCACTGCACAAGTTCACCAGATAGCAGCTATTCGAAAGTCTGTATCGACGGTTTGGGGATTATATTAGTGACGTAGGTTCCTTAACGTCTGAAGTGAAGGTTTTTAGATTATATTAGTCTCGACCACTGCCCAAGTTCCAAATAGCAGCTATTCGAAAGTCTGAATCGACGGTTTGGAGATTATATTAGTGACGTAGGTTCCAGAAAGTCTGAAGTGACGGTTTATATATTATATTAGTCTCAACCACTGCCCAAGTTCCAAATAGCAGCTATTCGAAAGTCTGAATAGACGGTTAAGAGATTCCATTAGTGACGCATGTTCCTGTGCCTGATTTTGGTATGTAAAAGTAAATAGATGTGACAGTTAGTGATCACAGCGGAAACCTAATACGCCGCGACCGGGGTTTGTTTGAACAATAAGAATGAGCCTGGCTCGACGATGTAACTAAATCGGACAAGCACAGCATGTGTCTATAAGATATTGAAGATGTCGGGATGGTGCTGAATTTTTCCCCGATAAACACGATTATTGTCTGGTTTTGTTCCTGACAAACACATTGCATTGGTTGATTTTGTCCCCGATTAACACACGTCGATCTTTGGCATTAGGCTGCCCGCAGTATTATATATACGACAAAAACCTATGGCAGAAATCACCAGCATTTCCAGAGCGATCCTGCTCGCTGTGTCCGTGTACATGTACGAATTGTGGCTGCTATCGCCAGGGTTGTCACGCCGATTATGTGTGTTGTGATTCTGAGAAGGATGTACGTTGTAAGCAGTATATAGTAATATATACATGTAACAATGAATGTTATCACCAAAGTCATCAGGCCCATTCTGGTATATCTTGTGATTCTGAGCAGGATTTTACTGGCGATTGACGATATACTGATTTCGAAAACACAAAATCACCTTCGATGTCGGAAGCTTTGTACATACCAAAGCTTGTGTAAGAGAATCTACTTCAAGCAGACTACATGTTTGATGATTACAGACTTGAATAGTATCCATGGTGAAATTGTGGATAAAGCTGAGGTTCCCGGTAAAATCTGCACAACGGGAGTTTGTGGTGAAAACGAGGTTTGTGTTCCTACCGGAGAATGTGGTCCCGGTAAAGGATACAGATGCGAGGCTCTCCGCCGTGTCTCTATCGCAAAAACAAAAAGTAATTATCATGACGCAACCAGTGCATGCCAGGCACAAGTAGGGCGACTATTCATTGTTGAGAACGAATCCCAGTTAACGCAGCTAGTTACAGTTATTGAACTGACACCCGGTCTGACAAACAGTGACAATGTCTGGATTAATGGCGATGACATAAAGTCTGAAGGGAATTTCACCACTTCAACCGGAAATCCTATGCCATACGAGCTCTGGGGACTTAATCAACCGGACAATAATCTTTTGGAAGAGAATGAGAACTGTGTTGAACTGGGGAGATTTGGTACCGAAAATAAATACTCCATGAACGACCAGAAATGTACATCGGCACAAAACTACTTTATCTGTGAATTTCCTCTCTTCTAAAAGCATTAATGAAGAAGCTCAAATCGTTTGGAACCTTGGTTATCACAGCTAAATATTTCACAACCATCCTGCTGTATATTACGATCCGTCGCATACATGAGGCCTCTAAAACTTCTGAAATCATGGTTAATACAGCCAAAGATATCACAGCGACCTTAATTGTTATCTACGTGGGTTCTAGCTGAGCAGGGTATTACTGGCGATTCACGAGCTACACTGATCGTAACAAAAACAGAAAATCATCATCGACGTTTTATTGGAAGTTCTAGATATCACCGCTTATATTATGCAAGGGAGTTTACTAGATATCACCGCTTATATTATGCAAGGGAGTTTACTTCGAAAATAAGACCTGTTTGATTACTAACCCTTTCTATACTGAATTGATATTTCATTTCAGTTATAAACATATACATTGGAACGGTATGTTGTTCATTTTGAGGGGATGTGTAAGTACTAAAAGCGGACGGCAGACAAAAACAAAACCGATAATACACAAGAGCAGAATGATCCATATTCATTGGTGGGAAATATTCAGATAATAAGTTCAACAAACGACGATAGAGTTCGTTACCATGGGAACGACTCTCCAATGAGTGTTTACTACATGTATAGAAATGGTTCAGACGTGAACAGTATTAAGGGGGAGACTAACGTTTTGCTTAAATCCGGATAAAATTAGCAAAAGATTTTCACAAAGAATTATCTTCTCTGGATCTTTCTGGAAAACATCTTGAGTTTCCCATACCATCATCTTCATTGTATATGAATCTGAGCAATTATTGAGAAACAACAATAACAATGGATTTAGGGGTCGAAAATATTATTTTTACTTTTTGTTGCTTCCGGTACCAAGAACTACTAGAATAATTAATAATGTCACACAAAACTCCAATCATCAAATAGATTATTGTCTTGACTCTATGAGAGGATGCTTCATTTGTTTCATAATGTTGAGTTAGATTTTTAAATGCGTAATGTAGCATCATATCCCCATATGTGACCCGCCATATCAAATCCAGTCGTAAGTCGGGATTTTTTTTACCCTGTGCCAATGCATATGATATCATGGATATATGAACTGCACTTTTGAAATAATAGATATATTACAGAAGTTCTTGGTACCTGAAGACAGTGAAATTCCCATAAAGGTAAAGTAAATGAGGTTATAATATCCAATTGGTCGACGGTTCTTAAATAGTGTGCCGCAATAATCGCTCGTACTAAATTTCACAAAGAAATTTCTGGCAGATATTTTGAGAAAATCCATTTTGAAATACCAGGAAATTGGCAAAACGTGCGTCTGATCCTTAACGGTGAAATTGTTGACAAGTCTGAGGCTCCCGGTTAGATCTGCACAACGGGAGTTTGTGGTGACCGTGAACTCTGCGTTCAAACCGGCGAATATGATCACCATGGTAACGGGTACACTCGCAGATCTCTGCAACATGTAAATGACTTAGATTTGAAGGGATTATCTTATGCAACCACAAACATACAAATTTACCAGCGACGCCACGGAATGCCAAAAAAAACAAAACAAAATGGACAACAGTTGTTGTTCATGGCAGGGGCGGAAGCTCGATCGAGACAGAAAACAGCGCGCGCTATGTTAGTGAAGTTCTCTATTAAGATTTTTCGGATGACGAATTTGAAAGGCCCACTTAATTTTCGACCCACCAGATCACATTATATAAAAGATATGCCATTATATACCAATTGAAAGAGTAAGCGCCAAAACATTGTATTTGAAACTTACTCGACGCAATAAACTGTGATCATGTTGTTTTTGTTGAGAAACCAACGTGTGATATGTGCTCAAGTTTCTGCACAGTCTATTATTTTCAATGGAAGGGTAATAACTCTATATATTTAGATATAGAGTTATTCCCCTTCCATTGGAAATAAACTATAGTTTGACTGCTGCATTCTAGGAGCCACAAAGGGGGGAATGTTTTTATGATTTCAGCGATTTTCTATTACTCTATTGGCCCCTTATAAAACACGGACGTTCCAAATGGTGAAGAATTCTAGTATTTTAATCATATTTTATGGCATAGATTGTTATTAAAACCGTATATCAAGGCACTATTCAAAACATAATCGGTGACTCGAAAATTAAGTGGGCCTTTAATCTCCAGCGTCGGAAGAAGGTGTTTATCAACGCGCATCTAAGAAAGGAAAGATAATTTATTGCTTGGATGTGCAGGTCATTCTTCAGAGAAAAGAAGACACAGGACACAGGAACTATGACTGCAGCTGTGTCGTGTTTGTCCGACCTTTGAAGCACGCAGGGCAAGATCCTCCGACTGAAATCTATCTAAACTGAGGTAATTAGAAAGAGATATATGTATGGGGCATTGACGTTCCGTTTTCGGGATAGACAGTCACACGAGGATTCGAGGCATTCCACTGAGCGAATTGTGATTTTTCTTAATTTATATTTTCTTTCTAGCTTTATTCGGAAAGGAGAAGTTACTGACCTTGCTTAGAATAACAATGCTTGTGTTTGTTGTTGTGTGTGTGTTGGTTCTTTAATCGAGATGGGAAGTTATTTATCAATTTTTATGTCGCCTAAACCTATTTACACTAAAATATCTTTTTTTGTATGCACCCTTAATAAAATCTTATTTTGTGAACGGTCTTCATAACTTGATATATATATTTATCACATAATTTGGCCATAAAAGCAGTTTCATAATTATCGGTAATAGACACGTTTAATATCAGCGCGTGCGATGACGTCACGGCGTTCTTCAAATAACCTGCGATCGCTGTAGTTTATGATTGTTGTTTTCGATGAATATTTCGCGTTGCTTCGGGTTTATTTGATCATGTGATAAAAGGTATCTCACACTCGTCCTATTTTATACGTAATTTATCAACCTCGTCCTCTAAATTCTATTTGGGCCTCGGTAAACCTCGGCTCAAATCGAATTTAGTGAACTCGGTTGATAAATTCCGTATAAAATAGAAACTCATGTGAGATCCTCTATATCTCATATATATTTTGAAGACCTCTGTCTGTATGTTTGTCTGTATGTTTGTCTGTATGTTTGTCATTTATACAAATCTACGATTCTCGACCGATCGGGACGAAACTTGGTGCGTGTGTGTAGTTTGACCAGGCGGTGGACGTTGTCGTATTGGCGAGCCCGTGCGGCGCCCGCTTCGCGCATGCGCAGACGAGATCTCGGAAACGGGTGGAGCTATCGACTTGAAATTTGCTATGTGGATGCATCTTGCCCCGGATACGAATTTTATCGGGTCGCCGAGTCCGTGTGACGCCAGCTTCGCGCATGCGCAGACCAGATCTCGGAAACGGGTGGAGCTATCGAATTGAAATTTGGTTTTTGAATAGCCCGGACAACGTCGGGCTCATCGGCTAGTCTATTATATATTTTGGAAGATCTGTCTGTGTGTGTGTCTGTGTGATCGCGATGAACTCGAAAACGGCCGAGCCGATTTCGATGAAACTTGGTTTGTGGGGGTATTTTCGGCCGAGAAGTGACATAGGCATATTAATTTGTTCGTGCGACGTGACCTTGACCTTGAAATTGGGTTATTTCAAGGTCAAACGCCCGAATATCACGGGATTTCGATGAAACTTGGTATGTGGGGGTACTTTCGTATGGGGAGTCTCATAAGCATATTCATTTGCTCGTGCGACGTGAACTTGACCTTGAAATCGGGTCAATTTAAGGTCAAATCGGGAATTTTGATGGGATTTCGACGAAATTTGATACTTGGGGTTACTTTTGTCCACTGAGTGTTCAATTCGAGGTCAAATCGGGTAAAACCGGATGGATTTCGACGGGTACTATTGTCCGGGCAGTGTTTTGGACGGGTCAAATCGTGACCCCACTTGACCTTGACCTTCAAAATGGACAATTCAACGTCAAATCGCGCAATTCGCCGAAAAGCAGAAGGGACATAGCCCGGACGAAGTCGGGTCCACCTGCTATATATATACTAGCAGGTGGACCCGACTTCGTCCGGGCTATTTCCCCTCTGCTTTTCGACGAATTGCGCGATTTGACCTTGAATTTTCCATTTTGAAGGTCAAGGTCAGGTGGGGTCACGATTTGACCCGTCCAAAACACTGCCCGGACAAAATTACCCGTCGAAATCCATCCTGTTTTACCCGATTTGACCTTGAATTGGTCCGGGCTGTTTCCCCTCTGCTTTTCGGCTAATTGCGCGATTTGACCTTGAATTGTCCATTTTGAAGGTCAAGGTCAGGTGGGGTCTCGATTTGACCCGTCCAAAACACTGCCCGGACAAAAGTACCCGACAAAAGTACCCATCGAAATCCATCCGGTTTTACCCGATTTGACCTCGAATTGATCATTTTGAAGGTCAAGGTCAGTCGGGGTCACGACTGGACCCGTCCAAAACACTCAGTGGACAAAAGTAAACCCACGTATCAAATTTCGTCGAAATCCCATAAATATTCGCGATTTGACCAGATTTCAAGGTCACGTCGCACGGGTAAACGAATAGGCTTACGAAACTCCCCATACGAAAGTTTCCCAGACACTAATTTTCATCGAAATCCCGTAATACTCGGGCGTTCGACCTTGAAATGACCCGATTTCAAGGTCAAGGTCACGTCGCACGGGCAAATTAACAGGCCCATGCCAGTCCACGGCCGAAAGTATCCCCACATACCAAGTTTCATCGAAATCGGCTAGCCGATGAGCCCGACGTTGTCCGGGCTATTCAAAAACCAAATTTCAAGTCGATAGCTCTACCCGTTTCCGACATCTGGTCTGCGCATGCGCGAAGCTGGCGTCACACGGGCTCGGCGACCCGATAAAATTCGTATCCGGGGCAAGATACATTCACATACCAAATTTCAAGTCGATAGCTCCACCCGTTTCCGAGATCTGGTCTGCGCATGCGCGAAGCTGGCGTCGCACGGGCTCGGCGACCCGATAAAATTCGTATCCGGGGAAAGATACATTCACATAGCAAATTTCAAGTCGATAGCTCCACCCGTTTCCGAGATCTCGTCTGCGCATGCGCGAAGCGGTCGCCGCACGGGCTCGCCAATACGACGTTGACGACCGCCTGGTCAAACTACACACACGTACCAAGTGTTGTCCCGATCGGTCGAGAATCGGAGATTTGTATAAATGACATACATACAGACAGACAGACAGACAGAGGTCTTCAAAATATATAGGAGATATATACTGACTTAACCGTAATTATGGGCAGTTGTCCTGAAACAGGGTTACGGGCAGTCATATTTCCCATTATCTGAAGTCAACACAAATTTGCAAAAAGCTATGTATAGGTTATACACCCTTATATGTAACTTCAGATTTACCCCAACCCTATTTTCATACCCACCCATAACGACGGTTCAGGAGTCAAGAACTTTACGGGCAGTATATAACAAACCTACAGAGAACCGTAGCTACGGGCAATATATATATACTGCCTGTTATTACTGTGGAAATATGCAGGTTGAGAAAATTAGGAGAGACTACTTCGAGTCTCGGCGTATAATGTGTATCCATGTGTGGTCAGATAATAGAGGCCCGTGGCTGTATGTTTGCGTCATTGGTATCTGTTTGACATATATCAAAAGAAAATAAGATGCATGCATCAGATCGCCCATGAATTATTTTACAAAAAAATAGTCACATACATTGGGGAAATGTTATAAAGTTAATATTAGAAATTCAAATACACGCATCTATCAGAACGACCAAGCACACGATGCTTACATGGCCAAATTACCCCTAGATATGAAGCTAGATCGTGCATGTACAATTTGATAATTACATGCTCATAAATGTGGGCTATATGGTTTGCCGAAAGATTCAAATCGTGACATCCAATATACAGACGGACAGATGCGGGCTGTAACGTATTCCAAAGACTTCAATGATGCAAATAGTAGAATCCAAGACGGATGCTGAGGTTCATGTTTCCGGAATTCGGAAAAGAAACGTTAGCTTATCGAGTTGTCACCACAAATATACATATGCAATTTGGGATATATCAAATAGAAGATGTTGCCTATATAATCAAATGCAATAAAAGTATGTATACCCAACCTCGCGTGCCACGCCGCTGTGACCAGCCATGAGAACATACACATGAAATATTCAAATCGACCGGACATTGTTGCATGCACGTGTTTACGTACACCCCAACCCCCTGTGCCACTCCTCTGTGGCGATGTGATCAGCCTTGATGACATACACACGAAATAATCAAATAGACCAGACAGTGTCCCATGCAATATAAGTAGCGACACCCTAACCACATGTCGCCACGTCTCCACATGGGACATATTGTATCATATGCAAACATGCACATGAAATGTTCGAGCAGACATGGTCCCATGCAATATAAGTGCGCACACGCCAACCCCATGTCGCCGCGTCCCTACAAGTAACCAGTCACGTGAATGTGCACATGAAAATGTCAAACATACCCGACAGTGAATGTCACAATCAATATTAGAACAAAGTACATACTGCACCCAAACCACCTGTCGCCGCGTCCCTACAGGTGATGACCAGACGTGAAAACATGCACATGAAATACAAGATATTGCCTATATAATCAAATGCAATAAAAGTATGTATAACCAACTAATTGTACCACGCCGCTGTGACCAGCCATGAGAAGATACAGATGAAATGTTCAAACCGACCGGACAGTGTTGCAAGCTATGTAAGTATACGTACACCCCAACCCCATGAACCACCCTCTGTGACGATGTGATCAGCATTGTTGACATACACACGAAATAATCAAATATACCAGACAGCGTTCCATGTAATACGCACACCCTAACTCCATGTCGCCACGTCTCTACATGGGACATATTGTGACATGTGAAAACATGCACAGGAAATGTTCAAACAGACATGGTCCCATGCATTATAAGTGCGTACATGTCGCCGCGTCCCTACATCTAACCAGTCGTGAAAACATGATATAGAAGCTCAGGGTATTCTCCCTTGATTTGTGTTAACTTTGGACACCTTTTAAAACGGCAGATTAATAATATCGTGACCGACAGATGACGCCAGTCATTTTGATGCATTGAAATGAAAAATGCGAGGGGGCAGTGCAACGAAACTTGAAATTTTCAGGATTGGCTTAAGGACTAAAAGCGTTTGGGAATTTTCGCGTTACACGCAATGTCGTGTGATAAACTACCAAATTGCTGAAACCGATTATCACGTGTATCTTAAGAGCTATTGCATTGTTGGTGGGATGTTTACCTCAATGCAGAAACAAATTGATTCTAACCAAGGATGGGGTGTTATTAATGGGCTCTCTTCTGATGCACGAGTTTGACGATTTGTTTAGTAGTTAGGGCGTGTACCATGTCCATATCAAGTAACATAAGGGTTCGGGGGGTAAACACAGTCATTTTTTCTAATGCTGTTAGCTCATGGGTTCCGGGTATCAGCGTGTGTCTCCTAACAATGACACACAAAGTAGTCAAAGATGCTGCCACAGGGACGCAGTGACGAGGTGGCTCGATGCTACCCCAGGGACGTAGCGACGAGGCGGCTGGAGTGTCAACATGCCTAACACATCAGCTGAATATCTCTGATCGAAATGATGTTGATATTGTTCTGATAGCTCCATAGTAACTCAGAAAACAGAGCATTTTAAAATGACTTCCAGGTGTAACTGTTTAACCCTCACGTTGGAGATTCTTGAGAATATTTATATTGTTCTTGTTGGAAGATTATGCAGTGAACGTAAACGGCTACTGTGAAACTCCAGTGTATAATCCGATTACGAATGCGTAGTTGATAATTTTGCACACCAAATCTGGACATATTTACTGTTGATTAAATACATCTTCCAGTTTGTAAAATGGTCCGATTTTAGCCACATATATATATAGGACAAGAGGGTGATTTAGGGGGTTCCACAGGCGCATGTAATGCGCTCCGCTACCCGTCCCCCTTTTGCACTGCCCAATACGCCGACGCTATACATTCGCGCCTGCGTCACGTTAATGGTTCTATAATAAGGACCAGGAAAACTATACAAAATCCCCCGTTTTACCATCGCTCGGAAATCGGACAAATTTAGTCCATATATCTGAGCAATGGTGTCGACGTCACCACGGGTGTTTCGACGAAGGATTCCTGTTTCAATCAATACCACAAGCGCCACTCGTTACCATTTCTATCCATGGCATTTGATAATTTTTGACCACCGAATATTGTCTGAGAGCGTAAAAACCAAGATTGATCCGGCTAAAAAATAATGGCTGATATGATTCTCTTAAATACACCCCCATACATCTTATTATAATTAAAAAACGGTCAACTAAACAGCTAGCGCTCAGTGAATTCTTTAAAGGTACTCAATCCGATCAGATGGTCCCCATATAATCAAGTTACAACAACAAAATTTCTTCCAAACACGCTTTTGTTATCAGAATCGATTAATTACAACAAAATAATGCTAACCGCTGTCAACTATGGTATAAAATTTCCCAAACGTGTTATTTAATAATGGCCGTATTATCACTAAAATTTGGCCGTATTGCCACTTGATTTTAGAGTTATCCATCTTCATCCGCAATTTTATCCGAGACCTTCGATTTGACGACTCTTTACTGGGCCACAATTAATTATACGTTTCGAGAAATAACAAATTAAAAAAAAATCGATATCTAATCACTCCGAGCTTTGATGTGTGTGTTCCTCGACTCGAATCAAATATTTTTTATCCCGAAGCCAAAGAAATAGTAACTTGGAAGCGTTAATTCGGATTATGCATCTTTAACGGCTAATAATTTATTTTCTCAAAAGAATCAGAACTTTAATAAACCGTTCAATAGCCACAGTAGCTATCTCACCCCGTGTACGTGGTATCGCCAAACCCGAGGGTATATATCACCAAACCAGACCATGCGGTTTTGATAAATGAACATATCTTTCCTCAGATGAATATATATCTCTTCCAGTTAAATGGTGATATCCACTATTCAAAACGTACTGTTCCCTCAATGTGATAACTACCATAGCATGCTCTCACCCATTTATTAGACATTCCGACTCATTTCCGATTTTATCATAGATAGTTGACACTTTTTGACGTTAGGTAGTTCGTTTGAAACATAATTATCAGTCATAGATGGCGGATAATGCGTGTATCTATAGAAAACTATTTTAATTAACCTTAAAATTGTCTAGCCTGCAGAGCGGTTCGCAAAAATACTATCTGCATCCAAGTGCGGGTACCCACCATAATTTCGAGTATCAAAGCCGCAGATCGATCCTGACAACCCATAAGTTTAGATTTTTTTCATCTGGTGACCATTTCAGTCCACACATTTGGCCGAAATTATTTAAATTATCTAAATATGCGGGTTTTTCTCTGAAAACAATTTCGTGCAAGGCTCTATAATTTGTACACGATGTGTATAATGTGGTGGGAAAGTAACTAGATCATGTCGATCACTCAGTTATGTACACCTGAATGGAAGTAAAACGTGTACGGTCATGGCATTACTATGCAACAGAAAAAAACTATCGGAAATTTTGTTTTGGGCCAAGAGGGGATATGTATCAAACGCTAATCCGAAAATATGTCATTCGAAGATATGAAGTATTTATATCATACTTCATTATATTATCATCCCTGTAGGGAGCCTCACACATATAGACTAATATATTACTGAGAGTCGTCTGCTCGCGTCTGTGAGGGGCACCATACGGGTTAATTCTGATCAATATGTATTCGAAGATATGAAGTATTCTCCCTGAGTGTAGTTCAATCTGTAAATGTTATTTGTTTAAAGTGCCGAAAAACGATGGTATGTTGCTTAAACGCTCCATCACCGGGTTACAGAACTGATGACGATACCAGTGACATTTCATTTATATTACTACTGACCTATACACTATTACTTACAAATCTACACCTGCTTACATGTTCATAACTCTAAATTTCAAAATTAACCCTTTTGATACCTCGCGGACTGTGCATGCGTTCTGAATATTAAAATTGTTAAAACCCAACTATGTACGATCCTATTTTATCTTAAACTACCAGTATATGACAATCATGATACTGATGCTTATTAAATCTTTTATTTTGCACATATATTTAACATGACGGCGCATGATTCTACGATACTGGTACGCATACCCGTGTCATATAGTATGCTCCTGTTTCCAAAATTGTAAAACACCAATCATATACTTCTATTATTAGTTTAGTTGACTTCTAAGTTTTCCATGTGGCGCTTCTAAATGTGTACCTAGATTTATTACACGCCTTTGTCCATATTATCGAAGACATGTTTACCCCTGTACTCCCCGTGTCCCCAGCACTTATCTTACAACGGTGTAGTTCACCCTGTAAATTTCTCCCGGATCGGTACAGCGGTTTGTTCTGTGTCGTAGATCGTATATAGTTGAGCGAAAATCACTAGAACACACAAACAAAGCAGTATCATAGCGGGACCACTTCACCAATCGTCAACCATCTATAACAACCAGTAGTTGGGCGGATATGTGCAAAACCGTTACCTTTAATGAATAAATTGTGAAATTTGGCCCAGACATTCCTGGTTGTGCCCTTTGAAAATATTTTCGGTAGGCAACTAGATCGGACCATTTTTAGGGTTTTTTGGGGGTTTCCATAGCAACGAACACCATTTCAGCCTACTTGTCGCAAAAACATGTATACAGGATCGGAGAATGTGGGTAGATCAGAGGTATTTCCTTCTCAAAATTCCACGCTAGTGGCAGAAGTATTATCCGACAACTTATAGGCAACTAAGGCACTGATTGGTTGCTATGGCAACAACATATACACAATCACGTGACCAATGTGTAGCTGAATGGTGCGAGGGTATTCAAAGAGATGGACTTCAACTCAATTGGTATTTAGAACTAAATCGCGGTTACTCCCACGGGAATGTAGTCATATTAAATATTGTTTGACCTTATACTGCTATAATAACGGAAACCATATCAAATTGGGACTACTTAATATTCCCAAATTACTCTCGAAAAAGTGGACATTTCTAGAAATAAGTTTTCCACCCATATATTTTTATCAACACACATGCGCTAGATTTATGCTGGATAATGTAACCATCTGACATCTAATAAGTTATGTGATATCTCAGACCTGTCGAATAGTTTGCAGCTTGACATTTCTCGTAATGGATGGATTTCAAGATGGTCGCAAAATTACTCAAGATGGCTTCCAAAATGGCAACCAATTTAAAAAAAAACAATTATTTGTCACATATATCCCAAACATTATTCTCTGCTGTTCCGAAAAAAGGTAGCATAGGTTGTAGCTCATTTGGCTATTAACCAAGTTATATAATTAACTGACACCAAATGTTCTATTCTGGTTGTCCCAGTACCTTCTGGGGATGACAAATTCATTTTAAAGGTGCAGTATGGAATTCTGACAAATCGTCTTTTGTGTTATGGTCATATTTCTGAACGGAAATGGGCAAAACTTCGAAACAGAACTGAGAGGAACCATAATATGTGGCTACTCTTGTCCATTAGCTTCACAATTGATCAAATTAATACACGATGGAAGTCAAAATGGCAGCCATGGTGTGACTGCATGTGAATATGAGGGAGTTATTGTATGACCATGAACGATGTGAATAGTTATACAAGGAGTGGCTATATGGTCACTGGTGTGGTATCCATGAGATGCATATGTATACAAGGAGTGGTTGTATGGTGATGTGTGATGTGAATAGGAATACAGGGAGTGGCTGCATGATAATTGATGTGGTGCATGATATAGCGAGAGTAGCTACATGCTCATCGGTGTGTTGTTTATGTATATATGAAGTGACTAGATAGCGATATGTGGGATTTACAGGTGTATCTAGGGTGGTTATATTATGGATGGATCTATATCTATACACGTGTTGGCTGTATGATCATGGGTGGATGTATGGACAAATGGGGAGTGGTTGTATGCGTATGGGTAATGTATATAGGTGTACATGGAATGAATGAACGGTCATGATTGCTGAAGTGTATATGCATACATGGAGTACATGTATAGCTGGGTAGTCATTGTGGGCTTGTGGGTATATTGGACGTGTCCTTGTGACCATGGGTGTATATGGTATGTATATGCATATATGCTGTGTCTGTATTGTCATGGATGTGTGTAACAGTATACAGCGAGTCGATGGGTTGTCATGGGTGATGTGTATATGCAAGTCTAGAGTGTACAAATGGCCGTATGCGCCGGGTATTGGTATATATATTGATAGGATAGGATAGGATAGGATAATTTTATTTACAATACACACACATGGAAAGTACAATTACAAATAAATATAATATTAATAGACTATACATGTATATTGATGAGGTGTACTGTATGTGTATACATGATGTGGTAATATGCGGGGTGAATATGTATATGAAGGTGTGGCGAAAGTTATACAATGATTGGGAAAATAGGTATACAAGTAGTCATAAATTCGGTGGGTGAGTATACAGCGAGTGTCTAAATTGTCATTGGTGAAGTGTATATGTAAGTCTGGAGTGTATGGATGGCCATGTGATCAGGGTATTGGTATATATTGAAGGACTCCGTGGTCATTGGTGATGCGTAGATGTATACCCGGAGAGACTATATGACCATGAGTGGGATGTATACGAATATATTGAGTGGCTATATGGTAATGGGTGTGGCCAATATGTATACCAGGAGTGACTGTATGGCCAATGTTGATGTGATATGTGGGGTATTGGTATATCTAGGGTTGTATGACCATTGGTGAGGTGTTTATGTATACCTAGAGTGACTATATATGCGTGGGTGGGGTTTATATGTATGTCTTGAGTGGCTATATGTCCATATGTGTGGGCAATAAGTGTACAGGGAGCAACAATATGGCCAATGGCGGAGTGAATATGTATACAAAGAGTTACTGTATGACTACGAATGTGATGTGTGAGTATACAGCGAGAGTCTGAATTGCCATGAGTGAGATGTACATTCAAGTCTGGCCTGTATGAATGGCCGTGTGCAGAGTATGCGGATATATAGAATGGTTGTATGGCCATTAGTGAGGTGTATATGTATACCTGGAGTGACTATGGTTATGGTTGTAGTGTATATGTATATCTTAGAGTGGCTATATGGTCATAGGTATGGCAAATAAATATACATGGAGTGATTCTATGGCCACTGATGAGGTGAATATGTATACAATAAGTGACTGTATGATCATCGATGTGGTGAACAAGTACACATGGAGTGACAATATAGTCATGGTGATGTGTAGGGTTATACCTGGTGGGCCTGCATGACTGTATATGCATGTGTGGATGTACGGGTATACAAGGTGTGGCTGTATGGTCATGTGTGAAATGTATGTGTATAAAGCGAGTGGCTACATGGTCATTTGTGTTGTGTTCATGTATATACGGAGTGATTGCATGTTCATGTGTGGGTTGTACATGTGTACATTTGGGTGATTATCGCTTTCCACAATAACTCATGGACACGTTAATCGATAGAGAGGTAATGTCAGAGTGTTCTCTAGCATGATGGTGTGTTATCTACAAAGGAGGAAACGGTTTTCCTGACATGAATTTTCCTGAATTTTTATGTTGTTGGGCAGAGTAGACACATAATATGGCCCATCTCAGTTCAGTTTCAAAGTTCTGCCCATTTCTGTTCAAAACGGACCAGAGTCCCAAAAGAAGTTTTCGGTAACATTCCATACTGCATCCTTTAACATGAATGTGACATGCCGTATAAGGTACTGAGGCACCCAGAATAGAACATTTAGTTGTCAGTGAATTATGTTACATATTTAATAACCAAGTATTTGTCACAATTTGCTACCATTTCGGAAGAGCAGAGAATAATGTTCGGTATATATGTGAAAAATAAACTTGTTTTATCAAATTTGGTTGTATCTTGGGTAATTTTGTCTAAAAACACCTCAGTGTCACTCATTTAAGAGAGATCAAAACAATAAACAGATTTGATACCAAAGATAGTTCCATTTTACTTGAAAAAATCGTCTAAACCCGAAAAGTAATTTTTTTGCCGATTTTGATGTCGAGTTTGTGATAGAAAATTCCAATAATTCTGGTAATGTCAGTGGCTATATACAATACTAACATTCAAGCGATGTGCATTAACAATGTTAGTATTCAATCTATAAAATACACAATAGCCAATTTTATAAATTAACCCCAACTTTTAATCGATTGCATGACACGCTGTGCGATATTTACCATTTTCCATATTTTGGGCATCATTATGGCAGCCAGATTTAGCCAAAGTGACAATTTTGGCTCCACTGAGTCAGATTAAAGGGGTACTGTACCCAAGATGTTGTTGTTGGTTTCTATAATCCCCGAGTCGGAGAATAGGGTAACAACTTTTCCATTCTCTGAAAGTCTGTTGAGTACGAAGTAGTGTTACGGATGGCAAATTTACCGGAATGCAAAAATACAAATTGTCGTTGTCGAGTAATTTTTGTACAGTTTTCAACCAAATGAATCAAATAAAAATTATATTATATGCATAGTAGTCCCATATACTCATTTAAGTTATTGTATCGTCACTAGTCAATGAGTGGCTTGAGTTTTCTCCCCGTATAAGCATAATGTTTCAAACGACCGTGTGTGCAATGTGTTTACTAATCCAGTATCCCTCAATTATAATTTGATTACGTTTTGTACACGGAAATTCGTATTTTAATTTACGCCATTTTATGGCTCCAGCCATAAATTCAATTTATATTAAATTATTAACTTTTAAATTATTAAATTTTAAGATAGCCTATTAACCTGAGCGTTTACAGAATACATCTTCGACTCAAATTACTTATGTTTCTATATAGTATCGATAATAGATCGTTGTTATCACCGGAAATTTATTGAAAATGGCGTACAGTACCCCTTTAATGGCGTAAATTTAATGAAATATTTGTTCAAACTAAATGAACATTAGTCACAACCATCGATTTAGCGTACATTGCGGAATGTAAACAGGCCACAAACCGGAAGTCAAAGTCATGTGTGCGTTGCAATAATAGATTTTGCGTACACCAGCCTTACACTATGTCGTGTTATATAGTGACCGTTATATATCATTATGATATGATGGGTTCAATTTTGTGTTTGAAAATCGGTAACATCTCATTTGTGCCTGGAATGATATATCAAATTTCGATTCGTAACTTGCAACCGCTTTCTTTCCAAACACTCGTGAGATATTTCGGTATTCAAACAAAATATGTAGGTATTATCTATATATTCCATTGCACAATGTGCTGTATCTAACAAGAGAAGAATCTTCATCTCAGGCTCATGTTGAGAGACCTACATGCGAATCCATATATGCAACCCTTTTTTTATATTAAATACTAATTTATGAGTAGTTACCGTTGGAAATGTTCAGATAAGAAGTCCAGTTGAACTTAGAAGACACATTTCGCACAATGAACTACAACTGATAATAATAGGGTACTACGTCACTAGAATGTGTGTTCTTTCTATCAGCTGTCGTTTTACCATATTCGTAGACTTACGGTTACGAGCTTTGCAGGCAATCCACCGACTATCATCTGATAACAACATATAATATAACAACGAAGAAGAAAAGTATCACGACAAACAGAACCACATCACCAAATCGCGAGTGGCAAGAAGTTTGATTTTAGCAAAAAACGGACTCGTAGTCGTAAATTCTGCGAAAAGGTTTTGGACAATTTGAAAAAATTACGACTACTAGGAGGTATTTTTAATTCTTATCAGTAGTACTTTATTTTGAGGAGCGGGGTATATGAGGAGCGGGGTATATCTAAGTGGTTAGCACGTGTACCCCAATCCATGCTTGTCATACCTTTGCGTGTATTGGCAATAAAATATGTTTAACAACGCAAAATGTCCAAACACCAAGCCGCAGCTTGGTGTCCGCCGCGCTGTGTTCTATATAGGCGATTAATTAGACTTTCGTCCATCAAATATCATTAAAAATAGTTTTATTTGGTAATATAAACATTACATAAACATAATAATATAGATAAAAGCTGATGGGAGCTTTATTTTATATGAACCAAACCACAACGCAAAATGTCCAAACTGAGCTTGGTGTCCGTCGCGCTGTGTTCTAGGCGATTTAATTAGACTTTCATCCATCAAATATCATTAAAATAGTTTTATTTGGTCATATAAACATCACATATACATAATAATATAGAATAAACTTATATTTTGCTTCTTATTTCCTACGGCTTGGTATGGCTTGGTTTGGCTTGGTATGGCTTGGTGTTTAGTCACACCGCTTTATTAAGCGAAATATGCATTATCTTAATATTTCCCTCCAACACATAGAACTCCTATAATGTAATATTATCTACCGTCTGTTTAGTTTTCATGAAAACCCCTCCAGATGAATAATAGAGCAGTCCAATGTATACATAGTGTTATAACTGAATGGTTTCCGTCGAGGACGGTCGTGCGCCGAACATGTATATGTGCTCACATCTCTGGTTAAAAATAGGCGCTCCACGTTTGTCGGCTTCGTAGACTTAAGTAAAGCCTTTGATATGGTCGATCGTGATCTCTTAAAATATAGGCTTCTATCAGCGGGGGTCCGTGGAAAAATATTTCGATCTATAGAATCTTTATACTCGGACACCGAAGCACGCGTAAAGCTCGGCGAAAATTATACCGAATGGTTTAACTGTTCTAAGGGGGTTCGCCAGGGTGACTATATGTCTCCTACTCTGTTTAACTTATACATAAATGATCTTGCCTCTGAATTGAATAGCCTCGACATTGGAGTGAGCATCGGATCTAGGAATATTTCTGTATTATTATATGCTGATAATATTGCACTAATAGCAGATAATGACCATGATTTACAATTACTTTTTGACGTGATTACCTTATGGTGCAGTAAATGGCGCGTAAATATAAACTCTAGTAAAACGAAGGTTATCCATTTTCGGAAACCACAACGTACTCGGAGCTTGTCTGTGTTCAGCTTGTGTGACCAAACTATTGACATAGTTCCCAGCTTGAAATACTTAGGAGTGATCGTTGATGAACATATGTCATTTAAAGCGAATTGTGAGAACCTCGCGAAAGCCGGTGGGCGTGCACTCGGAGCTGTAATTTCTAAAATTCATAATTTGAAAGAAATAAGTATTGAAACATATGAAAAACTCTATAATTCCTGTGTTATTCGAGTAACAGACTATTGCAGTGAAGTTTGGGGATTTGGTCAATTCCACTCAATTAACACAGTTCAACACCGCGCTTTACGCTATGTCTTGGGAGTTGGTCGTTACACCCCTCTACCCGCCCTTAACGGCGATGTTGGATGGACATCCCCTTATTGCCGTCGGTGGTATTCGATGCTGAGATTCTGGAATCGTTTATTGACCATGCACGCTGGCAGAATTACAAAACAAGTATTTTTATGGGACATCTTAAACTGTAAGAAAGATAGTTGGGCTGCCCACTTTAAATTAATCACACAGATACTGAACATGAATAATATATTTGACGATAGACGAATGTGTAATCTCGATGAGTGTCATGAAGCCCTTAAGAGACATTTTCAGAAAACTTGGTCTGCAGATACAAAAAAATTACCTAAATTGAGAACCTATATATTATTTAAACACACATACGAATTAGAAAGATATGTCACTCTTAAAGGGGTACTGTACGCCATTTTCATTAAATTTCCGGTGACAACAACGATCTAATATCGATAATATATAGAAACATAAGTAATTTGAGTCGAAGATGTATTCTGTAAACGCTCAGGTTAATAGGCTATCTTAAAATTTAATAATTTAAAAGTTAATAATTTGATATAAATTGAATTTATGACTGGAGCAATAAAATGGCGTCAATTAAATTACGAATTACCGTAATCAAAAATAGTAATTGAGGGATACTGGATTTTTAAACCGATCGCACACACGATTGCTTAAAATATTATGATGATACGGGGAGAACACTCAAGCCACTCACTGACTAGCGACGATACAATAACTTGAATGATTATATGGGACTAGTATGCATATAATATAACTTTTATTTGATTCATTTGGTTGAAAACTTTACAAAAATTACTCGACAACGACAATTTGTATTTTTGCATTCCGGTAAATTTGTCATCCGTAACATGACTTCGTACTCAACAGACTTTCAAATAATGGAAAAATTGTTACCTTATTCTCCGACTCGGAGACTATAGAAACCAACAACAACATGTGGCGTACAGTACCCCTTTAACATCAGTAAAGCTGAAAGATCGATTATGGCACAATTTCGATGCGGTGTTCTCCCCTTGAATATTGAGACTGGGAGGTATAATAAGGAAGATTCCGACAAGAGATATTGTTCTCTGTGTGGTTGTAGCCAAGTTGAAGACGAGACACATTTTCTCCTTAACTGTCGAGCATATAAACACTTGCGATCAAAACTGATGTCATATATCGCGATTGAACATGGGCAGACACAATTTAGTGACGTCGGCTTGCTTACTCGGCTAATGAATCGATATCCTCTTCAAGTAGCCAAATTTCTCCATAGTGCATATCAAAAAAGACAAGATCTTCTTAGCAAAACCTTTTCTATCCCATGAATGTGCACAACAATTTTCTTTATTACTTTGTTTAAAGTGACTTATAGGCCTTATTGGCCGGGTGTGTTGTTATTTTGTTTATCGACATTGTTATCACCTGTATGTGAAGTTTTGTATACACTATACACACATGTCACTATAATAAAATATTCGTTCGTTCGTTCGTTCGTTGAATGGGAGAATCCACTAATAAAGAAAGGGATAAGTATATGTGAAAAGTTGGTCGGGTCACGTCGACGGTTTAAAATCTATGCGAACATTTGGAATAATAACCTCTTTGTCGACATGTGTGCAGTGACGTAGTGACGTGTTTTGTGGTGTGTCCCCCACAACTTTTGCCAAAAAGTTCACAGTTGAAAAAGTCGTGCCTGACAATTTAAATGGAAATTTCGGACAAAAGTAGGTATAATTTGTTCTGATATAGTTTGATTTTCCATCCAGCAATAATTCAGTGTGAAATTTGTTGTTTTAGACCAAAAGTATAATATTTCTCTATTTTCTGTCGTCTTTTTGGAAGTGAAATCGCCATCAGTTGGACAATTCCCAAACATAATAATGGGGTGTTAGGTCGGAATGTTGCAACAATTGGAAATCTTGAGGTACCAGTTGGACAAATATATGTTATCGCTGCAGTGAATTGATCTGGGCGAAGTATATCACGTCTCGTTGAAGAGGTCAGATCGCTGTATCAAACGAGTCGCCGCAGGCGTCGAGTTTGATCCAGCGCTCTGACCGCTTCGGTCTTCAACGAGACTGGACTAGACACTGGTTCTCTGACGCTCCGAAGCTCTGCTTAAAGGTACTCAATCCGAAATAACGCTCGCAAATTACTATTTCCTTGGCTTCGAGGTAAAACAATATTTGCTTCGAGTCGAGGAACCCATATCCATCAAAGCTCAGAGTGCACAGATATCGACGTTTGAAATGTGTTCTTTTAATTTTATGTGGCCCAGTAAACAGTCGACGAGAGGAATTTCTCTGACCAAATTGCGGATGAAGGTGGATAACTCTAAAATAAAGTGGCTTTTTTTGTGTCAGATAGTTGACAAACCGGCAAAATATCGTTGACCAAATGTTGATAAATAACAGGTTTTGGGCAATATTATACTATAGTTGACTGTGGTTAGGATTATTTTTGGGTAAATAATTGATTCTGATAACTGAAGCGGCATTTAACAAAATTTTGTTGTTGGAATTTGATGATATGGGGACGGATTGAGTACCTTTAACGACGTAGTCTGGGCCTCATAGAGCCTATTTGTCTTTCCACAAAGAGGCGTGTTTACATGCTTTTTATTTAAAAAGCACAAATTCTGTCATGAATTATGAAATGAAACCCCATGTAGGGCACTAGTATAACAAGAATAAACACGGGACTATTTTTGTCTAATAAATAGTCCGACATTTTACGGACATGCGCAATATGCGAGATACAGAAGGTACCATAGACTTAATATTGCTTTCTTCATCTATGGTGGTATGACACCGGATCAAACTGCAGCTGATCCGATGGTCGAGAAATGATTGTAGTTTGCATTAATCCATGACTCAGATCTATTATATTTATCGCTCATTATAGAGTGTGATTGTAGTTAGTTTGCATTAATCCATGACTCAGATCTATTATATTTATCGTTCATTTCGGCCAATTTGGCCGGTTACTTCATGTGACTTTTTCATCTGACGTGTGTGTCGGATAATTGATCTGGAGGATTTATGTAAATGTTAGCCCAAACTACATTTCCAAGTAACGATGGTTTTGTTGTTTATTTTGAGGAATAATACCGCGTCAGATGAATTCAGCCCAAATATGTTAACAGTTGTCGTGTCAAACATTCGGCAGTAGGTTAGCGTTATTTAGTATTTGTGGATGTCCTTTAACATGGGGAAAATAGACTAACTGCGCTTGAACGAGCATGTGAATTTGTCGTTTTTAAAGTACAGCAACTTGATAATCAATAACAGAGGCATTCTCTGTCAAATAAGGTCGCTCTATTTACGGTATTAATTGCGGAACTTTCTAAAGTAAACTACGCGTAAACGGATACATACGGTAAATTATAGAATGTGCCGGAATCGATCTAATCGCCCCAGGGCCAACTCGCCCAGTCGACATGTGTCAATTCGGTACCTACTATAACATGTACCCGAGTCCGATACGGAATAAAAGATGTATACGGGTGTTATATAGCGTTTGGTCCGTTGTTTCTCAATGAGTATTATTGAAATTTGGTGTATATGTCCGGGCTGGGACATGGAATACAACAACGTTTGAATTGTTTTTAAATTTACAAATTTGTTGATTTTATTCAATTTGTTTTCGTTCTGAAAACACACTATAAAGTGTATATAATATAATAGCGAACACGAGACATACATAATTTATAAACTGTTAACAAAAGATATCAAATTCAATACATGACAAAGATGACTCAGTGGAGTTTATAAAGTGAACATAAAAACATTGAGGTAAGAATCTTTTTAAGGAATGCAACTTTATTTAATGATAATAAACACATAAATTAAAATAACAAACATGAGCCATATATGATTTATAAACTGTTAACAAAAGATATCAAACTCAATACATGACAAAGATGACTCAGTGAAGTTTATAAAGTGAACATAAAAATATTAAGGTAAGAATCTTTTCAAGCATTACTAAACCGTTTAGCACAGACCACAGTCCACTTCACTCATCCGATCATCACCAAACTTCATATTTATCTTGATATTGATCTATCAGATGAGAGCTATCAAATATTTTTTTAATTTCATAGGAAAAAATGGTCGCCAGCGGCCATATTGCATTTACGTTATATTTTATCGCGTCATGTCGATATCTAGTATTACTTAGAAATTTCACCTTTCCAGATTCATAATTGCTCCATTGACTGTAACAGATGAAATTATTCCCCTCTTCGGATAGAGTGTCACTGAAACTTTATTTTGTCAGACTGTCTGTATAATCACTGATTATATATGGCAATAATCTGTAATAAGATGTAGCACTATTTTATTTTATATTTACATGCAGTGCTGTTTTTATACATCAATTCTAATCCCCCTATATCATCATGTGATCGATCATACATCGCGCGAGGACCTGGTTGAATTAAGGGGGTTTTATGGATCACTTCTGTCCTCAAGCTAGATTATACTTATGACATTTAATGGCATGTTACTAACGTGGAGGGTTAGATATGCTTGAGAAACCACCACTCTTTAATTCACACCAAGTTCTCAGCTGTCATGTTCGGATATTAGAACCCATAGCCATGATATATGGTTTATTTTGTGTATACTAGTAATATAGTTATTTTCAGTACCTTTATATACCAGTACTGTGTATAACAATGCATATAAATTAATCCATGTATACATGTATATTGATTCAACGGATTCAGTGGTTTTGTCCATCAGTCTATCAAATTTGCGGGGGAAACATGGCCACAAGCAGTACACCCTGCTAAATTTTGAATTTGAATCAATTGGCGCACCCTGCAGCCAGCTTTTATTGGAGAACTTTTTCTTATGTGGATATTTTGGGTCACCGCTAGATGTGAGCCATATTTTGTTCTCAAACTGTCCTTGTGAAGACATCACTGCCAGCGGTGATCTTCAATTTTACTATTTTTATGGCTAAATAATTTGGTTGATCCTACAGACGAGACCCCTTGTCCGATCGTCATCAGATTCCACAATTATCTTCTGGATAACCAGGGTGAGAGTAATCTAATTTTCCCGAATTTCGTTAAAAAACATTACCACAGGCAGCAATTTGGTATCTTACTCTTTGATCCTCTTTTGCATGACTGAATTGTTTAGCAACTGTACAGACATATCCCTCATCTGGTTTTTATATACATGTATATCTCTTCATGCGGATAGCCAGTATTACGTAGGTACTTCAACTTTCCGCATTCCTGTCATCATTTGAAATATAAAAATTTACCTGATACATGCACCCTTCAAAATTTGTTTCGTCGTATCTATTTTAATGACCCGTATGGTAATATTGATACAGATATATTTGTCAAACATTTCTTTGTACAATATACAGGTATTTAGTTTGTAACTAAATCTAGAAATATATAATAGTAGCTCGTGGACCCCACTTCGTCCGGGATGTTCCCCTCTGATTTTCGGAAAAATGCGCGATTTAACCTTGAATTGACTATTTTAAAGGTGAAGGTCATGTCGGGGTCACGATTTGACCCGTCCAAAACACTCCCCGGACAAAAGTCACGACAAAAGTACCCGTCGAAATCCGCCCGGCTTTATACCCGATTTGACCTTGAATTGACAATTTTGAATGTCAAGATCAGGTCAGGGTCATGATTTGACCCACCCGAAACACTCCTGGGACAAAAGTAACAGTAGGTATAAAATTTCGTTGAAATACTTCCGTTTTACCAGATTTGACCTTGAATTGATCTTTTTGAATGTCAAAGTCAGGTCGGGATCAAGATTTGACCCGTCCAAAATACTCCCTGGAAATAATTTCCCCTAGGTATCAAATTTCGTCAAATCTGTCCGGCAGTTTTCCCGGCCATAGCTAACAGACAAAATATATATTAAACTAGCTGATGTACTCGACTTCGTTCGGGCTAGTTAGGGATTTTTTTTGTGATCGCCTCCATCTGGACAGTACCCAGTATATACAGCGTCTGGCCAAACTATTGTTCAATTGGTCCAGAAACATGCCTATGTCAGCACGTTCGAGAACATGGTCCCACGTGAAATTGGACCCGTCCATTTTGCTCCCGGGATCGAAGTAGTCCTACACACAAATTTTTAGTCGGATCGGTCAAGGTCCAGAAACATGCCTATGAGCGAGGTCAAGTTGACACGTTAAATACCAAATTCGAGCAGTGTTAGAGTCTATAACACATACACACATGCATTCATGCATACACACATACATACATACAGACAGGTGTTTCAAAATGTATAATCGATAGCTACAACAATTCTATGGTAGATAGTTCACGGCCGACCTGATGCATGCATCTTAGTTTTCTTGTTATAGAGTGTGATTGTAGTTTGTTTGCATTAATCCATGTCTCAGATCTATTATATTTATCGCTCATTACGCCACCTGCGGTGTATCTAGCTCCAGAGAGTTTGATGGTGGACAGGGCGAACAAGAAAACCATAGTCAGAAATTGTAACGCCACCAAGATCGTATTATTAGCCATAAATATAAATAATAATACAATTATTCTATAAACTAGCTTTCAAATTTTATTCGGGAAATTTGCGTACTTCCATATTTCAAGTTTTCCCGTTTCTCGTGGCATACATTACTTTCATCAAACTGTCTTCTTTATTACACAAGCTGATAGGCCCGACTTCACCCGGGCTGTTTCCCATCTGCTTTCCGGTGAAAGGTGCGATTTGACCTTCAATTGACTATTTCGAAAGTCAAGGTCAGGTCAGGGTCATGATTTGTCCAGTCCAAAACACCCCCACCCGTAGAAAACTACCCATAGGTATCAAATTTCGTCGAAATCCGTCCGTTTTACCCAACTTGACCTTTAATTAACAATTTTGAAGGTCAAGGTAAGGTCAGAGTCATGATTTGACCCGTCCAAAACACCCCCCCCCCCCGACAAAAGTACCCATAGGTATCAAATTTCGCCGAAATTTGTCCGTTTTACCCAAATTGACCTTGCATTGACAGTTTTAATGGTCAAGGTCAGGTCGGGGTCACGATTTGACCCGTTCAAAACACTTCCCGGACACAAATACCCATAAGTATCAAATTACGTTGAATTCTATGGAAAGCTATGCTAATTGCTAGATATACGACGCGGTATTTTGAAGGTGTTTCAAACTAGGAGATAGAAGTATTCTGCCTTTCAAATGGTGATGAATTATAGTAGTTTATTCAAATTTTATGGCATAAATTGTTATTAAAACCGTATATACTATACAAAATTAATGACTCGAAAATTAAGTGGGCCTTTAAACAAAGTCACAATTGCATTTAGGCTCATCTCATACTCGTCCATTCAGCGATATTCTACTGCGCAGTTTGTTATAGCCTCCAGTATTTATTGAGCGTTATACCCCCAACTGTTATAATTCGCCTTTAGCAGGCGTACTCTTGCCTCAGATTATTGAGATATTAGGTCACACATAATCACATTAAATCGCATCGTAACATAGCAATTGTGTGGGCTCCTTGGCGTGAATATGTAATGAGAAATAAGGTCATACGTAATGACATTAAACTCAAGAAAACCCTCGAAAACAAAACAAAATCACATTTAATGTTTTACGTTATTTCCTTCATAAAAAGAATCTTCGTGATAATGAACCCTCTCGTTACTTTAGAATATAGAATTAACCTTAAAATAAAAAAAATCTTTGGAACACAGAACCTTCGGAATAACGAACCTTCGGATTGGTGAACCTTCGGAATAGCGAACATTCAGAGAAATTTCGGAATAGTGGACCTTCGGGATAGTGAACCTTCGGAATAGAGACATGCCCCCCAATATTCATATTATATGCCCAGAGTTCAAAGGTATGGACCCATAAAATTCTAAACTTGGCCCTTAAAATATTGAACTCCAAATTGGAGCACACACAGAACACCACTTAAGTCAACTGAACCTATGTCATGTCCCAATGCGGGAGGGTCCATATATACCACAACATTCATAGTATATGCCAAGAATTCAAAGGTATGGGCCCACGTAATGACATAAAATCTCAAGAAAACCAGCGAAAACAAAACAAAATCACATTTAATGTTCTAAGTTAAGTTATTTCCTCCTGTATCTGTATCGGTGTGCGCGCATGATCAGTTCGGATGTGAGCGCACACTCCATATAAAGAATCTTTGTGAAAATGAACCCTCTCAAATTAGTCTCAATACTTTAAAATATAGAATTAACCTAAATATAACAAAAACCTTCGGAATAGAGAACCTTCGGAATAGCGGACCTTCGGGATAGCAAACCTTCATAATAGAAGCATGTCCCCACAATTACACCGGTGACGTAAACACATGTGCCAATCTTAGTTGTACTCTCGTAATTATCGGTACGATGAAACGGTGACGGAATCTGACGAGGTTTGCCGAATGTACAATCACCCAGTGAATTATCGATCGACCATGCGATATCAAAAAACCAAAAGCTATAAACACCACACTACGGTGGCGTAATGAATTCTTGTGGGGCTTTTATTTATAGAGTTGGAAATTCCGTTTATTTAAAAGTCGGAACTACGCGACCAGTAGGCCAAGTCCAGTAAAACGGTTCGTTATATGTGCTGGTTGTTATTGTTATTTTAACGGAATTCTGAGTTGGTCATTCGCGAAACCAATATATTTTATATTCTATAATTAAAACCGTGGGTATATAATATATGATCCTCTCTGGATATTGTAGGAAGGTAAATTTAGCTAAAGCGGTGGGATATCTTGCAAGACAACACATTTCGGTTTGCGCTATAAATGCCCAATGTTTTAAGGTGTTACACAACGTCTGATAAAAAGAGTTCTATCTGGAATATTCACACTATTTGTTCAGAGAACATGCATAGAGTAAACATAGTCCTATCGGACTATCGTAAAGTAGTTCCGTTTAATTCGGGATTAATTAACCCTCAGACTGCCGAAACTGCCGACAATAAATTCGCTTGTTCGTGCCCCCCGAAAATAAAACTTGCCTGTTTAGAGGTCCCATTTTCGTGCCTAATGGTGATAGAATCACAATTTTTCAGTCAAGTTCATGGATAAATTACATTACACTTAATCGGCTTATGTCCGCGGCCATAAACCTGCGTTTTGATAACAATTTATTTGAGACAAACTGTTGCGCGGGTATCAGTCGGCGCTTATCGGTTGAAGTTATTATGATCGTGCAGCCTGCACGTGCAACAAGTGTTCAAATACAACAGAAAAAAATACTATGTCAAATAAATAACGTGATCAATGGACAGACAAGTTTCATTTCCGTGGGACACGAAAAAGCGAATTTAAGGTCGTCAGTTTCGGCAGTCTGAGGGTTTTAATTAATCTCCTTTACGATAACCCGATAGGACTATGTTTACTCTATGTTCTCTGAAAAAAAATGGTGTGAATATTCCCGATAGAACTATTTTTATCAGACGTTTTGTAACACATTAAAACATTGAGCATTTAGCGCAATTTTCTGAAATTTCGAACTATTTCGTCTATAAAAATACGATGAGAAACTGAAAATGTTTTTCAACATTCTGGAAGGGGTATATGTCCATGGTATATATGTTTAAAATTTCACGCATAAACTATGCCAGATAACAAAGTTATATAAATTAGTTTTATAGGCCCACCATAAATCCCCTATAATAAACGCATTCGGCCGTGAGCACATGGCTTTGCTGTGGATACTTTCGTTCCCAGCATGCATCATTCTCGCTATCTGTAAAATGTCTATGAACAATGGCTGTGCCATGCACTCTTAGCTTTGATCCGCATTTAGAAGCATTCTGGTGTGGCGAATGAGAAACCTGCAGTAATTTATAAGCCGTGGTTCATTGTAATAATTTGAAGAATTACTTGTCTTAACGGAATTCGGAGGCGGTCCATTCATGTAACCAATATATTTTATATTATGATTTATATTTATGGCTAATAATATGATCTTGGTGGCGTTACCATTTCTGACTATGGTTTTCTTGTTATAGAGTGTGATTTGTTCTAACTAAGATGCCGTGAATGTACTTACTTTCTGTGGCGTGTTTAGATATGTTTCTTTTAGCCTCGAGAAATGATCGCTTTATATAAAAGTGGCATTGTGAGGATCGAAAAAAAAACGATTTTCATAAAATAAGATCCAATTAACCCAAGGCTGGCGGGGGGCGGGGGGGGGGGGGGGGGGGGCGGGGAGGGCTAATGGAATTTCGCGGACTTGAGAGTTTGGTCTGATTCAATTCAATGTAAGGTTTTTCTTTGGATATTTCAAGGTGAACACCCCCATGCAATGGAGACCCTCTCTATAGCCACGCCTTTGTTGGCACCTTTATTGAACTAATACATCATTCGATCTCCCCCTTGACAGAAAAAGTGGCTATCATAAACCAAAAAACCACTGTAGAATAAAAGAATCCATATCGAAGTATTTAAAACTAAAATTAGCCATTATTGATATATATAGTAACATTGGGGGGGGGGCACATTTGTTGATGGCGAAGTTTATCAATTTCGTCATGTTCATTTCGAATTCCATCCATAAAATATCGCCCCCATGCATGTGGATTTCAACTGAACTCGGCGAAAAACGTCATCATTTGCCGAATTCAGGTGAACCTTCATCTCGAATGTATCGTCTTCCTTGTTCTTTATTATATATATGTTCCTTTTTATTCAAGAAATAGTAGACTAGCTGATATTAAATATTTATGGATTATCAGACACATAATTATGCGTGCTATCTAGTCTAATAATAATTCATAATTAAAATGTGTTGAATATTTCGTTAAATGCAGTCGTTTCGCCCAGCGGTGTGTGTAGTGTCGAAACACGTTTTGCCCAAGTGTTGTGCATTAGTTGGAAAATAAAGCTTTGAGGAACCGGTAAACATGTAACTAAATTAATGTATAAAGTATGCAGCTACAGATAACAGACCATAACAAGATCACAATAGGTTATATCACTGTATCAAATAGAGTTGCTAAAAATTCTTCAAGTTTTATTATCTCAATTTAAATTAGATTGTGTTTCTACATATCACGTTTTTTTTAAAGTTCAAATAAATTTAATTTCACTATCTCTACGCTGGGATTCAATTTGTCCGAGGAGACATTTAATTGATGATATGCTCTTAACGAGAATTAACTTTTTCTTAACATAAACGAATTTCTCTGAACAAAAATTGTGACCTGTGAGTGTAGTAATGTTATTCATCTGAAAGAAAATTCCGTCTGGAAATGAAAGCACACATTCTGAGAAATAGTGCGTGTATTTATATGAATATGCCATTATAATATTTGGTTTCGTTTAAACAAATAATTAGATCATCGCTCTGTCATATGGTTAGTTTGATTTATTAATTTATTCAATTTTAATGCCCTTCATTGTCAAATTTGGTTCACATACATAATTATGATCGGCATGTTTGTCAAAAGTGATGAAATCGGAACAAGGCGTAGCAATTATTCGATATAAAGGAAATTCACAAGTACAGGAGTTGCACTGTGGCGATTATCTAAGAGGAATAACTCTAAAACGTTAGTGCACATGACACCATTACATCCGGGTAACGTGGGAAATATTCCAGAATGGACTTGTTGGCTGTTTACGAGGACAGCGCTGAAAAGTCTTCAAAATCTTCACCAAACACGCATATTATGGCGTCTTCTGCAAGCGTAAGAAAACTAGTATGATTTATTCTTACGAATATGCACAAGAGTTCTGGGTTTTGTTTCTCTAATATTAGTATTTTAGGAATACATTTTCAATGAATGATTATTTTTTGGAGTCGGAAATAAAACATGGCGGCCAACTGAAGTTACTATCCGCGCATTGAGGGGGAGGTCAAGTGACCTATTTTGAATGGGTGATTGAGGATCTGCATAGCAAAAGTTCAAGAGTTGCACATAATTCTAAGTCTGCAATGAGTGAATTTGCGTTTGCGATACTAAAAGTTAATTGGTATCATGCTTACCTGACTCGGTGACTGGTGGTATGTCGGGAAGGGTCCGTGACTACCCGCCCCCGAGACAACCCGCCCCCGTACACTGTGGGACAACCCGCCCCGGACAACCCGCCCCCAAAAATCAATTAGCGGTAATCAGTGGCTAATTAGGAGGTATGAGGGGATTATGAGATGTTTGTTTAACGAAACTTGGTTGTTTTTTTATCGATTTTTATTTGATAACATAGACAACAATAAAAACACATACATGTAATATAATATAACTTATGAACACAAAAATGCATCAACTATAATATGTTTATTTATTACGAAGTTTAATGAACGAAATTTAAAAACGGAATGACAAAACATGAATCCCGATCACTAAGTGTTGTGATAACACACTGTGATAATGAACCATTTGCATCAAACGTTTGTTTTGAAAGCACCCCTTTTAATTAGTCTTCACTTACCTTAAGTGCCGTTCAGTTGTCAAAACATCGTGTCATTCTTTATCTCAGTCCACGCATTGACATAATTAATGAATAAACACATGTTTTGTTGATCAAAATTTTTAATAATTTATCATCAAAGAACATAAAAGAACATAATCACTATTAACAATTTCGGGACAACCCGCCCTCATTTATCGGGACAACCCGCCCCCAAAACAGCCTAGGGGCGGGTTGTCTCGGGGGCGGGTAGTCCCGTTCCCTGTCGGGAACATGTGACTTGATTATGGATTACATCAATTAATACAGTTATTTTGTATTTCTTTAGAGTATCATTTTAGAAGTGTTTTCATGGTCGAGTCTTGGCTTTCAGTCATGAGTTCGTGTGTACTCACGATTCTAGCTGGTCGCTGCCGTCAGTAATTCACTAATCTCGTTGTTTGATTGGACCGCACCCAATGTTTATTGATGATGCGTTTTGACAGCGGCCCATTGTTTACATCTGGCCACGTGGAATAAATACTGTTTCCTAAATTCACTACACTGTCAGTCTGTAGTGTATCTATACAAATTACAATGCAGGAGCCGATTACGCCATTTACAGCTTTAGGTGCATTGGTGACATTGCCATCTGCTTTGGCACATTGAAAACACATCAATGTAGATAATTAGTGTTCGCAAAAGTAAACTTTTTATCGGAAGATAAAAGTTTGCAAGACTAATTAAAGATTGTACCATGTGACATTGGAAATCTTAAAAAAAGCAAGAGCTGTCGCACTGAAGGGTGCTCATAATTCACCATTTTGTTCAAGTTAACCCAACTGACTGCATCGACCAATCAGATTTAGGTTATATAGCTTTTAATCAGTGTTTTAAAATATATTCTTGTCTGTTAAAAAGTCCATGGCAGGGCGATTCAGTCTACTTTGCTAATTTTTCTATGATGAGCTAGGTCAAACTATTTTCCAAAATATGGAGAAATAGAGTTCATTATTGCTTTGGGTGATCGGAAGTGGTTTTTATTGGTGCCTACAATCATTTATTTTCATCAGACTGGTTGAAAACTGGGTCGGGGGGTAACATTTTGTTCAGCACTGATGGGTGACTTTAGCCAGATTTATAATACAGGTCTGCCAGTGTTTCTGTCGTAACAGTGCAGAAATTCAGGAACTTTGTATCAAGGAAGCATAGACTAAACAATGTTCAACTTTGCCACAGTCTATACTCGACCTGTATATCCTTATATTTTTGGATAACAACTGTTTGACAAAAACTTTGCTTGGTTCATAGAAAAACTAGCAACGCAGACTTAATCTACACCATTCAGTCAGATAAGTTCAATCCATGACTGTCACCTTCAGCTGATTCGGTGATACCGTTACCTTTGATTGGCCATCGCGCAACAATGTTTATTTATTAGCAACATTGTTGATTTCATAACTGGTGTTTGTGCAAGTAATTCTAAGTACTCCATAGGACGGCATTTTAAAAAACTTTTAACGCCGTCGTTGCCATTGTTGGTACCGTATATTGTATTGTACCATTGTTCTGTTAAAACATAGTGCGTGCTCAATTTAATCCAACTAATCGACATGGGATTCTGGAGTCAACTTTTGGTGAAAAATTCGTCGACATCGACAAATCAACATATCGTTTCAACACTAGGGATACTAGTTACTATTGAACACCAGGTGAATTCATCTATTATAGACAAATTTATGGTTTTGCCAGACGTAGTTAACTGATTTCATGTGAAAATGATATTTATGATTGATTGTCAAAGACAAAGGACTCTTTATGCTGTTTCAATGCTATCTAGATACATGTATCTCCGGCAGAGAAAAAACTTTTAAAAAACCTCTATTTCCTCTCACTAGACAAAATCCTTTTCAGACTGCTTACGTATATATGTGTGTATTTTATTGAAATAATTACTACCGATATTTACAACAAATTCTTACTTGAACATCTTTAATGCCATTATGTTTTGAAATGATCTGTCTGATAATGTATATATTATATATCATATACAGCTTGAAAATATCAATGTGCAGTAACTTTAATAATGGTGGTTTAATTAGAGGTGCATCTCATGCATCCATAAGGAACGTATAGAAATTTTACCAATATTCATCATCACAGCCCTCTCAATTAAAATGGTTTTGCTTTGGTACGACATTACGGTAGACTGTAGTCAACTGATTTCTATTGCAATTGTTACAGCAATTTAGGCCATGATTAGTTAGTTTTATGTTTGGCATCAATCAATTCAATAATAATGCTTTTGATTACAGTAATAATTGGCACATTGGTGCACAATTCCATTGTCCAAATGAGTGTCCCTTGTAGCGAATTGAGAGGGCTAAGATGTATGTTATATTTTGTCAGTATGGCAGTATGCCACTGAACTCATGGGACTCATTCATTTGGTAAGCTTATTCTGCCTTGGCATAAAGGTGAGGAAGGTGCTACATTTTTCCTTGTAGCAGCCATATTACCCAAATAAAAACAGTTAGCAAATTAATCATCTTATATTTGGTAATCTTAACTTTGCATGCCCACTCATTGTGGGATGTATGCACAAAAATAAGACAAAAGAGTATAACAATTTTCTTGCTTTCACATTCACATTGAAACATGCAGTCAGTCATGACTAGTTGGGTGGACAAGTTAATCAGTTGGTCCCGTCACAGAGCAAAGACTTGTTGCTGACGTAAGTACACAAAGGCAAGTATTTTTTATACGAAAGTTTGGAATATTTTAGTATACTTGCTGCATTTGTTATCAGTTGGTACTACAAACAACACATCAATGCTGTATAGATTCCCCATTCTGATATAAAGACAGAACACTACATGTACATGCAGGGTTAGTGCTGCACCAAAATTTTCTGTTGTCAAAAGTTTTGTGAAATGAATTTTGTTTTGCCAAATTCCAAAAGGACTTACCAAATTTAATATTTATATATCTTCGGTCTGTCTCAATAGAACCATACAAATATGGATATCATTGGAACCGGCTCCTTGACCACATTGTGATAGTTACAGTTATGCCCTGTGCCAATGCATTCTCTTATATATGCGAGTCGACCTAGGTCGCCTCGCATATATAAGAGAATGCATTGGCCTAAAAAAAAATCTTAAACAATTTTATAATTTTTAATGTGTTAAGCCAATGCATTCTCTTATATATGCGAGGCGACCTATGGTCGACTCGCATATATAAGAGAATGCATTGGCACAGGGCCCTTCTGTTGGGTAAAGGGTTAACAAATTTAATTGAGGATCTAATTTGGGAAAATTTAGGAACAATTCTCTTATGAAGATACTCTAGTGATCCGAATAACCGTACCCGTACGATTGTTAATTTTGGAGAAAAAATCCACCCCCTACGATTCTTATTCAAGCCCCTACGATTATTTAATTTTGATCACCCATACTCCATGAATGATCGCATTATTCGTAGTTTTTAATCAAATGGCATGCATGAAACGGAATACGTTCAAAGAATTCGCGCAACCGTCTGGCATCGCAATATAATCAATGATTTGATCCATGGGAAGTAACTCCATCCTCGCACGTGTCGCTATTTTGCAATTCGTGCGACCCTATTGCAATAGACAGACCCCCCTCTGCGGGTATTGTTTATTGTTCAGTGAGGCGAACAAAGGTGACAACGCGTTATGTCTTTGTTTTTTTTTACAATTGACGCATTATTAACTAAGAAGTTAATCAACGTCTGGGGCTCACGTTTGAAAGTTTCTTTAATTAGAACACAATTGAGTAGTTGGTGGACCGATTCCGACCAAAGAAAATTAATAGCATGAAAGTAAACCTTCCGCGTACCTCCGTCAAATAACTTGTGGTGTACGGGTCACGCGAGTTGTCAATGTTTATACAAACCAACATACTACCAGTAGTACTACAGACGAAACTTATAAAACTGGGTGTTATGTTCTGATAAGAAAGGGACACCATACCCTTCCCGCATGTGTTACCGCTCAGGATCCCCTGAGTGTTAGATTTTTCGAGCCTTGTGCTGGAACTGAAAATTTGTATAAAAGTGTTGACGCAGTGTTCTCCGTTCAAATCAATGACATTGAAAAGGTTCTGCAAGAACCAGACGTTGTCCGTGCTGGGTCGAGGAGTGTTTATTATAAGTTTTTGTTTGATAATTAAATCAGTGTTCTTCAATGATCTCCTTTTTCATTGACATTTCCACCCCCTACTATTATTCCGACCCCTACTATTATTAAAATTTGGCAAATTTTCCACCCCCTACTATTATTCCGACCCCTACTATTATTCGGATCACTAGAGTATGCACAAAAAACAAAGGCTTTCGACAAGTCAGTAGTATTAATCTTTTCCATACTGAATGGATTCTCCCATTCAGTTATACAAGTATACATTAGAATGGTTTATTTTTCATTTAGAGGGGTATTTAAAGGTACTCAATCCGACGCTCCTAAATTACTATTTCTTTGGCTTCGGGGGTAAAAATATTTTATTCGAGTCGAGGAGCCCACCCATCAAAGCTCAGAGTGATTAGATATCGATGTTTGAACATTGCGGTTTCTATTGTTTGTGGGCCACATGGATTGAAGCACGAGGGTCAATGGACGGTCTTGCAGATATAGATGGATAACTCTAAAATCAAGTGGTAATAATAACCACTTGATTTTATAGTTATCCATCTTTATCTGCAAGACCGTCCATTTGACCTCGTGGTTCTGGTAATCACAAACTTCAAAAATCTATATCTGATCAATATGAGCTTTGACGGGTGGGTTCCTCGACTCGAATCAAATATTATTTACCCCCGAAGCCAAAGAAATAGTAATTTAGGAGCGTCTGATCGGATTGAGTACCTTTAAGTAATAATTAGATAGAACGACACAAGTGTGTGAAATGGCTAACGTTATTGCATGAGTTTGTTGTGACGCAATTCTAAAACCAAACCCGTAGGTTCAAGTTTTACCTCGCGGCACGACAAATGCATGCAATATAATGTTAAAGATGTTCTCAAAACTGTGTTGTTCTATGTTTATTGCACATTCCGAAGATTGTAGCCTGTAATATTCTGGAATTACTTGTCAATGTGTATTTAGTATATAACTGATTCATATTTATCAAGGTAGAGTAAACAATGTTACAAATTACTGGTGCCTGTCATCAAAGCATACATATTATTTCGACTTTCCGTGTGGGAGATCAAAAAAAAAAAATCAGTGCTACTAGTACTTAATTAACATTTGACTAATTAGCCTATTGACTTATAATCCTTTATCATAAAATACTGACCATCATAAATATGTGGAACACCATGTCGCTATTAGTAAACATCGTTACAATGACTGTGCATGGCCTCCACAACCTGAAGAGACATTACATTTTGCTGTTTCCTGCTCTCGCTGTGTTTTCCCCATGGAAAGGCATGGTTCAAGGCATTTAAAAAAAATAAAAACCCACTTGCCAAATTTTTGCCAAATTAAATTATTTAGCAGCACAAACCCTGTATTGATGTATATTGTTTATAATTCATTATGATACTGTGTGTACTTGTATACATGAGTTGTTGATTATTCATTATGATGCCGTGTTTTAATATTACAACTTTGTGCATAAAACAGGATTTCAATTCATTTACTTATGAGGAAATGTTCAGATAATATTGAAGTTGAACAAGTTTATTGAACATAATATTATCTTAACATTGCCCAAATGAATTGCTCCTCAGGGAGTAATTTGTCATCAATGAGTTAACTTACCAAATCACTTAATAGATTTTGCATCTAAGGCCAAATTAATAAATAAAATACTGCGTTCTCAGGTTCCTCCTTCTAGCATCATCACCCAAACATATCAGGTACCTGCATCTAGCATCATCATCAAAACAAAGGCCTCTTTGGAAAATTTTATTGCAATTTCATCAAGAATTTTCAACGAGTTAAAATCTCTTTCTCTAATTTGTCCACAAATAGAAATATAGATATTAAAGTGTTTGTTTTAGACATAATGTTTAAAAGGCAATGCAGGAAAGATTTGCTCGGAAATTTGTAGGATTATTTACCATAGAATTACAAATATACAACCATTAATTTATAGAATTACCATCATTAATTTCTATAATTACCAATATACAACCATTAATTTATAGAATTCTTGGAAATTTTTTGAATATACGGTAAAAAGCTTTGCTCCCTCATCTAATTTCCCATATGTAACTGCCTGAGAACTCAGACCGTATTTATTTTTAATGGCCTAGTATATAGGGTTATATCTCCAGATACATGTAAATAATCTCCTTGGTGACTTTAGCATACGTCAGACTTAGCTCGCTGCGATTCAGTTGAGCATAAACTTGGAGCAATCATGATGTGAATATTTAGAGAAAGAATTGTGTCACAAATTGATATTTGACGATGTTTACTAAAATCAGACTTAATACTAAGATTCGCGTTAATAATTTACTATGATGATTTCAGACCAGACATTGCATTCACTATATGGAAAAGATGAGTTATATCATCGCGGAAAATCTTTAAAGTCCCTAATCCTTCCTTAAAGCCCGTGTTATTATGCCTTTGATAGGTTACTAGTAATGATGGCAATTCATTACTGTATACCGTACTCCCTCAGTAGTAACAGCACTGTTAATTAGCAGAGATCTGCCTAGGTTAAGAAATTGCGTACTAAAGCAAGAAATGTACCCGGCTAAAAAACCTAGGATCCGCATAATTGCATACTCGACTGTGCTCTACACATACATTGTACATGTATAACTTCAGTTTAGAATTGGAACTCTGTCAATTATCATACCATTCATGGTAAACTTTTGTTGGGTCTGGTTTAAAATTGATGATTATCAAGTTAATCCTTGTGCAGTTATCTCCTGTCGTATTTGGCATTCAACAATGAATATTTGCTGTCTGCTGACTCCACAGTGTGACATTAAGGCAATGACTCCAGCAATTGTTTCAAGCTCTGAATTTTTGCTTCGGCAAAAAATTGCAGACAAAATTTCTTTTTGCCTAGGCATTTGCCTGACCTCAGCCAATAGCTGACGCTAATTAACAGGGTTGGTAGTTATGTGTCTTCAGTAGGTTAGTGAATGTCCAGACGACCACGATTCAATCATTAAGTGGAGGATTCGGGCCCGACAAAATCATGGATAATTTGTTCACATGATTGTGATGTCATCTTAGATGATGATATCGTGGATTGTTCATAAGCCTGTGATTGACTACCCTACGATCCTTCCAGCTACAATTTTTTTCGTATACACGACTGCGATTACATCGCAAGTGGAGGTAGCCAAGGATACGCCACGATTTCGCATCTAAAATCAAAGTGCTTGATATTATTTTTTAACTTGTGATCTTGATGTTAGCATGCACAGTCCAACTACCAGTTACTTCCTACGATGGAAATCTTTCCACTTATGATTGAATCGTGGTCATCTGAACATTCACTAAATGATGCTCCTCGATTATACTCCCTCTCTTTTATTGTCCATTCATTATGCCAGCATTCAAGGAACTGTGTCATTACAGGATTCTACCGGAGGTATTAAAAAGGGAGATAAGTTACAAGCAGAATGGGAATCATTCGAAAAGATGATCGAAGGGGAGGAAAGCCCGGACGAGAAAGCCAGTGCAGCTCAGTCATCAGATACCAGTAACCATGGTAAAGCATTCAACTATTGGTCTCAGTTTGGTTATGCTGCTGGTGGAACAGTCTCGTACCCGTCCGCATCAACAATAGCTCAGGCTCACCAGGAGGAGGAAGTTAAATCGCCAACGGCGCCGAACACGTCAGCTGATCAGAAGCATGAGTCGGCTGCACCACTCGGTTTCCAACAAAACCAGTCGTCGCTGTATTCGCTGGATATCGGTTCTGGTTCGTCCTCAGATTCAGACTCCTCAGAAGGTAATTATATCTCGTTAACCCATTTAATTATACCCCCAAATATGGTAAGGATATCTCCAGGGTTTCCGCTAGGGTTTAGGTGTTGGGACCCCTATATCCTATGGGGTGGGGAGATCTCCAGGACTCAAAATAAATTTAATTTGCGAGAATCAAATGATGAATCAAGTTAGTCATAAAGCAGTGAAAATTGAAAAAGTTTCGCGAGAATCATAAGAATCAATTTGGTGATTCTCGTCGAACAAATATTAAACGATTTCAATATTTTTTTGTTTATGAGTTGGTTGTCACAATATCTCGGAACAGTTTCATCCGATTTTTATTACCTGAGTTATGCCCCTTAGTTTGACGATTTCTCGCTATTTTCTTGTCGTAAGCGCAACAAATATTAACCGATTTCAATAATTTGAATTTGAAATATTTGATCGGAGTGAAATTTATTATGTGGATTCATTAATTTAATTCCTAACACTGCCAATCTTGGGAGTTAGCCATCTTGGAATAAGCCACTGTTTCGGGGGACACTGGTCAGCGACCTTTTATTTTTTTCTGACATGTAACCCCAATCACACATTTAATTTTCTTCGGTCTTATGACCTTGAATTTCCCAATTTACATAACGTCTCTTGTTTTGAAAACAAATGACAGGACTTTCTCTTATTATGGATAATTTCAAGTTCTCCTGTTCCATTATTTGGCTACGCAACCAGGCAGAATCAAACATGGATTTTAGCAATGTCTACTTTGATAACTTTCAGAATAGCAATAACTATTGATGTGTGTATTCTTGAAAAGTATTATATTTTTAAATCATGGTTCACTGATGGTCAACATTGGCAAAGTAAAATTAATTTCATTTATCATCTCCAGTTGGTTTTATTTAGTGCAAGATAGACAGATGATGTAAGCAATGAATCCGAGGGGAAACATAGGCTAGGGGAAAAGGGCCCTAAAAGGGACCCACTTCCCCTCTAGCGGAAGCCCTAATATATCTTTATTTGTTCCCCGAAAATTAATTTTGGGGGACTACAGAAATCAGCATCGTTCGTCCGTGCATCCGTCTGATCCTGTAAACACAATAACTCAAACAAATATTAACCGATTTCAATAAAAAAAAATGTGTTTATGATTTGGTTGCCAAAATATCTCGGACAAGTTCGAAAACCAGTTTCGTCCAATTTTTCTTACCTGTGTTATGCCCCTTAGTTTGACGATTTCTCGCCCTTTTTTTGTCGTTGGTGCAATAACTCGAACAAATATTGAGCGATTTCAATAATATTTTTTTTATGTGATGGTTGTCAAAATATCTTGGAATAGTTCGAAAACCAGTTTCGTCTGATTTTTCTTACCTTAGTTATGCTCTTAGTTTAACGATTTCTCATTTATTTTGCAGATGAGAAAAAGAAGCCAGTTGTTACTGCTGTCCACTCGGATTCTGATTCTGACAGTTCCGGTTCCGGACAAAATGTAAGTATCTCATTGGTGAGTTTTTGATTGTTACTCCGTTACCATGACAACCTATAGGGATTCTCACATGAGTAGCAGTATGTGCTGAATATTGTCTGCTCTGCATGCCCTAAAATAGTGTGTCTGACATTCGTAGAATGAGGTCCCCCAGAGGGTGAATTTATTAATGCTACCCCCGCTGTGCAGGCTGGCATGACCATATTCACCCTTTGGCAGGCCTCATCTTCTGAGAAGTATCTATAGTCTCAAATTAACATTAACATTTTTCCCTCATGTTTGGTTTCTATTTCCCTAATTTGCAGAAGATGAAATGCATAATTGAGGTGATCAATGGGTGAACATCACCAACTTCGATCTGATCCTAGGTCTCCTTAGCAGTTGATGCCTAAGCGGAATGAGGTCACCAGATGGTGAATTTAGTGATGCTAGCCCACTGTGTGGGATAGCATCAGTAAATTCGCCCTCTGGGTACTTCATTCTACAACTGTCAGACACACTATCCCAGGGCATAATATAATCGTAATGTCAGACACACTATCCCAGGGCATAATATAATCGTAATGTCAGACACACTATCCCAGGGCATAATATAATCGTAATGTCAGACACACTATCCCAGGGCATAATATAATCGTAATGTCAGACACACTATCCGAGGGCATAATATAATCGTAATGTCAGACACACTATCCCAGGGCATAATATAATCGTAATGTCAGACACACTATCCGAGGGCATAATATAATCGTAATGTCAGACACACTATCCCAGGGCATAATATAATCGTAATGTCAGACACACTATCCCAGGGCATAATATAATCGTAATGTCAGACACACTATCCCAGGGCATAATATAATCGTAAGTTGGGTTTTTCTCAAAACGAAATGTCATTGTGAGATAGACCTATGTCCAGTTACACGTTCATGTGCCATTAATTGAACTGAGATGGGAAAGGATCTGAATAAACCATAAAGTAATTCAATATTGAATCGATTAGTCACCATAAGCATTTTGACAAGAGGGACGAGTGCAAATTTTAGCTCCCATATTCTGGGAAAGACTGGTTATAATGTTATTACACCAATAATTGTGGAACAGATATCGTACTATCAATACACATTCTGCTGCTATATGATAATGGCCTATGGCCGAAAGCTTTGTAGATGTTTCAAGAGCTCGTTATCATTTATATACTTGTAACGTACAGTCCCTGAATATTAATGACTAGGCCAAAAAAAAAAGATAGTATGTTTGCGAGAACGAAGTGAAAAAATTACGGTAGGTAGGTAGGGAATTTTTATTTTTTTATTTTATTTTGATATTTTTTTATCCAGCTGCAGAAATATTTAATTACCTCGACCGAAAATGACATAAAATGCCAACTTGTGTTGTGGGAAAGTATTACTTGATAAACACAGCACTAGGAAATATACATTAAGATTGATGAAAGATCAAACTTACTTCATGCTTTAATAAGGATGTTATTTATTTTTCACATACCACATTTTATAAATTTGGCTATAAACTTGGTATGAGATTGATGTCACTAACTTTTATAAGAATTTTACCCATAATACCGCCATTATACCATACTTGTATTGTGACAACAGCATCCCATTGTCTAGAGGTAGCCAGTGCACCCAACCTAGCATGCCTGGTTTTTGGAAACAGTAGCTGTACCCCTTACATATGTGGTCATTAGTACCATATTACTTTAGTTTAAGTATATAATTATTTGAATTTCGTAATTAAATTGCAAAGTAAATTTCCCGTATTATTCCAAGATTAACTGCTAAACAAAGACTGAACCTAACAAGCCTAAAACAAATTTACTGTGAAACTGATAAGTTAGTATTCAGGCGCTATGCCAACTGGTGGAATGTAGCATTCTACTAACATCACCGAAAATCTGAAGCAAATAGACCGGAACACTCCATATAAAACATTGTCTGAACTACACTCAATCGTAAAGATTTACCTCTCGATTCGGGAAGCAACTACCGCTGATAAACTAAAAATGATTTCACCATCAAGAGTCGCTACAATTAATTAGTATATAAGATTGACGGTGGGTGATGTCAATTTGGATACAATATTTGTTAAAATAAGTATTTTGAGCAAGATTATTCTCCATTTCTATTTTATCACCCTACCGCAGTGTTTCGCATCACTTTAACAAGGGTGTTAGTTGAACTTAAAGTCACTCTTGGTTGCCTTGGAATTTTTTTTGCTGTTGATTTATTTATTTACTTATTTAAAAAAAAATTGGGTTACCCTTGTAATATTGCAATTTACATTATTAAATTACAAATAATTTTTCTAGTGTATAAATATATATTTTTTTTTTCGCAAAACACTATCTCCTAAAATAAATTAGTTATCAAATCTGATAATAATTGTATAGTTTTAATATTGCAACAAACTCATAAAGTAATCTGAATGTGGATGACAACAAATCTAGATTACTTAAGAAAATATTAGAGCTCTTTTTAATACTACATGTATGCCTATTACATAGGTTTCCACCAACTCACGGCGATTGATAAGATTCAGTGCGAGCTTTCGTGGTATTAAACTCGTCATCTAGACGAGACCACCCTGAATAGGTAAGTTCCACAGCCAGAGATGCCAAAGCAACACCAGAGTGTATTATTCCAACACCAGATTCTATCATTCCGACTCCAGATTGTATCTTTCCGACTCCAGATTGTATCATTCCGTCACCAGGTTCTGTATTTGTAAGTCAGTTCTGACCTCAAAGTTTGTGGAGATGTGTTGATAAAATATTTATTATTGTTTATTAATTACTTAATAGGTAGTCTCACCAAATGGTCTTTGTTAGGCCAAAAAAAATAGTGTTTTGGTTCTCAGGCCCTGCTGCATTGAATAAAAAGGGCCGCATTAGGCATTTTTATTTCGATGATTGATGTTATGACAAAAATAGTTTAGAATGAGAATTTTTTTTAACTATAATATATGAATATGGTTAGTAACTTTGTTGCCTTGTGGTGGTTATTGCCCTCCACCTTCATGACAAATTAATTTTGTTGTATTGGTTAATTAATAACAGCCCGTTGAATATGAACTAGTGTTTAGTTGTCAATGAACAAGCGTATCCTAGACCAAGCCTTGAAATAGGGTGTCTGTCATTTGCAGAATGAGGTCCCCAGAGGGTGAATTAGTGATGCTACCCCCGCATAGTGGGCTAGGATCACCAAATTCACCCTCTGGTGACCTCATTCTGCTTACACCTCAGCAGAATGAGGTTCCCAGAGGGTGAATTTGGTGATGCTAGCCCACTATGCGGGGAAGCATCACTAAATTCACCCTCTGGGGACCTCATTCTGCAAATGACACACCCTATTTCAAGGCTTGTCCTAGACCTTTGAGTGCTCCCCTCATTTTCTGATACAGTGTTAATTTAATAGATTCTGAAGAAAATAAATACGACAGTAGTGTGTTAACCCTTTCAGTGCCAGGGGCGATCTTATCGGCCCTAATTTACGGTCTGTAAAATCGGCCCTAATAAAAAAAAAAACTATCACCATGTATTCATAGTAATAATTTTGATGCCCATGAAAAACGTAAGATTCCCTGGCACTAAACCTACAAAATAAGTCTGGCACTGAAAGAGAGTAGAATATAAGAAAAAATTATTAAAATTGTAAAAAAATTGTAAAAAATAATAACAAATGATGAAAAATTGTTAGGCCAATGCATTCTCTTATATATTATATATAAGAGAATGCATTGGCACAGGGTATATGGGATGATACAAAAATCGGACTTGGCACTGAAAGGGTTAATGGGTTTGTTGATACTGTACGAGTGCTCGTGCAGTAGGAGAGAACAAGTGGCGCAGCCTTGAGTTCTATCCTTCCATCAACAAACCCATTAACACTCCAGTTATACATTCATTTTCATTATAATTACCATGTTTGTATTGTTCATACGGTAAAAGAGTGTATTTTGCACTCAGCCATGGCTCAAATTCATTCATTTGTTGCATATATTCTGTTGAGTATAAAAGGAGATGGTCCCAAAAATGGTCGTATTTAGTTTACAGTACCCCTTTAACCATTTACCCAACAGAACGGCCCTGTGCCAATGCATTCTCTTATATATGCGAGTCGACCATAGGTCGCCTCGCATATATAAGAGAATGCATTGGCTTAACACATATTAAAAATGATAAAATTGTCAAAGAATGTAGAAAAATATTATAAAAATTGTTAAAAAATGTAAGAAAAAATTATAAAATTGTTAAAGAATGTAAGAAAAAATGGTAAAAAGTGTTAGACCGAAGATAATTTAAGCTGTTGCAGCTTTATTTGGGCGTTTTTTGGCCGTTTTGTTGGGTAAAGGGTTAAGACAATGTTTGGCTGATCCTCATGCTCTTGTTACAATTAGTAATTGTGTACAAAATTACTAATTGCAACTCCAGAAAATTGAAAGGCACTGGATGAAATTCAGGATCACAGAATGGAGGGCTATCAGTTTATAGACAACAATAACAATAGTGAATAGTCAGGGGCATTTATAATGTTGGGTATTAAATCCCTGTCATATACTGGCAGTACAATGACATTTTTATATAGGATTAAATGAGTTTATGCATAACAGTTCCCTCTATATTTTCTGGTTATTACTAGACAGAAGGTGTATCACTGTCCAACCTTACTGTGTGCATATAAAAATAAAAAATAAAAGCTTACCTGACTGATCTGAAAAAACAATTGCCCGAGAACCAAAACCCTTTTTTAGCTCAACTTGACAAAGTCAAGTTTGAGCTATTGCCATGGGTTGGCATCTGTCCGTCCATCAACAATTTCCATAAGCACACCCAACAGGTCTCATCTCTCATCCGATCATTACCAAACTTCATATGGATCTTCGTGGTGACCTCAAGATGGCAGCCATAAAATCTTTCCGAAATTAGTTAAAAAACATGGCCGGCAACCATCTTGGAATTAAAATTTGAAGCTATCGGCAGACCCTGCAGCCTGCATTTATTGGAGAATTGTTTTGAAAATTTACAGGCATGTTTAGATCACCTCTAGATCATAAGTTTGGAGCTATCAAATTTGAAAAATTTTCAATGACAAACATGGTTGGCTGGCAGCCATGTTGGATATTACTCTGCATCAGTGTTCGCGCTGGACCAACAAATCTTTTGGCCAAAAGTTTTGCCAATTGGCCAAATTAAAAAAAAACTTCGGCCAAATTAAAAAAATCTTTGGCCAAATTAAATCCTCATTTTCTAGGCAGTTCACAATTGAAATTAAAACTAAATTTGCTAACATGAAGCTAACATTCTATATAATTATAATCACATAAATCTGCTTAACCAAGTGCAATAACTCTGTCGCTGACAACATGGTCGCCAACTAATAAAGTAATGAGCTGTGTTAGTTACCATGGTCGCCAACTAATAAAGTAATGAGCTGTGTTAGTTGTCATATATTTTCGCCAAGATAAAAAATATTGCTTATTATCATGAGGTGATAACTGTTGAATATCTATTGTATTCAAACCTTTTATGATGTGAAGCCATGTTGTAAATAGACGGGAGGCAGTTTACGACACATTACGTAACTGACATGCCATTGACTTAAGTACTTCTCACATGTACATATTTTATCTTGCAGACTTCCTAATCAACAAAAAAATACATAACCATTAACCAGTGTACAGATTAAGGTTTTTTGACGAACAGTGTTTTAAAACCAATATTATTTGAAATGGCTGGTTAAATGTTAGAGCTTACCTTGTGCAGCTTTGTACAGCCATCACAATTCAATCAACGATCCCGTTACAAAATAAATTTGGGTTTCCATGGTACAATATTTACGAAATATGACCCGTGTGTTCAAGATGGAGATACTTTCATCACCTAACTTCGTCAATCTATTCAGCGCTTTTGAATTAGCTTTCCGTCTCAATTTGGGGTAAAAAACAGTTTGGCCAAATGAAACTTTTATTGGCCAATTTCCCAAAAAATTGGCCATTGGCCAATTTGGCCACCAACAGCACGAACACTGCTTTGCATGACTAAATATTTAGGCACATCCTACAGACCACATCCCTCATCCGATTGTCACCAAAATTCATATATATCTTTTGGTTGACCACTAGATGGGCGCCATCAATTATATTTTTTATTTTTGTTGGAAAACATGCCCCCCCCAGTGGCCATTTTGGATTTTACTTCATCTATATCTCTTCATGTTGACATCTATTATTACTTAGACATTTTAACTTTCCGCATTCTTAGTCGCTTTGTTGACTGTAACACAGGAAATTACCGATATACAGTTTTATAGAGCCTGTTTTAACATTAAAATGGACAGTTTACACAAATTTTGCTTGGAGACTGGGAAAAATACCTTTAAATGAAACAATTAATATTAAACTTTGTAATTGAACTTTATAATTGGCAAAATGGTCTTGAGTCTAAAATACACAAGGGTTGTATATTTAAGAAACGCCAAATTAGGTCAACAATTTGTGACGTCGTGTTCGTGTTACGGTCTGTGTCTTATTGGGTGTCTGTGTCTTATTGGGAAATGTAATGGGTGGCCAAATTTGACCAATCACCGACCACGATTTAGTGTAACACAGAAGGGTTATGTAAATATTATCAGTTGTAGTTACGTTCAGATATGATAATGAAGTGCAAATAATAAAATAGTATTTATTGACTTTGGTCCACCATGATATTTTCTAGTTAAAATGTTTGAAATAATTGAGATGTTGACCTTTCAGATTCTGTCTATATGATACTAACATTTTGTTCCACACAATCATATCTTCACCAACAGGGCCGGAAAGATGGAAAGAACAAAGAGAGGCACTCATCATCGTCATCCGACTCATCGCCTGTCAGGAAAATGTCAATCAGTTCGATTCACGAGAAGGAGGAGGGAAAGTCTCGAAGTGCTACCAGAGAGGTACAGTCTTAGGTTTATTATACCCCCCGCTACCAGAGAGGTACAGTCTTAGGTTTATTATACCCCCCGCTACCAGAGAGGTACAGTCTTAGGTTTATTATACCCCCCGCTACCAGAGAGGTACAGTCTTAGGTTTATTCCAAATGTTTTTAAAGGCACGTGCGGCCTTAATTGTCGAAAATATTCATATTTGTTCCAAACACCGTAAACAGAAAAACATTAAAACGCATACAGTTTCGTTCATATATACCATGACCATCGCGTAAACAGCATGTTATCATAAAGACCTACTATATTTTACCTAAGCAAGAGCCTGGTTGTGTTACAGAAGACAGCACAATGCTACTGGCTAATCACACACAAATGGCATAAACGCTCTTTATTAGTTCCATATCAGGTATTCACCAACAAAGAACGCTCTTTATGTTTACCATCATAATATAAACAAACACCAGAAAAGTAACTTTTTATGCTTTTGTTTACATAACAATGGTCAAACATATGACCATAACATACTGTTTATGAGATATTTCTTATTTGTATACGGACAAAGTCTATCTACATTTTTATGTTCTTTCTATTTGTGGCGGTTTTTGACGGGTGGAGATATTTTCACAGGATACCCACCGCCAAGGCCAACCGTGTCTTTAAAGACTTGACCTTTCATTTGGCCATTTGGTCAATGACTGCGTGAACCCTGGATAAGATAGGTTGATAAATACACAAAATATCAATATAAAGAGAGTAATAACTTGATTGAAATGGTGTCATGAAATAATTCATTAGTGCCACCGCAGACGCTACGATTAAAATCGTAAGTGGGGAAAATCGTAGGTGGAGAAATCGTAGCTTGCCCGCAGATGCTACGGTGCTGCGATGTTTGCAGCTACGATTTTATCAACGTTATCGATCACATGATAGCAAAATGTTATACCCCATTCTCCACATTATGCAACTAAATACATATGGCATGTATCTCAGTGTTCTAAACTAACAAGTTGATGTTGAAAGTTCAAGTGAAATTGAATATTTTTTTAATTTTGACATTTTTGTACCTGTCAACTCAACAGGCTCAGCTGCCCCAATTGAATTTCAACAATTGCGGCAGCCCTCTACTCCTTGCCTGATATGTGGTATAGGCATGCACTCCCTGCCGTGCCACATCTCCACCAATGTGGCCTCGTTTTTGTAAGTGCAAGCAGTGTGTTAACTTTGTGCCATTTTTGAATGTTTTCTTTTTGTGGTATTTACAACATGACCAGTGCGACAGTGGTCATGTGACAGCTACGATCGCGCACGTTGCCAAGGTCACGCCACGATTTTCCTGGTAAAATCAAACAGTGCTTGATTGCTACGATTTGGCTACGATATTGTCGTGGGCATGCGCATTGGATGCTTCCTCCTGCGATTTTCCCCACTTACGATTTTAATCGCAGCGTGTGCGGTGGCACTTAGAGGCAGGGACGTTGTACAAATATGAGGGCGCATTTACAAAAATAGTTCCTGCCTCGAATGAATGATTTCACGTCACCAGTTCAATCAAGTGATTATTCTGTTTATTATATTCTACTATAAACATCGGATTTTAATTCACTTGTGAAATTATCATTTATAATCACTCAAGACATCAAGGTAAAACACACCGATAGGAATGTAATATATATTTGATGGCGATAACATAAACAAATATCACCTTATTTTATTTATTTTATTATTTTAATTATTCGGTAGATGAGACTTGCTCAACGATGTCTTGAAATAGTGTGCCTGTCATTTGCAGAATGAGGTCCCCAGAGGGTGAATTTAGTGATGCTAGTGGGCTAGCATCACCAAATTCACCCTCTGGGGACCTCATTCTGCTTACACCTCAGCAGAATGAGGTTCCCAGAGGGTAAATTTGGTGATGATCGCCGGTAAGCCCCGCTATGCGGTGTAGCATCACTAAATTCACCCTCTGGGAACCTCATTCTGCAAATGACAGACACACTATTTCAAGGCTTGCTCAACGATGTCTTGATAAGTTTGTAAAACCGACCTGGTCTGCCTACTTAGGGAGGATTTACGACCCTTAAAAACCGACCTGGTCTGCCTACTTAGGGAGGAGTTACGACCCTTAAAAACCGACCTGGTCTGCCTACTTAGGGAGGAGTTACGACCCTTAAAAACCGACCTGGTCTGCCTACTTAGGGAGGAGTTACGACCCTTAATAAAACCCACCTGGTCTGCCTACTTAGGGAGGAGTTACGATCCTTAATATTAAAACCGACCTGGTCTGCCTACTTAGGGAGGAGTTACGACCCTTAACCCTTTCAGTGCCAGGGGCCAATCTCATCGGCCCTAATTTACGATCTGTAAAATCAGACCGAATTTTTTTTATTTTTTTTAAAGATTTTTTTTTGCTTAAGCATGCTATAGCAAATTTAAAAACAAACTGGATAAAACCGTAGGTGCATGTTATAACTCAAAACTATCACCAAGTATTCATAGTAATAATTTTGATGCCCATGAAAACTAAGATTCCCTGGCACTAAACCTACAAAATAAGTCTGTTAAAGAATATAAGAAAAAATTATTAAAATTGTTAAAAATAATAACAAATGATGAATAATTGTTAGGCCAATGCATTCTCTTATATATGCGAGTCGACCTATGATCGACTCGCATATATAAGAGAATGCATTGGCACAGGGTATATGGGTTGATACAAAAATCGGACCTGGCACTGAAAGGGTTAATTCATTTTTGTGAATTTTGTTCTGAAGAGAAGATAAGACTTCCCATGATTTAATGACGTTTTTCAAGTTCTCTCTCTCCCAAGAAATAAAATAGTGTATCTGTCATTAGCAGAATGAGGTCCCCAGAGGGTTAATTTAGTGACGTTATCCTGCACAGGGCTTGTGTCACCAAATTTACCCTCTGGGACCTCATTCTGCTGAGACCTAAACTGCTATGGGAGACAATGATCAGATTGAAGTTCACCAGTTGAATTTGATGATGTTCACCCATTAGTCATCTCTAATATGCATTTTATCTTCTGCAAATTAGGGGATATAGAAACGGAATAGATAGGAAAAAGTAACTAAAACAATGTTAATTTGAGACTATAGATATTTCCCAGAAGATGCGGCCTAAGAGGTCGCCAGAGGATGAATTTGGTGATGCTAGCCCACGAGTCGTCTGCTTATATCATAATGCGGGGGGGGGGATATAGGAATCGACTGGTGTGTCCATCTGTCCATTTCATGTTCAGTCTACTTTTTAAAAACTTTATACAGATCTTTAATACCATGGAAACCTGTGCACTTGCGATTGTGAGGTCAGACTGACTTTTTTTCGGTGGAGTTATTCCCCTTTTTTTCGGTGGAGTTATTCCCCTTTTTCAATTTAGAATTTTTATGCAACCTCATAATTTTGTCCGAGCTTGTATTTATCAAAATAAGATTGAATGAAGTATTGCTTCATTCAATCTTATTTTGAATTGTTGTTTTTATTTGCCATTTCAATCTAATTTCAAGTTGTGGGAAGATCAGTTTGTCTGCAATATGAGGATAAAAATAGCCTTGTTTCTTTTTAATATGGCTAGGCAAAAGAAAAAAATAATTGTGGTTTGGGTTTCCCTACTGACCATATTTTCAACCCCCTACCCTAAATTTTTTATCATGGTTTTCAAAAAAATCTATTGAATTTGTTCTCAAAAAATTTCATAAAACACAAAAAACACATTTCAGCATCTGAGAATAGGTTGATTTCTTAGTAAAAGTATTGTGTAATATTAAAATTTATACAAAAATAATCAAGAGTAGTTTTATGTCAATCTTGCAGAGTAAAATACGCATCAAAAGTCATAAAAATATGTCAAAATAACAAAATTAATTAAGAAAAATAAAATTTCAAGCCGACCCTATTTTATTTTTGGCTTGTAACCCAAACCAGACATTTAATTTTCTTTGGCCCTACCATTTTTGTAGCCCATGTGCACTGTGGGGGTATCCTTAGTCCCAGTCACGCTACTAGTTTATGCTGTCATCAATATTTGATTGCAGAGAAGCAAATCTCCAAAGAGAAGACATCGTAGTCGGAGCGGATCCAGAAAACGTCACAGACATAGTCGCAGTCGGTCAAAACATAGTCGCAGCCACTCAAGGCATAGGAGCAGGAGCCGATCGCGAGACAGGCGGAGACATCGAAGACGACACAGGAAGAGTAGCAGATCCCGAAGAAGTGGCAGTCAGAAAAGAAGTCGGGAACGAAAACGCAGCCGTGATCGAAAAAGAAGTAAAAGTCGTGACAGAAGACGGAGTAAAAGTCATGACAGAAAACGGAGTAAAAGTCGTGACAGAAAACAGAGTAAAAGTCGTGACAGGAAGCGTAGCAGAAGTCGGGATCGGAAGCGAAGGAGTAGGAGGAAAAGTCACAGTCGGGACAGGAAGAGGAGTCGAAGCCATAGCAGGAGTCACGATAGAAAGAGGGACAGAAGAAGGAGGAGTCAAGAAAGGAGGAGAAGCGGAGATGGGAAATGGAGTCCTAAACGAGAGAAACCACCTCTGTCGTTCAAGGAGAGGATGAGGAAGGAGCTAATCGACGCAAGCAAGAAAATGGCATCTGAACCAGCTATTGAGTTGCCACCCGTCGGTAAGTAGGATTAAACCGCCGCTAAGTGTCATTAAATGGTAATTTAAACCCATCGGAAAGAGTTGTTAAATGGTAATTTAAAGCCGTCTGTAAGTGTCATTAAACGGTTATCGGATTCAGGCATTGTATAATAAAATATTGATTTCAAATCAATAATAGATAGACACAACCATTGGAATTAAGGATAAGATGCCTAGGCAATTGATTATGATTAGTTATCAAAGAATTGTAGACAATACTGTATGCTTGCATCTAATTCATTCAAATTGATGGGATCAACATTGCTATCAGATATATACATGTATTCTAACATACCGACCGGTGATCACTTGATAAGAGTTCAAGGTAGCTTAAATTTTAATTTTATTTCACAGAATATCCAATGTTGAACATGCATAAAAATAAACTCTAAATGACAAGAAACAGTCTGCACATTTTAGTAAAAATCCAGCATTTAATTTATTTGTCAATATAAACATGTCAGATGTCAGATTTAATGAATCTGTTATGATTCTCTTGCATTGTATTGTAGCACTGGCCAAATTTGCTACAACACAGAAAATCATTTGGGGGAATCAAAGAAAGAATTGAATGAAAAATCAATTGTAACCAGTGTTCGCCCTGGCCCGAAATATTTGTGGTCATTTTTTTAGCCACTTTTGCAATTTTGTTAGCCACTATTGAAAAAGTTTAGCCACATACTGTTGGATAAATTAGCACATCGCGGCATTGCTTTACATAATCCATCATATGCTTGGAATGCTTTATGATAACTTGCTCATCACTATATAACGGAGTAAAACACTTTAGACGCAAACTTCCTGCAGGCTGACACTGCATCTTGCCTAAGTTTAGGTCCATCTTTAATGTCATGTCTGTGAGTGTCATTGTCCCTTTCAACACTGTCCACTGCATTAACGTCAATGAAAATAAATCCCTTTTGTTACACAAGAAGCCATTTCATAAATCTATGTTTACTCAATTGTGATGGCGTCTAAAGAATCCATCTCTAAAAGATCACTAACTAATTGCCCAGTGTGTGAAACTGACGCCCGATAGTATAGCTAATCGAACACATCCGTAATCTCATCCTTCTCGTCAGCTCTCGCGAATAACGTTAAATCGTCTTATGGTAAGCCAGTTAATTTCTTTTGTTTACAATAAATTGTTGTTCAGTCCGCTGTCGACACGAAAAATGCCTGTACATTGCCATATTTTTAGCCACCAGCATATATATTTTAGCCACGTTTTTTTTGTTTTTGTTGCAATTTGCTAAAATGGCTAACGGCAGGGCGAACACTGATTGTAACCAGTAAGAGGCCTAAACAAATATTATCCGTGTTTCTGCTAACCCGACCGACCTATGTTCAAAACCCCCGACCCTAATTTTTCCGGACTGTAATTTTAATTTTATTTTTTTCCTGAACTACGGTAAATTCGGTAATTTCTTTGCTTTTGCCTGTCCAAATGTGCAAAATAATCTTCCATTTTCTTTTACTTGCAGTCATGAATTTAATTCAATGAGTCATTATACTAATTAACTGTGAAAATCATGCTCACAAAACCCGTCAAACCGGGATTAATTGGAAACAAACTTCCAAAAAACGCGAATTTACGGACTACCTCGAAAATAGGGAACATTAAACAAACATAAAACGATGTCTTTTGGTCAATGTTTGAGCCTATATATACCTTTATTAACTTTGATATGTGAAGGAGTGTTGGTTAATAGAACTTAAATGAGCTGGGACATATGTGACAAGTGATTGTTTGTAACTTTGTTCAAATAAAATATTGTTTAACTAAGTGATTGTTTCATAGAATTTCTCACTACTATAAACTACTGTATTTAATAGAGTATAGAATATCACATAGCATTATTCATGGCTCATAATATTTAACACAGTTTTTTTAAGATCACCATGTACCTCTTGTGTGTGCGAACTCCAGTGGCAAGATGACTTTCAGGTACCTGGGAGCCAATTTCCTGTCAAAATTGATATACATGTATAACTAATCACCTTATTGAGCGGGATTCAGTTCTTTCCCCACATAATGCATAGATAGGCTCCACATATGAGGATACATTTAAGCATTAATGATCTAGACATATTGCTTGCTTTAAAAAAAAATTCCCTTCCTGTCTACCTGGAATTTTTGTTTCCATATTATAGGAAACAAGTAGTTTTGTTTTCGCCTTAGCTACAATATAGCTACATGTATTCATGTCATGATTGAAGTACGGTCAATACAGTTGCATCTTTACAGCATTGTGATCAATACTGAGTTCATCTCATTTGCATGCCACAGACAGTACAAAATACATCGTTGTCAGTTTTAACATAACGCTGGAATTTTAAAGCCTGAGAAACTCAAGTTTTTAAATAATGTTTATACTATTAGTTTTATGTTAGACAATATCAAATTTTAACTGGGTATGGTGACTATGGTTGATTAATCAGGAAACAATCAGCAACTAAAATAAAATATAAATAATAAATACAGCTTTCACAGTGACCAATCTAGTTTAAAACCTGGATAACACATTTCTATGTATTCGTTGTTTGGAATTTGTTGGGGCAATTAAATGGTCACTCAGGAAAATGTATAAGTTTGTGATTCCCATTGGTGTGAAGTGTCAATGGGTCACAGCCAGTTGTTGCCAGGAAATATACAAATTGAATACATACATGTATATTATTCCTTCAGCAGTTCTTGGTAAACCTACAAGTTGTAAATTCAGGCCCATTTGTAACGCGAGGTAAATTCAGGCCCATTTGTAACGCGAGCCTTTTTGTAAATCATCTTACACATATATTTCAATACTGAATACAAATTGTATTATACATGCAATTAATGGGAGTGTAATCCATCAATTGTGTATATCTAATTATCTAATATCTATCCAATCTTCCTTCCCTCTATTTTGGAATAAAATTTAAGACTGTTTATGACCACTCGGTTGTCAAAATATCATAAATACAGCTTGGAGCACCTCCGAGCGGGGTGTGAAAAAATTTAAAAAAAAAAAAAAAAAAAAAAAAACCCCTACCTACCTACCCTACCCTAGACAGGTCCCGTTAGCAGAAACACAGATAATTTTTTTTAGGCCTAAGACATATTATCTAGACCAAATCTTCGCGGCCCAGGATATCAGTTGGGTTGATGCTATTTTGGACAGAGTCCTGACTAGGGTTGCAACGATTCATCGTTAAATCAATGTATTGCAATACACTTTCAAATGATACGCGTATCATATCGTGTCATGTGTATCGCAATACAGGAAATCAAGTAATGTCTGAAGATGGGCTAGTGCAAAAAATCTAAATCTGCAATTATCTCTCAAGTTGACACTATGTATATTTTACTTGACATCTAGCCAAAATTTAAACCCCTTTTTTGTTTATAATGAACTCTACCTTACCTCCAGTTATAAACTTTTTGTTTCTGATAATTCAGACAGTATTAATTTGGAAACACTAATTTAGTGTATAGTGATATCTATCGTATCATTGCATCCCTAGTCCTGACCCGTTACTCTTCTGTAACAGACTTTCATTGAAAAGATGTAAGTTTACAAGTTTACTACATTTACAAGGTAAGCTTGGCATTCACATGAACCACTGAATGTGATCAATCATCTGACATGTTCGCAATTAATCTCTTCAATATGATATATATCATTTACCAGGCTTTCCGCTAGTAGGGCAGGGGGTCCCTTTAAGGGTCCCATTCCCCCAGCCAATTTCCCCCCCTTCTGTCATACCACAGGACATATTCCATATGTATAAAGGTATAAAGATGTTTACTTCTCAATTTTGTTGGGACAGTACTAAGAAATTTAAATAGTTGACAACTTTATTGTCCCCCGAAAAATAAATTTTCGGGGGGACTATAGAAACGGGGTTCGTCCGTCCTTCACACTTTTGAGTACCTTCATGGTGTAATCATCTCCTCCTACATAATTCATCCCAGCGATTTGAAACTTCAGAATATTGTTGCCCATATATTGAAGATGTGCAACATGTATACAGATGACGGAAAAATTATTTTTTGACAGAGTTATTAACCCTTTTCGACTTTAAAAAAAAATAAATTCTTTAACAAAGCTGCATCGACTTGCCACGTTTTCGGGGGACACTGTGGTCAGCTGACCTTTTATTTGATTTCTAGCGAGAATACACACTCGGACCGATCTAACACTAAAAGTTGGATGTCAGTATGTCTGTAGGTTGGAGCTAACATTCAACGTGCAGGGTCGATGTGTTCCATCTAGAATATAGAGTACACTTTATTTAGTTTTTACTGAAATGCTCCGGATTCTGAATGAGCACACCCAACTCTGCACGTTAGCTCCAACCTGCAGACACAGTTAGATGAACTGAGGAAGTGATCAAACCCGACATCGCTAGAACACATGCTTTGGAGTCCGCTGGTTACGTTGCTGCGGTTAGGTTACGAAAAATGACCGCCAATAATTTAATCATACCCACTGATTCTATATTCATGTCGTAAAATATATATATCACTCCATTTTTTTCAAAGCATCTTATCTATGTTTATTATAATTTAGCTTGATAATTAGAACTAAAACATTGCGCCTTTATTCTATTCCTTCATTGCTTCCAACCTGCTAATTGTCTATCTGCTGAGTGTTATATTCCGGCATGTTATGCATCCGAACTATCTGCCGAGTCTTGAATAGTGAGTCGTTTAACTTCAACGGGCACGTTTCCGTATACTGGGAACAACGCAAGGCCTTCACCACCGGTGATCTATAACCTGGCAATTAATTTTTATCTAATAAATTTTCTAGGTTTTAAAGTTATTGCGGTTGATAGCATAGTAACTTGGGTAGAAAATGGATGCAAAACGATCAGCAAATCTACTCTCTGATTCTTCTATTGGCTGATACAACAAAAGTAGGTCCACTAGTGTTTCCACGACATTGAAAACATTGACTGCATTTTCCCCTCGGCGGATACAGGACCCGTTCCCCAAAACCTGGTGGAAAGCCTCCATTTACTGTTATAGAAAAAGATAAAATGATGATACGATCATTTAATATATTGTTTACGTACATTTTCTGATAGCGCGACACATCGAAATTCTCTTGAAAACAAGGTTTTGTTTACTTATAAATCTTGTTTCTTTGACATTCAATGGACCTCTGATATACACATGTTTGATTATGATACGATCATGCTTGAGAAAAAGGCTGCCCTCTGTTTATATAAGCAAAGCGTCCATTTGACCTAATCTGAAGACAAACGCGCAAGACAACTCCTGCCCATGTTGAGTCTGTTATAGAAGAGTAATGGGACGGGACTCGGTCCAAAACAGCATCAACCCAAACTAGATCCCTTGTGGGCCAAGAAGACTAATTCTCCATAATATCATGCAGAATGTGCTCATTTGAGTCATGTAATCAAGCCTTGAAATAGGGTGTCTTTCATTTGCAGAATGAGGTCCCCAGAGGGTGAATTTAGTGATGCTACCCCGCATAGTGGGCTAGCATCACCAAATTCACCCTCTGGGGACCTCATTCTGCAAATGACAGACACCCTATTTCAAGGCTTGCATGTAATGAGGCTAACTAGCCCTTTTCATTTTTAGCTCAACTTTACTTTGTAAAGTTTGAGCTATTGCCATGGCTTTGTCGTCCGTCGTCCGTGTGTGCGTGTGTACGTAAGGCGTCAACAATGCAGGCTACAGGTCGTACCTTTCGTCGGATCATTATGAAATTTGTCATAGCTGTTGACATCAACATTTAGACCAGAATATTTAATTTTGGGGTCATTCGGAAAAAAAACATGGCCGCCAGTGGCCATATTGGATTTCAAAATTCAATCCATTAGCACGGGCTACAGGCCGTACTGTTTGTCTGATCTTCATGAAATTTGTCATGGATGTTAATATTGACATGTAGATGGGAACGAGTAATTTTGGGGTCATTCGGCCCAAAAACATGGCCGCCAGCAGCCATCTTGGATTTTACTCTTTGCATGACTAAATCCTTTGGCGTGGGCTACAGGTCGTAGCTTTAGTTGGATCTTCATGAAATTTGTCATGGATGTTAACAATGACATGTAGACGGGAACGAGTCCTTTTGAGGTTATTCAGCCAAAAAACATGGCCGCTGGAGGCCATCTTGGATTTCAAAATTAAATCCATTGGTGCGGGCTACAGGTCGTACTATTCGACTGATAATCATGAAATTTGTTATGGATGTTAATATTGAAATGTAGATGGGAACGAGTCATTTTGAGGTCATTCAGCCAAAAAACATGGCCGCCAGCAGCCATCTTGGATTTTACTCTTTGCATGACTAAATCCTTTGGCACAGCTACATGTAGGTTAGACATTTCAATTAGCACCTTTCCTATTCCTCCATTTACTGTCAACCATTAAATTATTCCCTTACCTAAGTTGAGCTACAGTGTCATTGACACTTTCATTTATCCTACACATTTTCCTGAATCTCTCAATTTCAGTTTTCACTTCTTCCTCATTAATATCATCATCGCGGCATCGTTTCACATAATCCACCAAACGCTTGGAATGTTTTATCATAACTTGTTTGTCACTATATGACGGCTCAAACAGTTTGGTTAAACAAGAGAGGATCTCTGAGTCCTCATCAGCGAATCTACTCTTCAAATTGTCGACCAGAATAGACGTAAATTTCCTTAAGTTTAGGTCCATCTTTAATGTCATGTCCATGAAGGATGAAGTTGTATTCGTAGTCCGATCCCGGATCACTCTCCGGTTTGTTGGGAACCTCAGCAAGAAACTTTTTGAGCGAAGGGAAGGCATGTTTCTCAACTTTTGATATAGTCAACTGAATTAGCGGATTCACATCTGTGTAGTCTATGACAGTTTCCTGGAAGAATTTAAAGAGAATCGCGCACTCTTGAAGAACGTCACACATGAAATGACCGACATAAAGGAATTTGTAGGAAACAATTCCTTTGTATATTCCTTTCGCTTCAACACTTTCATCCTCGTGGAAAACTGTTAACAAACTTGAGTAATTATCTATTACAGAATTGGCACTGCCCTCGAACGACAGCCATCGGTTGCACAAACTTGCTATACTTTTTTGCGGTTCACGTCATAGAAGATTTGCAGACTGGTGTTTGGGTGACCTACTGAAGTATGTGTATATACTGTTCAGTACTCCCTGGAAGGCTGGAACTTAACCATATACGGAATTTGATCTGCTGCATCGTAGCTGGCGAGTGCCAGTCGATGTGCGATGCAGTGTATTGATAATAACTGTGGGAAATCATCCTTGAAACGTTTTGCCACACCGCTCTTTTTCCCCGTCATCACTGATGCACCATCGGTAGCTATTCCGCACAATCGGCTTTTGTCTAAGCCGAAGCTGTCGAGAACTGATGAGACTGAATTTGTTATGTTTTCGGCATTAGCGTTGTCTTTAAGTTCCTTGATTTTTAGTAGCACACTTTTTGGATGAAAACGTCCTTCCGACTTCTTGAGATATCGACCAAAAATAACAACATTTTGCGACGTAGAAATGTCCGTTGATTCATCAAGCACATTACTGAGAACAGGGCTCTGTGAAATCTCCTTAAGGCATGTATCGTTGATAACGTCGAGCATGGATTGATGAAACTGCGCAATACTACGATGATGTGTGTAGGATGTAGAAATCTGTAAGTTTTTTAACTTTACACGGTTGGTCATTTTCACTCGTGCCGAAATCTAATTTACGTTTGCGATTTGTTGTGATTCGGAATGTGGATCTTCTTCAAACTCTCCACATTTAAGGAGTCTTAAAACAACAGACGCCATGGTATCAGACGCTGTCATAAAACCGTCTGGAGCGGTATCCACACTTCCGAATTAGTTAAACAAAGCCTGAATGCGTTGTTCTATTCAAATTAATTGCCCCTAAAGCCTATACTGATTCATAACAGGCACGCGTCTCGTACCATTCAACACTATCCATTGCTGGGGAATGTGAGAAGCTATTGAATTGAACGTATATATGACTTCACTCTTTTGCAATCAGTTTAAAACACCGTAAAATAAAGCTCTTTTGTTACACAGGAAGCCATTTCATAAACCTATGTTTACTCAATTGTGATAGCGTCTTAAGAATCCACCTCTAAACGATAATAACTAATTCCCCAGGGCGTGAAACCAACGCCCGATAGTAGAGCTAATCGAACACACCCGTAATCTCGCACTTCTCGTCAGCTCTCGCTAATAACGTTAAGTCTCTTTGTTTACAATAAATTGTCGTTGAGTCCCTGGTCGACACAGAAAATGTTTGTAGCCATATTATTTAGCCACAAGCGTATTTATTTTAGCCACTTTATATTTTTTTTTCGCAATTTGCTAAATTTGCCAACGGCAGGGCGAACACTGGTCCATAGCCTGAACCATAACATGGCTTCTGAATTATATCTGCACAATGTAGTGGCATTCTGACAAATACAACATTATGCAAAGCTTGACTGGGTGCAGTAATAGGTGCCGCACAAGTATAGTTGAAGTCAGATATTAACATTGTCAGTGCAGTTTGTTGTCGCTCAGTCAGTTTGAGTTTGTGCCGACTATATATTACTGCAGCTTGTTGCACTCCAAACACAAGCATTTTGCGTAGTGAACATATGAGCCTCTTTTGCACTTCAGGGGGGGGGAGATAAACTAGGTAAACCCCCCCCCCCCCCCCCCCCCCCCCCCCCCCCCCCGGGAGATGTCGTAGCACACCGGAACCAGAGACGGTTGTTTTTTTGTGCCTAATCCGTCTTAAAGGAAATCATGGAAAAATGGGTGGGTTTTTTTATTTTAGAAAATTGATGGAAATCTTCCTTTGTGAGTAATATTCCAATGTTTCCTTTCAGATATCCCGAAAGATCTCCCAATGAAATCCCAGATGATATACAAACAGCTGAAGAATGCGAGCGCAAATGTTACTCCCCAGATGGCACTTCTACAGACAATGGCTGCTATGCATCAGAAGGTTTGTAATGCCCGAGTTGTATTGGTGGTAGGCCTGCCATGCTGTCTATAGGACTGCACATCATACATTTTAATAATATACAAGCCTTGAAATAGTGTGTCTGTCATTTGCAGAATGAGGTCCCCAGAGGGTGAATTTAGTGATGCTACCCCGCCCATAGTGGGCTAGCATCACCGAATTCACCCTATGGGAACCTCATTCTGCTGAGTTGTAAGCAGAATGAGGTCCCCAGAGGGTGAATTTTTTTTATGCTAGCCCGCTAAGCGGTGTAGCATCACTAAATTCACCCTCTGGGGACCTCATTCTGCAAATGACAGACACACTATTTCAAGGCTTGATAATAAAATAGTAGTTTTGTTGGACTTTTAACCCTTTCTATACTAGATGGATTCTCCCGGGTCAGTTAAAAACTGTACATCGGAATGGTCTATTTTGAATTGGAGGGATGTTAAGGTGATAAAAGCAGACGACAGATAAATAAAAGTGCAGAAGGAGCCCTATTTATTGAGAAAAATTATTAGATAAGTTCAACAAACGACCTGGTTGTTTGTTGAACTTATTATGTGAACATTTCATTTGGGATAACTACTCATCAATGATGCTTTAGTATAGGAAGGGTTTATTAAGTATGCTTCTTCGAGATTCGATTTGATTTGCAAAACGGGATGCCCATACGATTCGATCATAGGATTAGAATATTTTTGAACCACTCTTCTTGGCATTCTTGTGAACCACTCTTCTTGGCATTCTTGTGAACCACTCTTCTTGGCATTCTTGTGAACCACTCTTCTTGGCATTCTTGTGGGTGAAAAAGATAATGATGTTGAAGATACCTTGTTCTAACAAATTGTAAATGTTTACTTCTTGATTAGGGATGCAACTCTTGGCGATAAACTAACGAAAATGATTTTGCCACGTGAATCGCTGCATTTGTTGAATATATAACAATTACGGTGTTTGCTGTCAATTTGGATATAATATTTGTAAAGATAACTACCGTGAGCAACAATATTCTCCATATCTATTTGATCACCCTACTGGAGTGTTTCACATCACTTTAAACTATATGTCTATTAAAATAGATTGATTGATTTGTACGATGATATCTCCCAATGACTGGACTCTAACACTGTATTTCTCACCCGATCATGCAATTGTAGGGAGTCATTACAAATATTGGAAGCAAGAGGGGGTGGGTGGGTGTTTGGTCAACTATTTTTGGTCTTAAAATTTAGAGATAATTTAATTTTAACATCTGTCTTTTGACAGTCAGAAAAGACTGTTTCTTGTTCAATCCCCCCCCCCCCCCCCCGAGTCACATTGTGATATCAAACAAAAATATGAGAGTAACTGGCCATTAGATGTTGAAGTAAAAAGAAAATTCAGGTTGGGGGGGGGGGGGGGTGGGTTATTGGTCAAAATAAACTAGGTTAATTTCAAGGAAAATTCTCTGTACTTAATTTATTGCTTGTCACAGAAAAACATGCTTCATTGTCACCAATGATAGTTTTTCAAGTGATATTAAACAATAATAGCGGAGTAACTGGCCATTAGATGTTGAGGTAAAATAAATTTAGGTGGGGGGAGGGAGATAAACTAGGTAATTTAAAAAAAAAAAAACTATAGGAGACTTGCGTATATAAGAGATTGCACTGGCACAGGATCTTTAATGCAGCTCCCATCGTGGAAGGGTTAAAGATGTGGTAAGCGTTGGGGTATTGCTGTTAAAATAGTCACATCTGTTAAAACCGCCATAAACAGAAAGAATATTACATCAGAGACAAATTTTGTTCTACCAATCATAAATATCACGTAAATTGCATATTATTGTCATGTGTCTAAGAGTATGTAATAAGCAACACACTGAACACCAGAGAGACCCCACAAAGGGAACTTTGTTGGTTTATAGCATTTGCTAATCCTTGCCTCTCAAGATTTTGGTGTTGAATGGGTCACCGTGAATCATTCTCCCAAAAAAATTGTGTTTAGTGTTTTGCTTATCGCTTACTATTAAATGCTGTATATAAACAAACCCTCAGCTCACAGAGTGTGTTTTGTGAATAATATCGCATTCATACTATTATTATACTATTCTATTAGTATATTCTTGAGGACATTTTCATAATTATACCCCCACTTTCGAAGAAAATGGGGGGTATACTGGATTGACTGCGTCCGTCCGTCCGTCACGCTTTCTCCGTCCATTTGTCGGTCCGTCCATCCGTCCATCCATCCGTCCGTCTGTCCGACCTCATAACTCGAACAACTATGAACCGATTTCAATAATTTTTTTATGTAATCTCCTTAGGACGGTCTCTTGCATGATGCTAATTGCGGTTCGGTCCGACTTTTTTTTTTCAAGTTACCCCTCTTTTTCGACTTATTTTAACTTAGAAAATTCTTTCCTACTTAATAACTTTAACAAATATGAACCGATTTCAATAATTTTTGGTACACATGCTTCTCACAATAGCCTCTCTACATGATGCAGCTAGGGATTGGCTCAGACTGTTTTTCGTAATATTACACCTTATTTTGACTTAGAAAATTCTGTCTGACTTAATAACTTTAACAAATATGAACCGATTTGAATAATTTTTTCTGTACAAGTTTCTTGTGACACCATATCGATATTATTAGTCCGAATTTTTCTTTAAAGTTAATAAATCTTTTTGGTTGAGTTTACGGATAATGCGGGTTGAATTTGCCACGGTGGGGGTATGCTAGCACTCGAGTGCTCACCTTTGTTTGATCTCTGTTATTCTTAAATTATAACAGATAATGAAGGCCATCTGACCTTTAAGTACATGAAAAAACCTGGTACTTCTGTTAAATATCCCTGATAATAGTGATATGTTTCTTTCAGGCTCAAGAAATTACAGGAATACCTGTCCCGAAATATTACAATCCGGCTGCCGTGAACCCACTGAAGTATGCTGAACAGGTGCAGAAACGCAAACTGCTGTGGTCAAAAACCAAGGACAATGATGTAAGTAAAACCACCCAACTTGGCAAGATACTAAATAGTTCTACATTTTCTATAGGTTAAGGCCTGAGCGGAGATCCCCAGAGGGTGAATTTAGTGATGCCAGCCCGATATTTCCTGATATTTCCAAATGAATAATAGGCCATTCCATAACTGTTGGGAGGATCCATTCAAGATAGAAAGCGTTAAATTCAGGTTTAAAAACATATTTCTTCTCGAAACGATAAAAATTGGCATGTCTTGGTAAAACATGTGCATGGAAAAATTGTAAAATTTTAACATGTGACAAGATTACAACCAATACAATATTTTCTGATAAACAGTTTCTGTATGTTTGTATCTGCAAATTATTGGATTGGTTGTAAACTTGTCACATGTTCATGTTTAATAATTTTTCCATGCATATGGATGGTTTAAGACTTGTCAATTTTATTGATAATTTCTCCATACCTATTATGATACATATATATACTGAAGTGGCCATATCTGACATTATTTCAATGCTTTTATAATCACCCTACATGGATCAGGTAAGTGTTCAGTAGAAACTTAAAGTTTTTTGCCACAAAGAATTTATTTCAAAACAAATGTAAAAAGCCTCCAAAGCTGCTGAAGATACCACCGAAATCACAACTCCTGCTTTTCAATTTATCCCGATGTAGATCTAAGTACAATAAGTTCACAACAGCATCAATGAACGGCTTACCAGCTGAGTCAGCACTTCCAACCATTGACCATCCAACATTATTTTTAGCTAGCAAGTCAATAACATCATTGAATAGACGATATTTGGAATTTCCTTCAAAGTTTTTCATCAAACTTCGCAGGAAGAACTTGTTTTTGCTGTAACTTTTTTGACTTTTCCATCAGAAGTTGGAGAGCATTTGTTCGAGACTTTCCAGTGGTACTAGTAGTAACAGTCTCAGATTGTTTTACTTTTATGACGAACTTAATATACTTCCCGAAATCAGAAAGCAAATAAATAACTTTCACGGTCGAGATTACCCGCTGGAACGATCGATCAATTAATGTACTCTGTTCCTCATAACTTCCGTTAACGATCCAATCAAGAAGTATGTTGTCATTCTTGACAATCTGGAGTGATAGAAGCTTCGGCATATTTCCGTAATTCAAGGTATAAATTGGACGTTGCTAAACGGTCACCCCTGCGTACGAAATTACGAATGCAAAACGCACCGGAACGGTGGAATGTAATGTAACAAAACACGATATTTCGTACCGATAAAAACTTCGCACGCGTGGGGGTTTAGGTGGATGGGCGCGAGTCTGAGAAACAAAACATCAATTTTGTTTGGCCTTAATGTTCTATTTTTAGAACATACCATTCAGGCGATACCATTTAGCGATAGAGATCACGGAACGTCAAATGTCCCATAGTGATTGTTTGTATTGTTTTATTCCATAGTTATAAGCGATAATGAGTCTAATTAACGTTTATTTGTGACAGAATTACACAATAAAATTTCTGGTCTGTGTTAACATTAGCCAATATTGTTCGTTAGCTAAACAACTACATGTTTTTAGACCAGAATACATTCGAAATATTAATCAATAGAAGCATAACTAATATTTTATACCCTGGTTACTATATGACACATGTTTACAAAGAGATATACCATCTTTATACCCCGGTTACTATATAACACATGTTTATAAATAGATAGACCATCTTTATACCCCGGTAACAATATATAACACATGTTTATAAAGAGATAGACCATCTTTATACCCCGGTAACAATGTAACACATGTTTATAAAGAGATAGACCATCTTTATAACCGGTTACTATATAACACATGTTTATAAAGAGATAGACCATCTTTATACCCCGGTTACTATATAACACATGTTTATAAAGAGATATACCATCTTTATACCCCGGTAACAATATAACACATGTTTATAAAGAGATAGACCATCTTTATACCCCGGTTACTATATAACACATGTTTATAAAGAGATATTCCATCTTTATACCTCGGTTACTATATAACACATGTTTACACAGAGATAGACCATCGTTATACCCCGGTTACTATATAACACATGTTTATAAAGAGATAGACCATCTTTATACCCCGGTTACTATATACTATATTACCATGCACAGTAGGTGTTTGCCTACTGTGCATGAGGTGGATGCAACCAAAGCAAGAAACAAAGCCCCACCCCCATTCCGAACCAGGACCGGCAGAGAAGACTTACCTTGATTTAAACTGTGTGAGTTTGTGCGTTGATATGTAAATATCTTGTTTCGAGTTGTGAATAGTTGTACATAATGTCCTATTTAGTGCTTGCATGGACTCCAGTTGCCTTAGTCTGTTGTATTCCAGGCTTGTACTACGGGCTCAACTCTAGGAAGAGGGTGCAAATGCCAGCCGGTTGACTTAAGGTCGGTTGGGGCTCCTCAACTCTCGATGGTGCAATGCCCGCCTTCCACTCCTGTGCGAGTGTCAGAACCCGTTGACATGGTTGTGTAGAGACTACAAAGAATTCCTCTAATTTTTTAGGGAAACCTAGGACCAATCAGAATGAAGAGTTGTTAGTTAAAAATAGCAATCTTAAGTGATGCATGATAAAAAATCAATAAATGGCTCAGAGACACACACTCCATTGCACTGATCAATAATACAACACCGTTATTCTATAGGCCTATACACACATTCTCTTAAATTGGCTCATACTATGACATTACTCTGGCTACATTTTTATTATTATTATTTTCAGGATTCTAAATGGCAAGGAGCAGCATCTGCTTTGACATCTGATAAGAGTGTGGACATGGCTCATAAATTCAAAAAGCTGATGGGGATGAAAGAAGAAGACGAGGAATTGGAAGAGGGGGGTGAAGCGAGTGAAGAGAAAAAACGACAGCAGGCAGAACTCTTCTCACGTCTCGACAAGGAATACGAGTTCGCAAGGATGGCGACTCATACGCAGCGAGGAATCGGACTCGGTTTTCAGTCACAGGCTGCTGCTCTGACCGCTCAGATCCAGCATGCTCAACAACAACAACAACAGCAGCAGCATCATCCGCCGCCCTAAAGTGAATTCGGAATGAATTAATTGGTTCCTTTGAACTGAAACAACCCCATCCAGGGCGGAATTCTGTGCAGACAGATGAGGTGTGCCGTCTCTCAGACCGCTGGTCATTGTGTGAGAACAGGGCATCTGATTGCCTCACTCTTAGTCTTAAAACAGGATATGTGCGCGAGTTATCCTAACAGTATTCTTATGAAGTGTTGCGTGATTTCTGCCTGCAGTGTTTGTTACTGTATATGGTGCCTGTCATTTGCAGAATGAGGGCCCCAGAGGGTGAATTTAGTGATGCTATCACATACAGCTTGCTAGCATAACTAATTTCACCCTCTGGGGACCTCATTCTGCATGGCCTCATCTGCTATGGGAGACATAGACTCAGTTGAAGTTCCCAAATGGTGAATATTTTAACACACACCCATTGGGAACCTGTTTATTTATGTGTTGTCTGCCAATTTGGGGATACAGAGAAACTAAACTAAAAAAGAAAGAGAAAATAAGTTTCTATAGAAATTTGATAATAAACTTTCCAGAGAAGATGAGGCCTAAGCAGAATGAGATCCCCAGAGGGTGAATTTAGTGAAGCTAGCCCGCTATGCTGGGGGCCTCATTCTGTAAGTGACAGACATGCTATAATCAGGCTTGTACAAGAGAAGTGTATCCTCAATCTTTATGCAACATTTAGAGACTTCTTACTCGTATTTTAATGCCTGTAATTTCAAATTTATACAATTCCTATATACTATATACTAAGTCTGACAGACTCTCGATTCATTGGTTAATCTGAGAGCAGGAATGCAGGCCTTTCACTAGAATTAGGCAGTGACCGCCGATCATGGAAAGGATTTTTTTTTTTGGGTACACCGCAGTGACTGCCAATCATAGAAATTGATGGAATTGGCCCAGTGTGAATATTTTTTTAATTTGACAGCAATTTATTTCATGGGGCAATTCCTGCTTATAGAATATAATTTATTAACCCTTCCATGACTGAGCTTCCTGAAATTTTTTGAAAACCCTGTGCCATTGCATGCTATTATATATGCGAGTCTCCCAGATCGAGTCTTGCATATATGAGAATTCAATGGCCTTGTAAGCCAGTGGATTTTCTTATATGTGCGAGACTGCATATGTGATATTCACATATATAAGAGAATGCACTGGCACATGATCTTTAATGATGCACCAGCGCTGCTCCCATCATGAAAGGGTTAACCCTTTACCCAACAGAAGGGCACTGTGCCAATGCATTCTCTTATATATGCGAGTCGACCATAGGTCGCCTCGTATATATAAGAGAATGCATTGGCTTAACACATTAAAAATTATAAAATTGTTAAAGAATGTAAGAAAAAATGGTAAAAAGTGTTAAAAAAAGGTTTTTTTTAGGCCAATGCATTCTCTTATATATGCGAGGCGACCTATGGTCGACTCGCATATATAAGAGAATGCATTGGCACAGGGCTAACTGTAACTATCACAATGTGGTCAAGGAGCCGGTTCCAATGATATCCATATTTGTATGGTTCTGTTGAGACAGACCGAAGATATTTTAGGCTGTTGAAGCTTTAAATGGCCGGTTTGTTGGGCCATTATAATGGAAATGAATTTTTGACTCCAGTCATAAGTTCATTCTCATTATAATTGCCATCGTTTATAGAGCACACAAGTGTAATTACCATCGTTTATAGAGCACACAAGTGTAATTACCATCGTTTATAGAGGAGCACACAAGTGTATTTTGCACTAATCCGTGGCTCGAATTCATTCATTTGTTGCAAATATTCTATTGAGTGTAATAGGAAATGGTCCCATAAATGGCTGGATTTAATGTACAGTTCCCCATTAAAAGCCTTGTCAAACATTATGTAACTAAATTGTGTGAAAGGTATCTAATGTTGAATGCATATTGTATATGTTATGAATATGAGTCCCAACAGTGATTGCAGCTCGTATAATTGTTGATCTATCAAGCACTATCATTGTGTGAATAATGCTTGCATAATTGTTATAAATTGTCTTTTTATGACCCATTTGTTCTTTTTTTTTATCACATCCCAAATATATTCCGGAACAATATTCCCCACTCATGACCATCCAGATAGCCATTTTGAATCGAGTCAACTCTACCAGAGTAGGGGAATGAACTGCAGTGACCTACATACAAACCCTTCCATGACTGGAGCTTCCTGAAATTTTGCAAAATCCCATGCCAATGCATTCTTTTATACATGCGAGTCTTCCATAGGGGGCCTCACATATGTAAGAGAATACATTGGCCTAACAATATTTACCTTGACATCCAGTGCATTCTCTTGTATATGTGAGTCTCCCATTATATAAGAAACTGCACTGGCACAGTTTTCTTTAATGCTGCTCCCGTAATGAAAGGGTTAACTTGTCATTAATAATCCTGCCTGAAATTCCAGTTTCTGATTATTGAGAATTGGAAAGTTCAATGTCCCCAATTCGCATTTAAAATTATCGAGAAACTTCCCGGGCCGGTTTATTTTATAAACGGGGTAATTTAATTGGTGGCAGCTGAATGCACACCTACCTTCCAGAGCATTTTCGGCACAGTCTGTTATGTTGTTGATATGATTAACCCAATCTACCAGATTAACCATTTGTCAATTAGACACCACCCTGTGATTAAATCGCGAAACACTCGTCTGTTACAATTCGCTTGTTTCTTACACATAGCAGCATAGAAACTCAGATATAATATATTTTGTCAGTGGTCAGTCTCTTTGAAAAGTGGACGATAATGTGATTGGGTTCATATCTGGTGTGGTTGTTCCCTAGGTGATTTGTTCAAATGAGGTCACCAGGCCAAATACTAGTAGGTGTGAAGCTTAAAAGGTCATAACTCTTTCCCTATTTAGCTTCTATTTGGTATGGAGGTTTCTGGGTGACTGGGATTCAGATTTGGGGCTGAGCCAGTGGCATAACTTTTTACCTCCATAGTAATTCTTAAATTCTTAAATTCTTAAAACATTTTCTCCAGAACTGCAAGATTGAATGGGGTCATATTTGGTGGGGATAATAGCAGGGTGACTGGGATTCAGATTTGTTCAAATGGGGTCACCAAGTCAAATATGGGTGGGCCTGGAACATAACTCTTTCCCACCATAATTCTGAAAACAACTTCTGAAGATCCATTAGGCAGATTTAGCTTATATTTGGTATGGAGGTTCCTTGTGTGCCTGGGTTCAAATTGGGTCAGCAGGTCAATTATAGGCGGAACCAGGGACATAAGTCTTTCCCGCGATAGTAATTCTTAAAACAACTTCTCATAACCATTGATCATAAGAGGTTTAGAACATAGAATTTTGAAAATTTAACCATTTTGATTTTTTTTTTAAATGTAATAATACATTTTTTTTCTTAATTTTTAATAATGTTATTAGATTTTACTCCTTGCTCTAGCTATGTCACTAGTTAGAAATACTTGTTTTAAGTATTTTGACTTTTAGTCTTCAGAATCCCGATTTTTTCAGACCTTGCCTTCAGGTGAGTGACTCCACAGTCATTGACTGTCTTTTTGTTATCGGCATCAGTTTGCCCTAACAACATCATAGCAATTCAGCAGGACCCAACCACATCATAGCACATTAGCAGGACCACTTGACCAGGGGTGATAACTGGCGATCAACAATAGTAAAATCCCCTTGATTTATACAGAGGCAATAGCTATGTGTTGAGCCTTATCTGATGTAAACTATGGACTATATATAAACCCAGTTAATGAATACAAGCCCTGGTGTTACACAGATAGCTTTGCGTTGAGCTTCACCTGTTATAAACTAAGAACTATATATAACCACAGTTGGTGAATACGGGCCCTGGTGTTACACATATCTTCGTGTTGAACCTCACCCGGTATAAACTACCTGGACTATATATAAACTCAGTTGCTGAATACGGGCCCTGGTGTTACACATATCTTCATGTTGAGCCTCGCCTGGTGTAAACTACCTGGACTATATATAAACCCAGTTGGTGAATACGGGCCCTGGTGTTCACATATCTTCATGTTGAGCCTCGCCCGGTGTAAACTACCTGGACTATATATAAACCCAGTTGGTGAATATGAACCCTGGTGTTACACCCATAGCTTCATGTTGAGCTTCACCCGTTATAAACAATGAGCTATATATAAACCCAGTTGGTGAATACGAGTCCTGGTGTTACACATATCTACGTGTTGAACCTCGCCCGGTATAAACTACCCGGACTATATATAAACCCACTTGGTGAATACGAGTCCTGGTGTTAACACATATAGCTTCGTGTTGTGCATCGCCCGGTATAAACTACATGGACTATACATGTATATATAAACCATGTTGGTGAATACGGGCCCTGGTGTTCACATATCTTCATGTTGAGCCTCGCCCGGTGTAAACTACCTGGACTATATATAAACCCAGTTGGTGAATATGTTACACCCATAGCTTCATGTTGAGCTTCACCCGTTGTAAACTATGAGCTATATATAAACCCAGTTGGTGAATACGAGTCCTGGTGTTACACATATCTACGTGTTGAACCTCGCCCGGTATAAACTACCCGGACTATATATAAACCCACTTGGTGAATACGAGTCCTGTTGTTAACACATATAGCTTCGTGTTGTGCATCGCCCGGTATAAACTACATGGACTATACATGTATATATAAACCATGTTGGTGAATACGGGCCCTGGTGTTACACACATATCTTCATGTTGAGCCTCGCCTGGTATAAACTACCTGGACTATATATAAACCCAGTTGTTGAATACAAGGTGTTACCTCGATAGCTTAGTGTTGAGCCTCACCTGGTATAAATTACCTGTACTATATATAAATCCAGTTCGTGAATACGAGCCCTATTGTTACACAGATAGCTTCGCGTTGAGCCTTGCCTGGTATAAATTACCTGGACTATACATAAACCCAGTTGGTGAATACGAGCCCTATTGTTACACAGATAGCTGTGTTGAGCCTCCTCTGATATAAACTATGAACAGGGTTCGCGCTGCCACTTGCCAAATTTGCCAATGGCAAAACAAATTCGCATTTGGCAAAAAAAAAAATCATTTGGCAAAAGTTTTGGCAAGTCACTTATTAATTCATCAAGATTCAAGAAAGTTGAAAACTATTGGTCAATCAATACCATTCATTTCATGAAACTTACAATGTAAAACATATTAGTGGTGTTTATATGGTTTTGGAAAAGTTAACACCTCTATTAAGATGCAGTTAATCTGATAGCTATTAGTAACGACGGGTGGAGGGATTAACCGTATTTAGTGTGATGGTTGTGTTTACATAGTTAATCATCTTGTGATATGCCCTTCTGATGAAGCAACCCTTTGACCATTTTATTGTTCGGTGATTAGTTTATTGTTGTATGAAAAACCATAATAGAGATGCGAGTATAATTATTAACGAACTGCTTTCCTATCGATATCTGGCAAAGTCGTTCAAACCACGAGTGTCGAAACACTGACTCAATTAAGGTTGCAGAAAATGGTACTATCATGTATAGCTTTTGGAAAATTCTAAAAGAATTTGGCAAAAAATATTTTCATTTGACAAATTATTTGGCAAAAGTAAATTTCGGTCCAGCGCGGACCCTGACTATGAACTCTATATAAACCCAGTTAGTGAAGACGAGCCCTGGTGTTACACATATCTTAGTGTTGAGCTTCAGAAATACCTGGACTATTTATAAACACAGATAGATTTGTTTTGAGCATCACCCGGCATATACTACCTGGACTATATATAAACCCAGTTGGCGTATGGTGTTACATAGATAGCTTAGTGTTGAGCCTCACCCGTTATAAACTACCTGGACTATTTATAAACCCAGTTGGTGAATATGAGCCCTGCAGTCATATTCACTAGGTTTATTCTGGATGAAGCTCAATAGCCCAAGTATCTCTGTCAGTCAGAGAGGAATCGCTGTGGTTTAGGATTATACATAATCAATAGGGCCCTGTGAATCGGGCATTTGCATTTCAAATCGAATCAGACAAATGATTCCGAATCGCATCAAATAACGACATCAGGCATAATATAAATAGTGAAGTGGCCATATTCCAATATCAATTTGCTCACTTCATGACAACGATGATAAAAAAAATTCTGTATATGTAAATATTATCTATAAATGGATCTAATGCATATCTAACCAATTAAGTGTGCATTCTTTGTAGTTGTCTCTGTTATACAATAATGAATCAGTATCGGAAGCAATATTGAAGCCAGAAAGCAATCGCATTCACAAGTTTGACATTATATATGAAATCCCCCTTTTTCGACTTAGAAAATTTTCGCAACATGTATAATTTTGTCCGAGATTTTGTTCCTACATTTTTAGGTTAATTTTTTTTAAACTTGGCACAGATATTTAGTACCATGGGAACCTGTGCACCTGCGATTAGATAGATAGATAGATTTATTCAGCAAAAGACGCCCCATTATAGGGACAGGTTGCCATGTATAATAATATTAACAGTGTATCATGTGACATCATACAATATATTGACATTACATACATTGAATAATAGTGATAATAGCATAATATATGTATATATATATTCATTAATTGCGTATATTCTTATCTGTAGAGTGAGTTATGTTCCATGATTCAACACATGTAATTTGTCTATTTTACTGTGATCTGGCCTCGAATAACCGCTTGACTACGTTGCAGATTTGGGAGCATATTTGAGCTGAGTCATTGGCTAATATATGTGTGAGTTGGTCCAATCTACTCATCAATCGAAAATTGATAAAATTGTCATCCATAATTTTAATGAGTTCATTCCGTATAGGAAGAAATGTTGGACAATCAATTAGGAAATGCCTCTCATCGTCGATAGCTTCTTCATTACACAAAACACATAATCTTCTGGCTAAAGGAATCGGTGGTTGGGCGTGACGACCCTTTTCAATGGCAAGAGAATGATTACTTATTCTTAGACGTGTAAATGCTGAGCGGTCAGCTAGCGACGCTGTATTTAAAAGATAAGGTTCTAGGACAATATCTCTTTTAAAAAGTCGATATGTTCTTAATTTATTTTTACCAGATTTTGAAACACCATCGCGCATACTTGTTCTGAAGTTTTCAGTTTGATTTTCACGAAGCTGGCGTTTAAATGACTTTAGAAGCTTGTTAATTAGAGGCTTGTTGTTAGTAATGTCGGAGGGTATAGTCAAGCCAAATGACTCCAGACTTTTGAATATCGAATTCCCAGCTACCCCGCTGCGCTGTTCGCGCATTGCATCACTTAATATGCCACTCGTGCATCTGGATGAGATTTTAACCGCATATGAAGCCATTCTACATAAAGCGTCAATATATAACGGATAGCTCCCTAATTCAGCTCTGACTGCATTGTTTGAAGCGTATTTACCGACTCCAAGTATTTGTTTGCAATGTGTGATATGAAGTTTCTCACACGGATAACGTTCGTGATTTTTTTTTGTTAATTCACTTGCCCATAATTCACTGCCATATAGAAGTATAGGCTTGATTAACTTATCAAACAGTTTAAGGGAAGTTTTTAGAGGGAGGGGCGCTTTATTTGCACACGCACGAGATATTGAATAAAGAGCTTTTCGTCCTTTGCCACTCAAATTATTTACGGCCTGCGTGAATTTTCCTGTGCTGGAAAACGTCATTCCGAGATAGGTATATTCGTTAACCAGATCCAAGGGATTATCTTCAAGGAAAAACTGAGGGTGAACTTTTGGATTCCTCGTTCTGAAAATCAAGCATTTCGTCTTCTCCGTGTTTATTGACAGGGCATTTTGTCGCGTGAAGGACTGGAGTTTGTCTAGACATCGCTGAAGTCCTTCTGGACTCTCAGAGACCAAAACTAAGTCATCTGCGAAGAGCAAATGATTGAGCGCGCTAGATCCAATACGTAACGGTTCACATTTATCATCGAAAATGTCCTTAATGTCATCAATGAATATTTTAAATAGTAAGGGCGATAATATACATCCTTGGCGTACTCCAATTGTGGAGAGATGTGAAGGACCGATACCTTTACTTGTATTTGTGCTATAAAGGCTTGACTGGTATAGTGATTTTAATATTTCCAATGAAAATCCTGAAATGCCAGCTGTTTCCATTTTTCTAAAAAGAATTTGTCGATTAACAGTATCAAAAGCTTTCCTAAAATCGACAAATGTTGCATAGACAGGTTTCTTAGAGGATTTATATTTCTGTATTGACGCATGTAGGACAAAGGCGCTGTCGACTGTACTTTTGCCAGTACTAAAGCCGAATTGGTTTTCGCTGATTATGTTGTTAGCATCGATAAATGTAGCTAATCTGTGATTAATAATTTTATTGAATAGTTTCCCTACTGACGAGCTCAATGCTATTGCACGATAATTATTGGGATCGTCTTTTGCTCCCTTTTTATGTATTAAACTGAGAACAGACTGACTCCATTCAGGTGGGTAATATCCTGATTGTAAAATGTTGTTGAACGTTTGAACAAATTCGGCAGTCATTAGAGGTACTGCACATTTGAGAAATTCATTCGAAATCTGATCCGGACCAACTGCCTTTCTTGTTTTAAGCTCACTCGCGGCGGACAGAATTTCATCCGCAGTGATTGGACCATTATTGAGAGATATGTCTGGTGTTTTAGATCGACATATTGGTGGACCACTTCCTGAAAAATTAGGCTCAGTAGGGCAGTACAGATTTTTGAAAAAGTCAGTAGCTGTGTCAGCATCCAGATCATCCGAGGGTTTATTGTTTTTATTTCTTAAGTCATCTATAATTCGCCAATATTGTTGAGGGTCAGCTGTTTCTAATTCGTCCAAACTATTATGGAGTTCCGCGTAGAATTTTCTTCTTTTACGTTTCAATTCCTTCTTATATGATTTTTTTATTATGAAAAATTTGGTTCTTATGTTTGTATCAAAGGGATTATTTCTAATTTCTCTCGCAATACTGTCGAAACTCTTTTTCAAGTCTTTACACCTGTTATCAAACCATTTTCTTTTGCGTACATTTCTGTTCTTCACTGTAACCTTGGAGCAGGCGTGCCTGTTTATTTTGTTCATAATACACATTATATCATCTAACGCTTCGGTTACTCCCTGTTTGTCCTCAGAGTATGCGCGTAATCGATACTGAGTCAATTCGTGCTTCACGGAAGGTGAATTAATTAAATGGCACGATTTGTGTTGACTTAAGCTATTCCACTTTAGTTTAATTGTTTGTTTTTCATAAGTAAATTTTGTAGTTACAGCTTTGTGACTTGGAGTTGAACAGGGATACACAAAGTGAAGAGCTAGTTGGCAATGGTCTGAATACTCCGAAGGTAGTTTAACACAAAAATAATCTACTGTATGCAGAAATCTATCCGTTAATAGTATGTAATCGACCACGCTTGTACCATTATACTGATAACTCGTGAAGTGGCCTATCCTATCCCCAGCTGATCTGCCATTAGCTATTCTAATACCTGTACTCTGGCATAATTGTAAAAGTTGCCTGCCAAATGCGTTGACGGCACTGTCCATATTAAGTCTGGGTTTGTCTGTATCTAATAAATAATCATCAGGTAGATTAATATGATTATCACTGTCCATTGCAACGTAGTCCGGTAGATCTCCTGTACGTGCGTTCAAATCCCCACCGAGAATAATTAGTTCATTCGAATTATATTTCGAAAGGGCGTTCCCTATAATTGAGAACGCATTTTCATCTTTATGATTCGATTTCCAAAATGAAGAGTTGCTAGGTGGTATATAAGCAGATACAAAAACAATATCAGAAGACAAATTGAGCAATTTTCCTGAAAATTCAGCGCACACTGCGTAGTCATTTATTTTGTTACTTGCTCGAAAAAACTTGTTATACTTCGAACGGTAGTAAAAAGCTATACCCGCCTTTTTTCTTCGCACCACCTGTTCGGAACAAGTGTATGCATTCGTAATCAGGTATTTTGATATCAGATATTTCTTGGTGCCACGTTTCCACTAAGGTTATGAAATCATAATCTATTAATTGACTTAAAAATTCAGGGTCCGTTAGCTTCTGACAGACTCCTTGCACATTCCATGTTGTATATCTCATAGTGAGTTGAGTTTCATTGTTCTCATTGTATGTCATTTATATGCATTCAATGAATGGATGTCTGTCTGACTTTTTTTTTGGTGAGTTATCCCCCTTTTTTTACTTAGAAAATGTTTTCAACATGTACAATTTTGTCTGATGCTTTTATTCCTACATTTTTAGGTCAATGTTTTTTAAACTTTGCACAGATATTTAGTACCATGAGAACCTATGCACCTGCGATTATGACGTCTGTCTGACTTTTGTTTTTTATAGTTATTCCCCTTTTTCGACTTAGAACATTTTCGCAACATGCATAATTTTGTCCAAGGTTTTATTCCTACATTTTTTGGTCAATTGGTTTAGGATTAATAGGGAGTTAGGGTTGTACATCTGCAATGTGCAATGAGAATAAGTTATTTTATTAATTTAACTTAATATTTACTGACATGTGAAACATATTAGTGTTTTAAAAAACACCGGGGGGGGGGGGGGGGGGGGGGGGGGGGGGGGGGGGGGGGGGCGGAAGCTATCGGATAATTAAATTTGAAAACTATTGAATAATAACTTGAGTTATCATCCAGACA